>JAUJYZ010000772.1:80000-196140 GCA_033675265.1 Actinostola sp. cb2023
ACCAGCACCACCATTACCACATCACCACCACTGCCACCATCATCATTACGACCACCAGCACCACCATTACCACATCACCACCACCACCATCATCATCATTACGACCACCAACACCACCATTACCACATCATCACCACGGCCACCATCATCATTACGACCACGACCACCACCATTACCACATCATCATCATCACCACCACGGCCACCATCATCATTACGACCACCAGCACCACCATTACCACGTCATCACCACGGCCACCATCATCATTACGACCACCAGCACCAGCACCACCATTACCACATCACCACCACGGCCACCATCATCATTACGACCACCAGCACTACAAACCACGTCATCATCATCACCACGGCCACCATCATCATTACGACCACCAGCACCACCATTACCACGTCATCACCACGGCCACCATCATCATTACGACCACGACCACCACCATTACCACATCATCATCACCACCACGGCCACCATCATCATTACGACCACCAGCACCACCATTACCACGTCATCACCACGGCCATCATCATCATTACGACCACCAGCACTACAAACCACAACGTCATCATCATCATCGGCCATAATCATTATCACTTAAATAATTGATTTTGCTGTCGTACATTGCGTTTGGAAACAATTGTCCCTTTCTCCCGAAATAACATCCAAGATCAAATAAACATGTACATTTTTAAAACACGAAACGCGTTAAAAATTACCTTCTTTAGTTTCGTTCCCGCCACAATACTGTCCATCAGCGACCCACCCGCTAAACTAAGATCAGCACCCAAGACCTGTAGAACATTCCCAGAGACTTCTGTAGTCTGTGGCAAGGTATCTAACGATAACAATGGAGGAGGAGGAGGAGGGGGAGGGGGTGGTGGAGGAGATACAAGGCACGGTAGAGGCGGTGGTGGGGGTGGGGCTGGAGAACCTGGATGCGATGGAGGTTCTTCTGTAGTAGTAACAGTTTCCGTTGGTGCAAGAATAAGGTTTTCAGTAAAGGCAGCCGTAGAAGCGACCTGTGGTTTAGTAGACGAAGGTCCAGGTGGTGGCGGCGCTGGCGGTGGAGGCGGTGCTGGTGGTAGTCCACCTGTGGTCGGTGCTGCTGGTGGTAGTCCACCTAAGGGCGCTACTGGCGGTAGTCCACCTGAGGGCGGTGCTGGCGGTAGTCCACCTGGCGGTAGTCCACCTGAGGGCGGTGCTGGTGGTAGTCCACCTGAGGGCGGTGGTGGTGGTGAGGGTGTGGAAGGTGGTTCGACTTCCCAGGTAGGACGTAACAGTTCCACGCTTTCATAATGACCAGCATCAGGTTCTATCTGTGATGGCACGTGACCTGATTAAAAGGAAAAATAAATGTGATGTAAGAGTAAACCGAGAAGGCCGACCTCGAAATGAGAAGAATAAAAAACTACAGTGAACTCTCTCTAAGACGGACACCCTCGGGACCACCACCAACTGTCCGTCTTAGAGAGGTGTTATGGAGAGTTATGCAATTTGACACCATTAACTAAAACGCACATAGAGGTATAAGTCAAAGCTGACACACAATTTTTTATTCAAGCAGTTAATGACATTTACTGTATGACACGCTATACGTGATCTGTTTGTTTTCTGTCATTGCCTTTAGTATCAAACATCTGGCTAGTGTCCGTCTTACAGGGAGTTTTTTGACCTATTTTTAACCAAAATTAATTTAAAAAGTGTCCGTTGTCCGTCTTAGAGAGGTGTCCGTCTTATAGAGGGCTAGATACAGTGAAAGAACGGGTTTTCAGCAGGGACCAGCAAATGGTGTCCGTTATAGAGGTGAAAAATTAAACCGTTCATGGTCTACCTGCATCTAATTCTTTATTTGCTAGCAAGATTCTTCATTTGGGAACAACATGTCTTATTTGGTAACAAAATCCCATATTTGGCATCAAAATCCATATTTGGCATCAAAATCCCATATTTGGCAACAAAATCCCATATTTGGCATCAAAATCCCATATTTGGTAAGTGGCTATTACTTTCATCAGTTGTCCCTCAATCTCAAATATCATGTTTCGGTGATATTGGATTTTGTATGTTATTCAACATGGTGTAAGTAGTCATACACATACCATGAGGTGACGTCACAGGACCACTCTGTGAGACTGGTGCTGGCGCATGCGCAACAGGTGATGCTGGTACGTCAGTCTTCTTTCGTTTGAGAAAGCTGAAGAAACCTAACGAGTTAAGCAATAACATGCATCACGTCAACAAGTCATTATTGACAGCAATCGATTGATGTAATTCGTTCTCTTACCTCCTTTCTTTTTCTTCTTTCCAGCCTGACGTGGTTCCTCTTTTGGTGCTTGTGGTACAGCTGGCAATGGTGCCTGAGGTGGAGCTTGAGGTCTTGCACCTCCTTGAATAGGTCCCCTACCCATGGGCGGCCCTGGTTGTTGTGGTCGTGGTCGCATTCCAGGTCTCATTGTGCTCATCTGAGGGCGCATCCCTTGCATGGTACTCATCTGAGGGCGCATCCCTTGCATGGTACTCATCTGAGGGCGCATCCCTTGCATGGTGCTCATTTGGGGCCTCATTTGAGGGGACATCATTCGACCTAGAAAACATTGGTGATCAAACGTGTGCTATAAATAACCGCTCGTCAGAATGTCATTCTCCAGAATTACGAATTACATTTTGATGGCCTGGGATTTTCTTCATAAAGAGAATCAACAGAGTAAATTTAAATGCCCTGGTAAAAAAGGCTGAACGTGTTTTATTTCAATTAATTTTCACATCGTTCTGAATTTGTTTCAAACTGAAATGATTTTGTATTTTCTATCAGATTGAATGATGTTTTTGGAGTATTTGTAGTTAGTAGCACCGCTGGAATACATACAATTCATTTTGAATAAACTCACTTTTTCACCTTCAACAAAAAAAATATATAGTACAAAATGTTGTCAAACAAGTTTTTACGTCAGAAATTAAAGCTTTTTAAACTCAAAACGTTCAGACATTCAAAATCCTAGAAAATACTCTACAACACAAAAGTCCACACAAAGCCTACCAAGAATAAAGCACCCGACTATAAAGCCGCATCTACACGAACATGTTTTCCTTGACAAGTTTTCCTTGACAAGGAAAAATTGACAATTTTTTGTCGTCTACACGAGCAAGTCTTTCTTGTCAAGGAAAACTTGTCACGGAAAATTTGCATGTGTAGATTTGGCTTATCGAATTGTCATAATGAAAAGTTCAAGGGCGAAGTCCTTTCAAAGTTTCATCTCAAACTGAATTTAATTTGAGTAAGATTAAGGACTCACCTTACATCATGACATTATGAAATTAGAATTACTTTGAGCTTGTATCACTAGAAGTCAGTTTGATCGCTTATCCATCAGGGATGTCATGCTGTGTCGTACAAGTGAAAATCATCTTTTTGCATAATGACTTCGGGTATTTTAAGGAGACAATTCAAATTGAATTAAATTCAATGCCAATACCAAAACATTACAACTAAATTTCATTGATGCCGCGATGTACTGCCGTGTACAGCGAGCTAGTTACCGGCCGATAAGTATCAGCATTTTTTTAAATATTAAAACTGCTAACTCGAAGTTGAAGGCAATCTGTTACTGTAATTTTAAAAACTTTGAAAACTTTCCCGAAACCCGAAACAAGTGACTTCGTTGGGTGTTTTCTCAGTGAGTTTTGAAATCGGACATTTTCCGATGTGACTGCTAGAATAGAACTAAAAACATGGACTGTAGAATATCGATCGCAACAAACAAACAAACAAACAAAAGAAAGAAAAATGAAAAGAGAAAACAAACTCAAAAGAAAAGAAAAGAATAAGAAAGGAATGAAAGAATAAGAACTAAGCAAAGGAAGGAAATAATAAGAAAGGAAAGGAAAGGATGGAAATGAAGGGAAAGGAAAGGAAAGGAAAGGAAAGCAAAGATTATGTTGAATCAAACTTTTTACAGATCTCTTCAAAGTCATGCATGCAAATCGTTCTCAGTTGTAGATAAGAAAGGTTAATATGGTTTGTGTGTACTGGATGTTCTAAATGGGGTGCAGCTGTAATTAAGTCAAATCCAGATTTAATTGATCAGATAGAGCTAACAGTAACATTCGGGATAAAAACAGTAATCCAACATGGCGGACAATGGTGCAATACATACCTCTCCCTCTTCCTCCCATTTGCCTTGCTCCACCAACATATCCTACTTGAGAGGGGACTTGGACGAGTGCAGTCTGACCCGAGAGGGTTTGGACACGAATCATCTGCATGGCAGCGGGATGTTGTACGTATGCAGCGTGACCCATCATGGCGGCGTTGTAACGTTGTTGTTGTGACATCATTTTGCGTGCACGGTTTTCTTGAAGAAAGAAATCATTGCTTGAGCGAAGAAAGGACTGAACCTTGGTTTTCACTAGCGGCCTTATGTCACTGAAAAAAACAGGCCTGACGCAAGCATAAGCGCAAGTACAAGAGGCCTTATGTCACTGAAAAAAACAGGCCTGACGCAAGCATAAGCGCAAGTACAAGAGGCCTTATGTCACTGAAAAAAACAGGCCTGACGCAAGCATAAGCGCAAGTACAAGAGGCCTTATGTCACTGAAAAAAAACAGGCCTGACGCAAGCACAAGCGCAAGTACAAGAGGCCTTATGTCACTGAAAAAAACAGGCCTGACGCAAGCATAAGCGCAAGTACAAGAGGCCTTATGTCACTGAAAAAAACAGGCCTGACGCAAGCATAAGCGCAAGTACAAGAGGCCTGATGTCACTGTCAAAACGGGCCTGACGCAAGCATAAGCGCAAGTACAAGAGGCCTTATGTCACTATGAAAACGGGCCTGATGCAAGCATAAGCGCAAGTACAAGAGGCCTGATGTCACTGAAAAAAACAGGCCTGACGCAAGCATAAGCGCAAGTACAAGAGGCCTGATTATGTCAAAACGGGCCTGACGCAAGCATAAGCGCAAGTACAAGAGGCCTGATGTCACTGAAAAAAACAGGCCTGACGCAAGCATAAGCGCAAGTACAAGAGGCCTTATGTCACTGTCAAAAACGGGCCAGACGCAAGCATAAGCGCAAGTACAAGAGGCCTTATGTCACTGTGAAAACGGGCCTGACACAAGCATAAGCGCAAGCAGAAGAGGCCTTATGTCACTGTGAAAACGGGCCTGACACAAGCATAAGCGCAAGCACAAGAGGCCTTATGTCACTGTGAAAACGGGCCTGACGCAAGCATAAGCGCAAGTACAAGAGGCCTTATGTCACTGTCAAAACGGGCCTGACGCAAGCATAAGCGCAAGTACAAGAGGCCTGATGTCACTGAAAAAAACAGGCCTGACGCAAGCATAAGCGCAAGTACAAGAGGCCTTATGTCACTGTCAAAACGGGCCCGACGCAAGCATAAGCGCAAGTACAAGAGGCCTTATGTCACTGTCAAAACGGGCCCGACGCAAGCATAAGCGCAAGTACAAGAGGCCTTATGTCACTGAAAAAAACAGGCCTGACGCAAGCATAAGCGCAAGTACAAGAGGCCTTATGTCACTGTCAAAACGGGCCTGACGCAAGCATAAGCGCAAGTACAAGAGGCCTTATGTCACTGTCAAAACGGGCCCGACGCAAGCATAAGCGCAAGTACAAGAGGCCTTATGTCACTGTGAAAACGGGCCTGACACAAGCATAAGCGCAAGCAGAAGAGGCCTTATGTCACTGTGAAAACGGGCCTGACACAAGCATAAGCGCAAGCACAAGAGGCCTTATGTCACTGTGAAAACGGGCCTGACGCAAGCATAAGCGCAAGTACAAGAGGCCTTATGTCACTGTCAAAACGGGCCTGACGCAAGCATAAGCGCAAGTACAAGAGGCCTTATGTCACTGTGAAAACGGGCCTGACACAAGCATAAGCGCAAGCAGAAGAGGCCTTATGTCACTGTGAAAACGGGCCTGACACAAGCATAAGCGCAAGCACAAGAGGCCTTATGTCACTGTGAAAACGGGCCTGACGCAAGCATAAGCGCAAGCAGAAGAGGCCTTGTGTCACTGTGAAAACGGACCTCACCCAAGCATAAGCGCGAGCACAAGAGGCCTTGTGTCACTGTGAAAACAGGCCTGACACAAGCTTACGCTTATGCTTGCTCGTTTACACACGACACAAGTAAGTTTGTTATCGCTCATGTCGTATTGAAAACTTTATAGCGCTATAAATGAACACAATAATATATCCTTACCGTCGCGTTTTCGCTTAAAATCTCTTATCCTTTCCTTAATGGCAGCACGGAATAACTGTGCTTCGTGTTCATCACAAAAGTTCAATGCTGCCCTGCAGTCCTACAAGAACACCAAACACCATCCATCAATCAAACATGCAGAGAATGTCGTTCAAATCTGCTGCTAAGTTTGACCATACTCACATGTGCGTTAAACGTGTAAAACGTGCTTGTTACAGCTCTGTATTTAAACTGTCTGTACAGTTCTTGCTCCCAGATGACCCTTCTATTCTAAAGCAAAACACTATGTATGAAGCTACAGTCATGTACAGCTCTTGCTCCCAGATGACCCTTCTATTCTAAAGCAAAACACTATGTATGAAGCTACACTACTGATAAAGATGGCGGTCTGTACATTCTACCACAATCCTTTGCTCGCCTAAAACACCACACTTTGTAAAAACATCTGAGAACATCCAATTTGTAAAGGTGCGGACACACGGTGCAATATGCTGGTAATTTTGTTGCAGCGTGTGTCCACCCATGAAGCTGATTGCACGCAATTGACTAGCGCGCGCTAATACGACGTAATTTGTTGCTCGCAATGTTGCAGAAATAGAACTCGATTCTACTTCTGCAACAGTGCGCGCAACATGTTGCAGAGGTGGACACACGATGCAACAATACATGCTGCAGGGAACGTTGCACGAAATGTTGCATCGTGTGTCCGCACCTTAAGTGTGAGCTTTATGCGTGGAATTTATCAGTTTGTAGATGTGAGTAGTTCTGGTTTCGATTCGCAAAGGATTGTGGTAAAATATTACAGCCGCCATCTTTTTCTATACAGTGAATTATGAGCCTCAATAATAACGACCGCTGACCTTCCTTTAGCACCTGAGCTCTTCTAATGGTTCATTCTGTAGTTGAAATGAAGAGTTCTGATTGGTCTATGGGCCGTGTTGGTACTCATTGTCATCGTTAGCAGCGCGCGCACCCATATTTCCACATTTTTGGTTTTAATTTTTTAGCATCATCGTTTAATATTGGCTTTCCTCATAATGCGCCACTACGCATGCGCTACGCTTACCTAATGGAACGCTAATACTATTGCTATACTTACTGTTAAGTCTACAATTCTGATGTAATAAGATCGTGTGGTCCCATCTTTGACAAGACAACCAACACCCGTCCCGTGGATCACCCATGTACCTCTATTTGGCGGCGGCGCAAGGAACAGTTGAACAATGGCGGAGCACAAGGACTGAAAGTAAACAGTACTTTTAACGCACTCAGTAGGAGACATTCTATTCAACCAATCACAGTGCGCAAAATCATTGCTCAACCAATCAGAATGCTTGGAGACGGCACGGTCACCGTACGGTACCGTCACCGCACACAAGTCTTTCTCAAAAACGCATTCAATATTCAAAATGAACGTTAAAAGAATGGTCGTTAAGAATGGTCGTTTACTCACGTGTCGCTTGTTCCCAAGAATCTCTTTCGTCAAGTCATTTTCCTCTTCTGAAATCAAGAACGACTGCGCGTGCTTCGACAAGGCAGCCATCTTAGTTGCAACTCTTTATCGAGTGGACCACATCCATCAATTATAACGTCATAACCACTCGTGACGTCATTAATGACATCACAAATTGGCATTGTTATCATTGATTACATCATAAATTAGCATTGTTTTCATCGATGACATCATCGAAGTCTGAACTTTCTACTCTTTTCCTTCGAGGAAGCAGCGCAGAACAGCTCGGGGAAGAGATTGAAGTCAGGAGTATTGATCTTGACCATCAAACATGATTTAGCGAACAAAAGTCGACACAAATATGCAAACACGTGGGAATAAAGCGATACTACTGTGTTACTACTGCGATACTACTGTGTTCGGATATTAGAGCCGCTTTCGTATATATGAGTGGGAACTCTACGGCACGGAGTAACGGTTACGGTACGGAATCGAAGACATCTGATATCCAACCAATCATAGCGCGCAAAATCACTGCTCAATCAATCAGGACACCGCACGGCACGAACCGTAACGTAACTACATGTACTCCCCACTCATACGAAAACGACTCTAGTCCCGTCTAGTACGAATATCAAACAGTTTTATAGGATTGCTGAACAACGCATAGAAGCACTCGCTAATAAACATGCCATATATTTATTCCATATCTTGAACTACTACAACCTTGTGTTAGTACGATTTTGATCCGATCATAGTCTACATTATACTAGTCAATACTAGGTCACGTTACGTACTTCATAGTAAGCCATCACCATAAGCATTAGTCTCATTAGTCTCATTATTATAATTATTAATATTATAATAATAATAATAATAATAATAATAATATTAATAATAATATTAATTATTATTATTATTATTATTATTATTATTATTATTATATATTATTATTATTATTATTATTATTATTATTATTATTATTATTATTATTATATTAGTCACAAGTACTTCACTGCATATAGTAAGTCATAACCGCAAGCAGCCTGAGTAATAGGTTGATCTAATTCTAACCAATCAATTCGTCTTTCACATGATACTTAATCTTTGTTTTTCTGTGGCTACCTTTTTCATTTAGGAATTTTTTTCGGGGATCTTTATGGTCACCTGGAATAGAAATCGTAGCGATATATGAAAGAAAGAACGCCGAATTGATCGAATAATGAAATAACAAATTCAATACTCCAGTTTCGAGTTGTTTAGACACCGCTGTACTCCATGACAAAAGACGCATTTGCTCAGGTTTAGCCTCGATTCAGTGTAAATTATGCACAAATACCTTCCACGGGTTATTCTCTGGATTGAGGCTAAGCAAACGCGTCTTTTGTCAAGGAGTACAGCGGTGCGTAAACAACTCGAACTGGAGTATTCTTCGTGCAAAATGTTTCATTTAAACGTTTATGTTCAATATCTGATGATTTTGTAATTTATTCATGTGAGATCTCTCGATATTTCTTACCGTTTTGACCTCTGTGTATGCTTGCAAGCAGCTTTCCCCCCTAAAATATCAACAGAATTGATCAAATTTAACACTAGAATTTTAGCACGTAGATTAGCCCAATGCATAAAACACATGCGCAAATGCCTGACGACCTAAACATAGAAAATTGAGTCGTATACCGCAAGACAGTACATCAAGTCGTATAGTGTACGCCTGGCTGGTGTTTCCGCGTTGTGACTGTCATGCTATCAGAATATCACAACTTTATAAATCTGTTGTAATTCTTACCATTCACGTCCAAATCCAGACTGCTTAAAGCCACCGAAAGGTGCCTGTGGCACACCTCCGAAGTAACAGTTCACCCTGAAATACGAGGGGAAAAAATCCCTTCATTTTCTACACAACAAATAATAATAATATAACATAATAATATAATAATAATAATAATAATAAAAGCACAAGAGGCCTTATGTCACTCTGAAAACGGGCCTGACGTAAGAATAAGCACAAGCACAAGACGCCTTGTGTCACTGTGAAAACAGGCCTGACGCAAGCATAATCGCAAGCAAAAGAGGCCTTGTGTTACTGTGAAAACGGACCTGACGCAAGCATAAGCGCAAGTACAAGAGGCCTTATGTTACTGTGAAAACGGGCCTGACGTAAGCATAAGCGCAAGCACAAGAGGCCTTGCGTCACTGTGAAAACGGGCCTAACGCAAGCATAAGCGCAAGCACAAGAGGCCTTGCGTCACTGTGAAAACGGGCCCGACGCAAGCATAAGCGCAAGCACAAGAGGCCTTATGTCACTGTGAAAACGGGCCCGACACAAGCATAAGCGCAAGTACAAGAGGCCTTGCGTCACTGTGAAAACGGGCCTGCATTGCGTCACTGTGAAATCGGGCCTGATGCAAGCATAAGCGCAAGCACAAGAGGCCTTGCGTCACTGTGAAAACGGGCCTGCATTGCGTCACTGTGAAAACGGGCCTGATGCAAGCATAAGCGCAAGCACAAGAGGCCTTGCGTCACTGTGAAAACGGGCCTGCATTGCGTCACTGTGAAAACGGGCCTGACGCAAGCATAAGCGCAAGCACAAGAGGCCTTGCGTCACTGTGAAAACGGGCCTGACGCAAGCATAAGCGCAAGCACAAGAGGCCTTGCGTCACTGTGAAAACGGGCCTGCATTGCGTCACTGTGAAATCGGGCCTGATGCAAGCATAAGCGCAAGCACAAGAGGCCTTGCGTCACTGTGAAAACGGGCCTGCATTGCGTCACTGTGAAAACGGGCCTGATGCAAGCATAAGCGCAAGCACAAGAGGCCTTGCGTCACTGTGAAAAGGGGCCTGCATTGCGTCACTGTGAAAACGGGCCTGACGCAAGCATAAGCGCAAGCACAAGAGGCCTTGCGTCACTGTGAAAATGGGCCTGACGCAAGCATAAGCGCAAGCACAAGAGGCCTTGCGTCACTGTGAAAACGGGCCTGCATTGCGTCACTGTGAAAACGGGCCTGATGCAAGCATAAGCGCAAGCACAAGAGGCCTTGCGTCACTGTGAAAACGGGCCTGCATTGCGTCACTGTGAAAACGGGCCTGATGCAAGCATAAGCGCAAGCACAAGAGGCCTTGCGTCACTGTGAAAAGGGGCCTGCATTGCGTCACTGTGAAAACGGGCCTGACGCAAGCATAAGCGCAAGCACAAGAGGCCTTGCGTCACTGTGAAAATGGGCCTGACGCAAGCATAAGCGCAAGCACAAGAGGCCTTGCGTCACTGTGAAAACGGGCCTGCATTGCGTCACTGTGAAAACGGGCCTGATGCAAGCATAAGCGCAAGCACAAGAGGCCTTGCGTCACTGTGAAAACGGGCCTGCATTGCGTCACTGTGAAAACGGGCCTGATGCAAGCATAAGCGCAAGCACAAGAGGCCTTGCGTCACTGTGAAAACGGGCCTGCATTGCGTCACTGTGAAAACGGGCCTGACGCAAGCATAAGCGCAAGCACAAGAGGCCTTGCGTCACTGTGAAAATGGGCCTGACGCAAGCATAAGCGCAAGCACAAGAGGCCTTGCGTCACTGTGAAAATGGGCCTGACGCAAGCATAAGCGCAAGCTCATGGCACAAGGTTCTTATGCTGGCATCATCAGTGAAAACCAGGTTGATAGTTTCAAGTAATCAACTTGCTGAATCTATTGCTTGTTGTTCCCCTTTGCGCGCACAATGATGAACGTCTTACCACATGGTTCCTGCTTGGATATTGTTAGCAACTGTAATGGCCTTATCAATGTCTTTGGTGAAAACAGCACCAGCCAGTCCATACGCTGTGTTATTAGCTCGTGAAACCACTTCATCCAAAGTCTTAAACTTCAGTATTTGCATCACAGGTCCAAATATCTAAATAATACGTAGGGGAAATGGGCCAAAATTCACATCATAAGAGTGTCATATCTGACTGTGTACTCATCTAGCTGGTTGGTTCGAAATTGTGTGGGTTGAAATGGAGAGGGGAGGAGAGGGAAGATGAAGGGCAAGAAGGGGCCTATAATAACTATTATTGAAATATTTTGATATCCATTTCTGGATTAACAGGTCTATCATAAGATTACCTCTTCCTTGGCAATCCTCATGTCATCTTGTACATCAGAAAAGACTGTGGGCTCAATAAAATACCCTTTCTCACCATGACGACCACCACCACATTCCAGCTTAGCACCTTGTTTCTTGCCGCTCTCAATCAAGCCAAGAATTCTATCAAACTGTTCCGTGTCAACCTAGTGAGAGAATAATGCAATTACTGGGCATTTAATATTCATTAAAACATAGGTATGATATAACGCCAGCTCTGATTGGTTGGTTAGCGTGTGTCCGTAAGCCCACGGACACACGCTACGGCTATGGACACATGCTCACGTCATCGCCATAGCGCACGCTCTGAATTCAATCAGAAAATCAACTCGTTTTATTTGAATTTGCAGTGACTATGTTATAAAAGAACAACACATTGACCATTCCTTAATTAAAACATTTGGCGAAGTTTGTTGGGTACAGTATACTCAAGTTCCTTAATGTTCCTTATGGTTTATTATTCAGCAGAATTAATCAATCTTTCTATTGTCCAAGGTCAGCATTCTTTCATGAACTCATTGGTATTTGTAAACAACAATATACACTGACTTGAGGCTCAGGCTGAGCAAATGTGCCTCTTGTCAAGGAATACAGTGATGTTTAACCCAGAACTGCAGTATTTCTAGTGATACCTACCTGGGGACCCTGCTCAGACCCATTGGCTAAAGGATTGCCAAGTTTCCTTGCTTTAGCCATTGTTACCATCTTTTTCACAAAATCGTCATGCGCTCCTTCTTCAACAAAAATCCTACTTCCAGCGCAGCAACACTGTCCTTGATTGAAGTAGACACCAAAGAAGCTCTGTTGAGCCGCCCAGTCCAGGTCAGCATCCATAAACACTATGTTGGGACTTTTACCACCAAGCTCCAGGGACACACGCTTGAGGTTGGAGTTTGCTGAAGCCTTTTGAATGAGCTTTCCAACCTAAGACATTGTAATATGAAAGTGATAGATAGATAGATAGGTTGATTAAATATAACACTTGTCGAATCTTGTGAATAAATATAATTATAAAAATACTACAAATCATTTCAACTCTTTACAATAAGGTAATGAATAGAGTTGTTTTCATATGAGTGGGAAACCTACGGTATGGAGTTATGGTCACGGTATGGAATCGAAGACATTGTATTCAACCAATCACAGTGCACAAAATCATCGCTCAACCAAACAGAATGCTTGGATACGGCATGATGATGGAGTGATACGGTCATGGTATGGTTCAAGGTACGGCATGAACCGTACCGTAACTACTTCCCACTCATATGAAAACGACTCTATAGCCAGGTTTAGCTAATTCAGGTTTGCCTTACTATTAGACATAATTACATACAAGTTTAAAGACCCCTGTGTCCGAGCCCACAATGCCTCTGATGTGTTTACATGCACCTGCTAAAACTATATAATACAGACTTTATTTGTAGAATGCAGTATTGCTATTGAGGATGGTTCAAACCAGTGTGTACCTCCCTGTTCAAATCAACGCCAGATCCCTTGCATTTTTTTCTGATCTGAACTTTCTTTCAAATATCAATATCCGTAGCTTATGAAAATACTTGTTGCTCACAAGACACAATGAACTTGGGACCAACATGGGTCTTTAAAGTACATTTGTAATCTTGTATGATGACTTCTTTCTAAGGCAAGTCTACCCCTATCAGGGTTGCCTGTGGCCATTCCCAGTCCCTTTTACTCCTTTGCCACAGGTAACCCATGAGATTCCCACATACCTCTGTTGATCCAGTAAAGGTAACTTTATCAATCTCCATATGTTCAGTGATGGCAGCCCCTGCAGTAGGTCCATAACCTGGAAGAACACTGAAAACTCCTGGAGGAAAGCCAGCCTGCAGAAATACAAAATTATTATTATTATTCATTTAGACTGATATCTAAATCTATATAACCATAGTGTACATGATTGTGGTGCAACCATATAAATTAATAGTACATTGTATATTAGTATATTAGTTTAGTTTATTCAGGTCCAGTATCCTAAGAAATCATACGCTCTGATTGGTTGTTGAAGCGGGCGGTATTTTCTATATCTTAATTACCATGGTCTGCGGCATCCTAGCATACCGGACTGCCCTTCCATAACACAATTTGAAAAAGAAAAAACATTCTTTATTTTTTGTTTTGTTTGTTGTGTGATGTTTTTTTTTTGTGTGTGTGTTTTCTCTTTCTTAAATTCAGAAATGAGAATCATTTTGACTTCCGGAACAAGTTCCAACTGACTCATTCTCAAGGGTATTTCTTCTGGGAGTAAGAAACAAGCAACAGAATATATGTGGTCCCTGGGTTCCCAAGGATGCAGAGAAGTTTGCATAGATGTCATATTAGCAGATAAGGTAATTTGGAAGATATGAGCTGCAACCATATTGTTGGGCATTTTGTGTGCATAACCATATATCATGTTTACCGATAGAAATAGTGCACGACAGTTGGACACAAATGCAATTTTGTTTATTGAAGCAAATTTATTAATAATGACACATGATCACAGCTGGCTAACAGTGTTTCTGAAATTGTACAAGACAGACCATACCTCTTTGGCTAAACTAGCAAGGTAAAGTGCAGTCAGGGGAGTTTGTTCAGCTGGTTTGAGAATAATAACACAGCCACAGGCTAGTGCAGGAGCAACTTTCACAGATGCCAACATCAAAGGAAAGTTCCATGGTGTAATAGCACCTACTACGCCAACAGGTTCGTGTCTAGTGTACACAAAGTAAGGCCCATCGGCAGGGATGGTTTTTCCCCCCATCTTATCTGCCCAACCAGCATAGTACTGAAAGCATTTGACTGATGCTCCCATATCCATCTTTGACTCAAAGAGGATTTTGCCAGAATCAAGACTCTCAAGTCTCTAGAAAGATAGTACAGTACATGTATGAACGTTAATCATAATCATTAAATGTATAAAAATAAATAGAAACCAATAATGTTGTCCAATGACTAGCTCCCAGTAGAAAGATCCAAAGATACCAAACATATACAGTCATTTGCAAAAATTCTGGCCGCCACGAAATATCAATATATCAATATATCAGGTGCATTTTGGGTAATTAAACAATAAGCTTACTATTTTGAGTTTCCTAACTTATTAAATGAAGCAAAATTTACAAATAACAAACGTAAGACTAAAATAAACATTATACTAAATATTTCTACCAACTTTGCTGGCGTTGACCCGCTTTAAGGGGAATTTTCGATTATTTAATTACCCATATATAATGCACCCGATATATTGATATATTGATATTTCGTGACGGCCAGAATTTTTGCAAATAACTATATGTAATATGCATACTTTACAATTGTATATCCTTGGCAAAAATGAGTCCTTGTATATAAATATACCGGTAAGCTTGTATATAATAGCTTACAAGTATATGTACATGTACTTACAGCAAGGTACTCTAGGTCTCTCTCTATCAAGGTCGCTAGTTTGTAGAGCAGACGTCCTCTTTCTGATGCATCCATTGTTCTCCATGGACTTCCAAGCTTGAATGCTTCTTTAGCAGCAATGACTGCAATATCTACATCAGCCTTTTTAAGTATAACAGAATAAAGTAAACATTAATCACACCCCAGCTACCCTCTGATGTGGCATACATAATGGGGGTTTGGGGAGAGAGAGGAGAGGTGAGAGGAGAAGGGGGTGGGGGTGGGGGTGAATGGGGGAAGGGGCTATTGTTTATTTATGTAAAAACAATACATAGAACGACAATAGAACAATTGATGGTTTGCAATCAATCCCTGGAGATTTAAAGTACAAAGGTGCCGCATGTTGGAGGTTCAAACCAAGAGAAGCTAATGAGAAATACTTTGTTATCGGGATCCAACATGGCCGCCATGACGCCAAGTGCAAACCAGCAATAGCCAGGACTTTTGTGCAGCTACATGAAGACCTGAACCAGGATTCAAGTGGATGTTGTCATGAAGAAATTATCAAAATAGAGGGTTTGCACAATCACATGCCGGCAGCCATGACAGGGCAAACCCTCTATCTCCACCACTTGCCCCTCCTCCCTCAGGCCACCTCCCATTCCAACTATATTTCTTCTTAATTATTACCTTATCTGCTTCAGCAACATCACAGATCTTTTCTTCAGTTGCTGGATTGATGGTTGGAAATGTCTTTTTACTCACAGCGTCAACAAACTCATTGTTGATAAAGATCTGGAAAAAAAAGAAGAAAAAAAACATTTCCAGTAGGCGGTCACCACTTGGTACGATTCTATGCTCGCATAAAAAAGAGTACCAACCATAAAATGCAGCCATAGGATTTTCTTTTTCTTTGACACTAGCTATATGACTGGACAGTCGACGTCCAGGCCGACAATCAGTCACCAGATTTAATGCATGATTAATTTCGAAATTTTAAAAGCTATATAGCTTGTAAGCTTACATTTCGCAACCGCGTGCAGTATACTGGCTGCTGCACTAATAAATCCATAGTTTTGAGCTGTTCCTCTAGACTTATTACATCTCCATAAGTATTAGGTTCTCATACAATATATTAGAGACTTTAAAGCTCACAAAAATAACTGCTTTACAGTTTATGCATCGTCTTGCGCCATCCATGCATGCACTGTACGCGTGTCACCCTAGCCGCTGTAGATTACTACAAGCTTATATAAACACGAAGAATTCAATACATTTCCAGACTTCTGAATCAAGTTACCTTGTTGTATTGAACTTGTGGTATGTCCATTGTTGGGCGAAAATCGATAGGAAAGGCTCTGTCGAACACTGAAATTTCACCACTTTATTCCAACTTACTTTATATGGGAGCAAGGTGCAAGGACGCACAGGAAGCCCAATCAAAGTATACCGTAGAATCCCGGTTACTAGTATAAGCCCCAGGGGTGTAGGTAGAGGGGCCCCCTTCCTCTGGGTCTACTCTTTAAATTTATATGTGTGAGGAGGGGATGTGGGGGGGATTTGGTGGTGCAAACAGCCTATATGATCTGAAAGAGTTTGTCTGAAAGAACATTTCTGGAAAGTTTCGATGGTATAGGATAAAATCTCAAAAAGTTATCGGGGATGCCATTTATAGACTTTAGTATGGGATTTTGCCGTCATGCGTTGCAAGCCTCGTTTTGATGTTTTTTCAGAATTTTTAATCGTTCCGTCAGCTTCGCAGATATATATAATTTCGTCATGAAATTAGTTATATAAGTATAATGTACAATAATGCACGGCTTATTCTCTGGATTGCCGTGTTTACACTTGAGCGCTCTACCAAGGTACCAATCAGAAAACTATTGTTTGTTGAGCGGTCAATAGTTTTCTGATTGGTTACCTTGGTAGAGCGCTCAAGTATAAACATAGCCTCCTTTGCAGACGCTTTTAATGTCGCGGTTTTTCCTCTCCCTAGCTTGTAGGGAGAGGGACATTAAAAGCGTCTGCAAAGGAGGCTAGTGTAAACACGGCATAACGCGTCTTTTGTCAGGGTGTAGATAAAATGAGGGCCTCGGACGGCGGACCAAATTGAAAATTGAAAAAAAGAGAAGAGAGACTGAAAAGAAAAAAAAATTGAAAAGAAAAAAAAAGTTTTTCTGCGCGATGTCTATCAGTTTTAAAATAGTTCGGTTAAATCTTTCCACTATTTTCTGAAATATGGCTAGTTAGTATCTTTGGTACTCGTTGATCAATCAATCTCTGTTCGCGAATTTCCCTTTGAAACTTACTACCTGGTGGCCATGTTGTGACATCACAGCGTCAACCTTCCATGTAACTCAATGATACTCTTAGCAAATTACACCTAACGTCTCTGCGATTTCTTTGTAAAATGATACATTGCAGAGTGCCAGGATTCCAGAAATATATAGAAAAATAGCATACGCATTACACTGACAAGATCGTTACACTGAAGAAGATCCGAGGAAGGTCGAAACGTTTGTAGTTTTTATAACAAATAGATAAGCCAGAGACAACCAATTTTAATGTCATGTAATGCATCCTGGCTGCAATTACAAGATTTTTAATAATATCAGTAGCAGTAGACATCTATTTGTCTAGATATATTCGCGCAGAAATTATTTTAATTTTAATTTTTTTTTCTCTCTCTTTTCTATTTGTCTAAATCAAGAGACCATAATCTATATCATATTCTCTTGTCTAAATACATTCACGCAGAATTTTTTTTTTTCTTTTTTCAATTTTTTTTCTTTTCTCTCTCTTTTCTCTTTTTTTTTCAATTTTCAATTTGGTCCGCCGTCCGCCGTCCACGGTCCGCCGGCCGCCGTCCGCGCCCGCGTTTTATCTACACCCCTTTTGTCAAGGAGTACAGCGGTGCGTAAACAACTCGATGGGGGCGAAAACGATGCTAACCCTATTTTATTTTGCTGTTATGACACGTTTTGCTCGAAATGGGGAGTTTGCAGGTGTTGCGTGACATTTTAAATTTTAATCCAACAAAAACAAAAATATAATATTTGAAAAGAGCACACCAAAATTAGCAAAAATTGAAATTTTGAAGTAATTTCGATGAATAGAGCGAAAGTTATGAGCGATCGAAGTTGTCTTTTTTCTTAAGAACGTTTCTTAAGAAAAAAGCCAACTTCGATCGCTCATAACTTTCGCTCTATAGCTATTCATCGAAATTACTTCAAAATTTCAATTTTTGATAATTTTGGTGTGCTCTTTTCAAATAATATATTTTTGTTTTTGTTGGATTAAAATTTAATGGAGTGATGGGTATTTTATGTACGGAAAAAGTTATGCCACATTTTCGTCTGTCTTTGTGACAGCTGCTCTTTGTGACAGGTATAAGAATCTGCCCTCACACCTACCTGAACAACTCATGTGCATTAAAGGAGATATTCGCTTCAATATGATTGACCCTACAGGTCACGTGACCTATTTTGTCAAATATATCCTCAATGCAAATCAGTTGTTCAGGTGTGAGGGCAGATTGTTATACCTGTCACAAAGACAAACGAAAAGGTATGGCATAACTTTTGCCATACATAAAATACCCATCACCCCATTTAATACAAATTTTCGAGGGACATGGGAGTGAGGCAAGAGGTCACGTGAGTGTTCCAAAACCAGCAAGCCCAGACGGTCAGTTCTAGAAGGAACGTTCAGGTTAGTAGAGACTGATAACTTCGTTACCCAAGATATAATCAGTCCAAAGACCTAGATGTCAACTGTTGTTGGTATTTAATACTGATATTATCAACTCTTGATTCTATGTTTTGGGTTTCTTGGGAGTTGTTCTGCAATGTTTTTGACATAGTCACCGACTTCGGCGGACTTGGTCCGTCTTCTTCAGGGTTTGATGCGTGTAGTTTCCCCCCTCTTGAATGCTTTATCTAAGAAGGGTTTCCATTGTTCCATTTGCGCATAGGTGTTCAATGGGGTCTTGTTGTTACTAATGACTCTTATATTTAGCAAACATATTTATTTCGCGATATCTGCCTTCTCGTCATCCTCGGGAACCCCCATTGTATTCTTTGTTAGCTTCGTTCTGTTGTTAACTTGTAGTGCGTTCAGACTACAGCGAAAGTTAAGTAGCTAAGCTCATGTACGCGTTTGTTCATCTATCATCGTGTTTGAAGATTTAGCTAGTTAACCTTTTATACTACCCAACTAGGCTACCTATAACAGCAGTAAATGCTGACGGTGAATGCATTGTTAGTAGTTGTGGATAAGAGTTGGTGAAAGCTATGAATACTATTCAAAACAAAGAAAGGTAGATTCGCCTAATAATTTGCATACTTGTCACTTACATAAAACAAAGCATTTCATAACAACTACAGTATCTCCCTAGCTTTCACCAACTCTTATCCACAACTACTAACAATGCATTCACCGTCAGCATTCACTGCTGTTAGGTAGCCTAGTTATCTTGATATACAGGACGAGTTTCGCACTGCTGTATTTGAAAAACTGCAGGCCCGTAGCCAGTATGAGGCGAGCCGAGGCAGTTGCCTCAGTAAAACATCGCTGATTTTATTTATCTTTTAACTGAAATGACAAAAAAGGCTGACTGTCCTCTATGTGCAGCTATAAAAAAATTGTCTGCACTGACAGAAGTGCCTCGGGAGAGATTTTGGTCTGGCTACGGGCCTGAACTGGATAGCTTATGAATAACTAATGTATTACTTATAATTGAGATTTCAATGCGAATTCACATTTGAAACTGACACACGGTCAGCAATCTCAAATACGATCCGTCCTCAACTACACAATTCCCACGAAAAGCACAAGATACGGTATCTGATGGTCTTACGAGTCAGGCATGACGAACTTTATAGTGCTTTGAATCGCACAGCATGAGCACAGCATGAAAGGTGTCCGTATGTCAGCAGGATATATATTACACATAGTATTGCAAGCTGATGTACTATTTATTTTTAGCTGTTCAGGGAATAAAATTAGTCTGATGTTTTCAAGCGGCAACACTATACTGAAATATTTTAAACTTACGAGTATACAGTGTACGTACGGGTAACTGAATATGTAAACATATTTACAACTTGATCTCACTATAATTGTGATTTTGTAAACTCGATCGTAATATACCGGCGAACCATAGCAATAATATTTACAACTTGGTCTAACTTGTTACTGTTAATTGCCGCCCAATGAAACACCAGGAGAAATATAGTAAACTGTATCTCTCACAGAATTACAACCTTTCAGCCAAGCAACTCTGCTGTTTCAAGGCAGTCAATGTTGTTTATTCGAGTATCGAGAATATTGTTAATTGCCGCCCAATGAAACACCAGGAGAAATCTCTCACAGAGTTACAACCTTTCAGCCAAGCAACTCTGCTGTTTCAAGGCAGTCAATTTTGTTAAATGTTAGTGGACCGCTAGTTTTATTTAAAGCTGGTATTCGAGTATCCGGATAATATTGTTAATTGCCGCCCAATGAAACACCAGGAGAAATCTCTCACAGAGTTACAACCTTTCAGCCAAGCAACTCTGCTGTTTCAAGGCAGTCAATGTTGTTAAATGTTATAGGATTGAAAATGAAAATGTAGCCTCTCACAGGATTACAGCAAATATCACTGAATTTGCGTTACATGTACACGTCTTTAAGAAGAAGGCCAACTGAATTAACGGGGTTCTACATATATCCCTGGAAGCGAAAGCAACGCGAACTAATCTATTCTGAGCCTATTTCATTATGAGATATTCCGCGAATGATACCGCTATACGCTAAAACTACTAAACTGATATATGTTGTGGTCACGCCATTCAGTCGTATATAAATATTACGCGGGAACATATAGAATCATGACTCGAATCAAGTTCATCATGTGTGCTCAGGAGCGGCACAAATATGAGAGATAAGTTTTAGTCCTAGTTTTATGTATTATTACACGGTACACACAGTCATGTTTTTCTGAAATATGCATGATGAAACTGTGATATTTTGAATTTTGGCGCCACTTTGTAGCGTGGTCAAAACATTGTAATGTTTTAGCTCTTTGACGTCCAGAAGCTACAGTGAAAGATGTATTATCGATCTATAATTACACGTAATATTAGCATACTTTTAAATGTAAGCTAACAAATTAAGACACATTAATAAAGTTTTATTATTATTATTATTATTACTACTTTGATAAAATCGATCAGAATGGCAGTAAAAGCACATCTTAAAGCAATACTTATCTGGTAACGTTTGCTCAATTGCATCCTAGTTTGTATCATTAGGTCGCGAAACGCTCGTGTAATGAACACTGCGTTTATGACTTTTACAACTGACGTCGACTCATAGAACACCTTACATACTCCAAAGAAAGTTCTAAAAGGGTAGTTCGTCTTTTTGTTTGGCAAAAGAATCGTTTCATCATGTGGAAATCCCACAAAATTCGTGCTCTTGCAGTTCAGCTTGGTGCCATTTTGAAAAACACAGGAAGCCCAATATCACACAGGAAGCCCATGAGCAGCCAAATATTTTATACCTTTTACCGGTTTTCTAAAATACAACTTTAATATACAACTTTTATTTAATAAGCCTCCTCAATTCTACTGCGCATATATTATATAGAGTGACGTATTGCGTGATCTATTACGTGAAATAATAATTTGGTGTTGAAAAACACTGCGATACACCGAAACTATGGATTTTGGATTAAAAAAGAACGAAAGTTGTATATAAGGATGGTGCCTACTAATGGCGACCCAATTTTGTTTGGAAATTTCCATATAAAACTTGTTGATTAAGGCTATTGAATTGTGAAAATTGTTTTTGGGGTATCCATGCATTAAAAAATATATATATTAGAAAACCGGTAAAAGACGTGAAATATTGGCTACTCATGGGCTTCCTGTGTGAGATTGGGCTTCCTGTGTTTTTTTTAAATGGCGCCAAGCTGAACTGCACACGGTGGGCATAAATGGCTCGAAAATCGCTCATATGAAATTTTTGGAAAATCGCAAAATTGATGTTACTTCGTTGTTCTCGTGATAACTAGCCTAAAATCGAAAAACGTTTTGAAATTTTATCCCGGGAAAATTTGGCGGGAAATAATTCATACAAAACCATCAGTAAAATACATCGCTTGGTAAAACTTTTTTGTTTTAAAACATTTTAGCGCTATACTTAGCGTATTGGAAGAACTATGACATCGGAAATTTTGTTGATTTTAGAATTTTTATTTTTTGAGTTCAAATAATATTTTAAATACAGTTTAAAAAGTTATCACGTCATTATGACGTCACATATATTTTAAAATATATCTAAGAGAGTTAACCCTTTCCCTACTACACCGCCCTGTACCGCCCTGAGAAAAACATGGCGGAATTTCCTACACCGCCCTGTACCGCCCGACGCGGAGAAAAGTCCCTACCGACCCTACGACAGTCAGAATTGTCTTTCTATTGTTTTAGAATGAATTATAAAGCATTGACCAATCATATAGCAGATACTGCGCATAAATTTAACGCTTCATTGAGCGAGCACATGCATGAGTCGATTTGACTCTAGCGATATTTTGTTTACTGAAATTATGAATGGCGTCTCGATTTCCCGAACCTGAACCTATAAGCAGAGAATTATATTCTAGTATTTTTGGAGATCCCGATTCTGATTCAGATACAGAATTAGTATCAGACCTTGAGTTTGAGGGAATAGAAGGTCTGGACAGTGATAACGAGCAAGAAAGCGATCCTGAAAGTGACGAAGGTGAAGAAGAGCTTGAGACACTCGAGTGGAGTCAACAACTCAAAACGATAGTTGTTGAAGAGTTCAATTCGCCAACAGGGAAAACATTTCAGCTACAACACGATGCAAAGGAAATCGATGTTTTTAGCATTCTTTTCAACAATGAAATCCTGCTGAAAATTGTTGCAGAGACGAACCGGTATGCCCGTCAAAAACTATCAGAGAATGCACTACGACTCTCGAACTGGAAGGACACAACAGCCGTCGAAATCAGAGCTTACCTTGGTGTATGCATTATCATGGGACTCAATTCCCTTCCATGCATAGCTGACTATTGGTCCAGCGATCCGTTCTTGGGAAATGAAGGAATTAAACAAGTTATGACTAAGAACCGCTTTGAAGAGCTAAGTCGCTTCCTTCATTTCAATGACTCCTCTGTTGAACCAAAACGTGGCGCTGATAATTTTGATTGTCTTTATAAAGTCAGGCCTGTTTTGGATTATTTCAATAAGAAGGTGCAGGACATTTACAACCCAAGCAAAAACATTTCTGTCGACGAAGGAATGATTGCCTTCAAAGGACGATTGTCGTTTCGACAATACATGCCGGCGAAGCCTACAAAATATGGCATCAAAGTGTGGATTGCCGCGGATTCAAAGAATGGCTTCGTGGTGAACCACAAGGTGTACCTTGGTAAAGAGAAGGACAAGCGACGGGAAAATGGCATTGGCTATGATGTTGTAACCGGTATGACTAGTCCTTTTTATAACAAATATCATCATGTATATTTCGACAACTTTTTCTCCTCCCCAAAGCTTTTAGATGATCTTCTAAAGCAGAATACCTATGCCTGTTCCACAGTGCGTCCAAATCGCAAAGGACTGCCGCCATGCTCAAAACAGAAATTGAAGAACACTGGAGAAACACTTTGCTCCCAGAAATCTGAGTTGTTATATACCAAGTGGCATGATAAGCGCGATGTGAACGTTCTGGCAACTAATGTTGATCCACTCGATCCCCCTGTTGTCACAGAAAGGCGGAAAAAAACCGGAGAAGTGAACCGAGTTGAGAAGCCAAAGGCCATCGTCATGTATAATGCTTACATGGGAGGAGTTGACCATGCCGACCAACTTCGCTCCTACTACTCAATTTGCCGTTCATGTCACAAATGGTACAAGTATTTATTCTGGTTTATCTTTGAAGTTGTTCTTGGTAATGGTTTTATTTTATACAAGGAACATTTACAAGCAAGGGGACGTCGTTATACACTACGCGATTTTCGTCTGGCAATCGGTAAACAATTGATCGGAGGATTTTCAAGTCGTTCAGAGAACAGAAAACGCTCTCTGAAAGCTGCTGCTGTAGATTCCTTAGTCAGCCCAGAGAATACTCCAGGACATTTCATCGGTAAGAGAGCAGGACGCAAGAGACACTGTGTCCAGTGCAAGAAAGATGGAAGGACGACTACAAGTGATAGAGCGAAGGAAACTGTCTACGAGTGCATTCAGTGCAATGTTGCTTTGTGCAAGGAGCCGTGCTTCCTTCAGTTTCATACATAGAAGAACAATTTAATCAAGTATTTTTGCTATGATTGAGGTTGTAAATATTGTAGCTATAAATTATTTGTGATCTTTCAATACCATTCTAAGGCTTCTATTCAGCTCTGCCAATGAAATACAATAATGAAAGATTAGTGAAATGGCGGCAAATTCAAATATTTTTGTAAAGCTCGATTTTGAGCTCTGCATTTAGTTCATTTATAGCAGTTACATTTACAGTTTTCGAGAGAATATCAATAAATAATTATTTGGCTTTTCAAATATGTTTGTTAGAGTGTATCTAGTGTTCTAGAAATCTACTGAGCATGTATGTTTTGCTTTTGGGTGGACTTTGCTGGTCAGCTCATTAATTAGCTCAGGAAATAACAGTAGTTTGCCTTTGGGCGGGGCTAGTAGGGAAAGGGTTAATGAACATAAAAATCCGCCACTGTGTAGAATTAAAATACTTCTAAACTATAATAAATGTTAATAAAGTCATTTTACGGATTTCTCTCCCTTCAAACTGTTTTTTATTTTACCGATGACATCATAAATAATGACGTCATCAAAACACTAAATCCCTTATAACTCAGGCTCTAATAATCGGAACATTATGAAAAGTTCACCGAAGTGCACAAGATGTTATTCTCTTTCAAAATGTGCATTATTTTATCATTGTGTTTAAACTAAATTTTCACAGCAATTGTAACTTTTTATTATGACGTCATCATTGCGTCAGATTTTGCCAACGAGTAGTTTGAAATACCACACTGCCTTCAATAAAGAAACTCTGAAATTTTTATTTCATTACATGGAAGACTTTTGAAAATATTAATGATTTTGGAAAAATAGGACGTTTTCAGTGAGCGATTTTAGGGTCATTTATGCCCGCCGTGGCAAGAGCACGAATTTGGAGGGATTTCCACATAATGAAACGATTCTTTTGCCAAACAGAAAGACGAACTACCCTTTTAGAACTTTTCTTTGGAGTATGTAAGGTGTCGACGTCAGTTGTAAAAGTCATAAACGCTGTGTGACTGTGACTGCACTCGCCGGAGTGAGCATCGAGTAAATATTCACTATTCAGTTCTTTATTACATCTCATGAGAAAGGACATGAATGAAGAAGAACATTTATAACATTTACATGTAATTTCTAATTATTTCTAGCAATTTACAGCCGGTTCCATTGGTTCCGTGAATTAGAGATGCCGTTTATTAGCTTGTTGAACAATGAATACCTGAAACTAAATAGAAATAATAAAGACAGTCATTCATTGATTCAAATAGGCCATATAGCTATTAAGACTTAATATAGTCCAAAAGAGTTCAGATGTGAACAAGACATAATTACAGCTAGATGAGGGCAATCCAAATAACAGTATTTACTTTAATGCAACCTGTTTAGTTAATTGTTTTATTCAAATTATGCAATTCAGCATTTTGGGAGTTATGTAATTTGTAAATGAACTATCTATCTATCTATCTATATTTTTATATATCTATGTATTTATTGTGGTACTTACAGATTTGCTAGAGCCGTACGTAGAGAGTAGAGTCGATGTGGTTGTTAACAGCAAGTCATTTTAACCAAGTTTTTCTCTTCCAATGTGCCTGAAAGACATGTAGAAGCTTGCTAAGCTGTTTTACTTGTAATTACTTACTTCAAAAATAGCTAAACAGTCTAACTTACCGGCAGAAAATGAATAAAAAGCCAGTTTCTTGAGATCTTGTTCAAACACTGCAAACACACCAAGTCTCTTCCTCAATGTGCAAATGCGCCATGGACCAATCAGCAGCCGTATTTTAGTCATGTGATCGAGTGTGCGTGACTGCTGACCATATCATTTGCGTGATCACAAAGATGGCTGACAGTTTGTTGAGTAAAATGGTAAACTTTTATCGAAGCCTTTGTCTGAATTAGCAAAATTACCTAGAGAAAATCTATGTGATAATCTTCAGTCTTCCCAACAATAAGAAGTTCAAAGTTTAATAGGAGAAAATCTTGGAAAACTCCAGGCAAATGACTATAAAGTAAAGTGAGTAGACTGCAGCATGTACAGTACATGAGGTACATTGTTGAACTGAATAAAAATGACAGAGGTACAGTTGGGGTATATATTTCTAACACCAGGTACATTTGGGGAATGTCGGGTACATTTGAGGTACATTGTTGAACTGAATAAAAATGACAGAGGTACAGTTGGGGTATATATTTCTAACACCAGGTACATTTGGGGTATGTCGGGTACGTTTGAGGTACATTGTTGAACTGAATAAAGATGCAAGGGTATGTTTGGAGTATACCCTAAACCTACCTATTCTTAAAAAGGTACATTTAGGGTATACCTTAGGTACATTTGGGGTATACTTTAATGTACCTAATTTTGATCAGGACGCACAATTGACATTTAAGTAATATAAATCTGTCAAAACCAACACCATTAGCGAGTTTCCAGAGTTTATACCATGTCCTGACATGGTTTGAAATTTGCCTGTTTCCGGTCAATATTCCCAATGTGAACGGAGATAATGAGCTATGTTTTAGCTAGCTAAAAAAATGCGTTTACACTGGGGTTATCGACTTAGCTAGCTAAACTGGTCTTTAGCTAGCTAGAAAGTCCTAATGTGAACGCGCTCTTGGAGTCTTTTGAATTACGTAAACTGTGTCTGGTACACGAAGGAGGTGTCCCGCCAGATACATAATAATAATAATAATAAATGGCTTTAGGAGCGCCACACTGGGTCTCAGCGCTCTTTATACAATTACAGGGCTTATGGTCCCGCATAATTTGGAGAAATTTGTAGAAAATCATAAAACAGGTCAGTCTATTTTCACTATTTCTCAAAGATTCTTCTCAGTAGATTTCCTTCCCAAATCGTCGAACATTGAGCAATCGAATGGACGATTCACAACGGGAATGACCACAGGAAGCCCAAGCTGTGGTTTTGTGGAGAATATCTTAAAAATATTTGTTCCTGTAAATACTGTTAGTAATAAAAGACTTGAAACTGTGGTAGTGTCTTGTGGTTTTTATTTACTATACCTGTGCAAATTTCCAGGGGGAGACATTAAAAAATGCTGAAATTTGCTGGAAAGTTGCACAGGTATAGTAAATAAAAACCACAAGACACTACCACAGTTTCAAGTCTTTTATTACAGTATTTACAGGAAAAAATATTTTTACGATATTCTCCACAAAACCACAGCTTGGGTTTCCTGTGGAATGACAAGGCATTCTATATTGAAAACCACGGGAGCTTGTTTAAATTTCGATAGAACATGTCTGTGTTTACGTTAATTTTCTGTGGGAAAATAGTGAATTCTTTTGAGATCGAGTAAATGAATGTTTCAGCTCGAGATCGAGTAAATCAATATACCCACGTGCAATCTTGTATGGAATACTTAGGTTCAGTTGACGTTTAATGTACATGTAGACTTTCTTGTACATAGATTTGAAAATTTGAGACAATCAACCTTTCTCTAATACTCATCTACCGGATTTTTATTTCGGCCCTTTATAAGCGTTACGAAAGAAAACTGAGAATATGCAAATTATCGTGAGAACGGCTCTCTCTGATTGGTCGGAAACAGCCCTTATATCTTTACGATCAAATTGAGTCATTCATTTCAAGTTTCAATTCAGTTTCAAAAGGACAGGAAGCATGCAAGAGAAAGTGCCTCTAATTTGAAGCAATGTAAGCTTGTTTGAAGTGAAACACCATAAAACAATTTTATTTCTGCTAAAAAATGTATGACTTCATCCCGCATAATTTCCTGCATAATTTGCGATTTTTCCCGCATAATTCACCAAAAAATCCTGCATAATTTTGATTTTTTTCCCCGCATCCTACCATAAGCCCTGTGTATATAATATTGGCTTTTGTTTGTCTTTGAAACAAGAGGGAGGGGAGGGTGCGGAAGGCTTGTAGCCAGTATGGGCATGTAATTACCTTCAGTTGGTAAAAAATTGAAATTAAAATTATTTTTTCTATGTTCTTCTAAAGAAGACTAGCGAATACTGAATATGGCTCTTCACCTAGCTGCGTCCATTCCCAGGGCTGTCTTCCGTTCTACATTACCATCTGTTACCAGACTATGCAGACTTTCAGCACTAGCTCAGGTGATTATAATTTGTTTCAGATCAAAATCCAAATTCTGTTTCTTTGAATTATAAAGGAGAATTCAGTTTTTGATCACAATCATAATAAATTGATGGGCTCCGTGCAAGAACAACGTAGCTAATAATCTCTGATCAAAATCCAAATTCTGCTTTAGTTTCTTTGAATTATAAAGGAGAATTCAGTTTTTGATCACAATCATAATAAATTGATGGGCTCCCTGCAAGAACAACGTAACTAATAATCTCTGATCAAAATCCAAATTCTCCAGATTTTTTAAATTTCAAAGGAGAATTTGGGTTTTGATCACAAGTCACTTACTCCATTCTTGCAGGGAACCCTTCAATTAATTTCCTCATTTCTTTGTTGTTCTTATTTTAGGCGGCAGTGGATGACAACCCAGAAGTCAAATTCAACAAGGTATTGTATTGTCGATAGATATTTTGTAATCCCATCGGATTACTCACGTCACTGCTCCATTCCTGTGATACTTAACTCTTCAAAAATCAATATTAAATATTAATGTTTTTTATCTTTATTATTATATACATACATGTAGGTCTTTATCAACAATAACTTTGTAGATTCCGTCAGTGGGAAAACTTTCCCAACCATCAACCCATCAACTGGTGAAAAGATTTGTGATGTTGCCGAGGGAGATAAGGTTTGTTTCACATACATATTACATGTATATGACATCTCAATCTAGTTTGTATCATGCAGTTACATATATTAATAACCAATATTCTACAGGCCGATGTGGATGTTGCCGTCAAGGCAGCTCACCAGGCATTTGAACTGGGAAGTCCTTGGAGGACAATGGATGCTTCTGACAGAGGCCGACTCTTGAACAAACTTGCTGACTTGATTGAGAGAGATAGAGCTTATCTAGCAGTAAGACTCCATCCTGATATTTTTGTTGTTTGTTTGTTAAAGGTGCGGACACACGGTGCAACATTGCGTGCAATTTTGTTGCAGCATGACTGTCCATTTGCACCCATGAAACTGATTGCTCGCAATTGACTTATAGCGTGTGCTAATACGACGTAATTTAATTGTTGCTCCCAATGTTGCAGAAGTAGGACTCGATTCTACATGTACTTCTGCAACATTGCGTGCAACATATGTTGCAATACATGTTGTAGGGAATGTTGCACGTGTGTCCGCACCTAACAGTTCAATATACTGATACCTTAATTATAGTTGTACAGAACTTGTACAAAATTATAGTTGAACAGAAAGGTTATAACTATACAGCTAGTGACCCAATGGACTTTGCCGAGTGCTGGACATATGTAGATGTAGAACTTTAAATGAATACTGGGGTGCAGACATTAGCTTGTTTGATTTAATATTCATCTTTCAGAGCCTTGAGTCTCTTGATAATGGAAAACCATACAAAGATGCCTTTAACATAGACCTTGAACTGACTATAAGATGTTATCGTTATTATGCTGGTTGGGCAGACAAGATCCATGGAAAAACTATCCCTCTCGGTAATGTAGTTACTTTTTAAACTATAGCTTATTGTTATAATTTAAGTTATAACAAGACGCTCAATGAGCGTTCACTCGGGCATTGTGAAAAGGAAAATGTCAGTTGTTCGAGGAAGTACTTGAAAATGAATGCCAGTTGGTTGAAGAACAAGGACAATGTCAGCTGCGCGAGGAGAGACCTGACAATGACTGACAGTTGCGTGACGAGGGAGACTATGTATATACATGTATGTGTCGAGTTCATTTGATTTGCCTTTGAGTTCATTTGATTACCTTTTGACTTTGAGTTCAATTGATTTGATTTTGATGAGTTTGTGTAAAGGCCCCCTCTCTAGCTTCAGATCCCGAAACGTCGAGTTTGGAATCGAGTTCGGGTTCGAGTTACGGTTCGAACGTCGAATAAAACAAGGACATCTTCTTCAATACAATATAATTTCTCTGACGTCATGACAATCAGTGACAGTTGAGTGACGAGGGAGACTATTAGTCCGGTGAGTACGAACATGATACGTCTTGAGGTTGCATAGGTCAGATGGTTCCGATAACGGCCTCGCGTTTGTTTAAAAAAAAAAATATTTTAAGCGAGCTTCTAGTCCTTTTACCACTTCTAGTCATTGAACGATGAACTAGAATCCTGACCTTTTAATAGCTTGAAGATCTACAGCTGCTTTCAAAACTAAGATTCATAATCTACTTGAGTCCTGTGTCTCCTTTATCTTTTCAAATCTGCGGAGTAATCTTGAAACTCCGGATACGATTAAATACGTCGCATACTCGTCATTTTGAAGCCGAACAAAACTACTACTACTACTACTACTACTACCGAAATCCGCATTTTCTAACTCGGGCGGCCTGCGGCCTGGGCCCGAGTAATGATATTATTTTCAAGGTGATTTCAGTCAAATTGTATGTATAGTACACACTAGCTATATTCATCACTTTTCATTATCTACCTACTAGATGGACCGTTTTTGTGCTACACTCGACGTGAACCAGTGGGCATTGTGGGTCAAGTGATTCCTTGGAATTTCCCACTCTTGATGCAGGCATGGAAACTTGGGCCAGCTCTTGCTTGTGGAAATGTTGTGGTAATGAAACCAGCTGAGCAGACGCCCCTGACTGCCTTGTATGTGGCATCACTTACTGCAGAGGTAAGACCCCCCAACTGCCTTGTACATGGCTGTATTGCAGAGGTAAGACCCCCTGACTGCCTTGTACATGGCTGTATTGCAGAGGTAAGACCCCCCTGACTGCCATGTACATGGCTGTACTGCAGAGGTGTAAGACCCCCTGACTGCCATGTACATGGCTGTACTGCAGAGGTGTAAGACCCCCTGACTGCCATGTACATGGCTGTACTGCAGAGGTGTAAGACCCCCTGACTGCCATGTACATGGCTGTACTGCAGAGGTGTAAGACCCCCCTGACTGCCATGTACATGGCTGTACTGCAGAGGTAAGACCCCCCTGACTGCCATGTACATGGCTGTACTGCAGAGGTAAGACCCCCCTGACTGCCATGTACATGGCTGTACTGCAGAGGTAAGACCCCTCTGACTGCCATGTACATGGCTGTACTGCAGAGGTAAGACCCCTCTGACTGCCATGTACATGGCTGTACTGCAGAGGTAAGACCCCCCTGACTGCCATGTACATGGCTGTACTGCAGAGGTAAGAGACCCCCCTGACTGCCATGTACATGGCTGTACTGCAGAGGTGTAAGACCCCCTGACTGCCATGTACATGGCTGTACTGCAGAGGTAAGACCCCCCTGACTGCCATGTACATGGCTGTACTGCAGAGGTAAGACCCCCCTGACTGCCATGTACATGGCTGTACTGCAGAGGTGTAAGACCCCCTGACTGCCATGTACATGGCTGTACTGCAGAGGTAAGACCCCCCTGACTGCCATGTACATGGCTGTACTGCAGAGGTGTAAGACCCCCTGACTGCCATGTACATGGCTGTACTGCAGAGGTGTAAGACCCCCTGACTGCCATGTACATGGCTGTACTGCAGAGGTAAGACCCCCCTGACTGCCATGTACATGGCTGTACTGCAGAGGTAAGACCCCTCTGACTGCCATGTACATGGCTGTACTGCAGAGGTGTAAGACCCCCTGACTGCCATGTACATGGCTGTACTGCAGAGGTAAGACCCCCCTGACTGCCATGTACATGGCTGTACTGCAGAGGTAAGACCCCCCTGACTGCCATGTACATGGCTGTACTGCAGAGGTAAGACCCCTCTGACTGCCATGTACATGGCTGTACTGCAGAGGTAAGACCCCCCTGACTGCCATGTACATGGCTGTACTGCAGAGGTAAGACCCCCCTGACTGCCATGTACATGGCTGTACTGCAGAGGTAAGACCCCCCTGACTGCCATGTACATGGCTGTACTGCAGAGGTAAGACCCCCCTGACTGCCATGTACATGGCTGTACTGCAGAGGTAAGACCCCTCTGACTGCCATGTACATGGCTGTACTGCAGAGGTAAGACCCCCCTGACTGCCATGTACATGGCTGTATTGCAGAGGTAAGACCCCCCTGACTGCCATGTACATGGCTGTACTGCAGAGGTAAGACCCCCCTGACTGCCATGTACATGGCTGTACTGCAGAGGTGTAAGACCCCCTGACTGCCATGTACATGGCTGTACTGCAGAGGTAAGACCCCCCTGACTGCCATGTACATGGCTGTATTGCAGAGGTAAGACCCCCCTGACTGCCATGTACATGGCTGTACTGCAGAGGTAAGACCCCCCTGACTGCCATGTACATGGCTGTACTGCAGAGGTGTAAGACCCCCTGACTGCCATGTACATGGCTGTACTGCAGAGGTAAGACCCCCCTGACTGCCATGTACATGGCTGTACTGCAGAGGTAAGACCCCCTGACTGCCTTGTACATGGCTGTACTGCAGAGGTAAGACCCCTCTGACTGCCATGTACATGGCTGTACTGCAGAGGTAAGACCCCCCTGACTGCCATGTACATGGCTGTACTGCAGAGGTAAGACCCCCCTGACTGCCATGTACATGGCTGTACTGCAGAGGTAAGACCCCCTGACTGCCATGTACATGGCTGTACTGCAGAGGTAAGACCCCCCTGACTGCCATGTACATGGCTGTACTGCAGAGGTAAGACCCCCCTGACTGCCATGTACATGGCTGTACTGCAGAGGTAAGACCCCTCTGACTGCCATGTACATGGCTGTACTGCAGAGGTAAGACCCCTCTGACTGCCATGTACATGGCTGTACTGCAGAGGTAAGACCCCCCTGACTGCCATGTACATGGCTGTACTGCAGAGGTGTAAGACCCCCTGACTGCCATGTACATGGCTGTACTGCAGAGGTAAGACCCCCCTGACTGCCATGTACATGGCTGTACTGCAGAGGTAAGACCCCCCTGACTGCCATGTACATGGCTGTACTGCAGAGGTAAGACCCCCCTGACTGCCATGTACATGGCTGTATTGCAGAGGTAAGACCCCCCTGACTGCCATGTACATGGCTGTACTGCAGAGGTAAGACCCCTCTGACTGCCATGTACATGGCTGTACTGCAGAGGTAAGACCCCCTGACTGCCATGTACATGGCTGTACTGCAGAGGTAAGACTCCCCTGACTGCCATGTACATGGCTGTACTGCAGAGGTAAGACCCCCCTGACTGCCATGTACATGGCTGTACTGCAGAGGTAAGACCCCTCTGACTGCCATGTACATGGCTGTACTGCAGAGGTAAGACCCCCTGACTGCCATGTACATGGCTGTACTGCAGAGGTAAGACCCCTCTGACTGCCATGTACATGGCTGTACTGCAGAGGTAAGACCCCTCTGACTGCCATGTACATGGCTGTACTGCAGATGCACGTGTAAGACTGTACATGTACATGTGACAATAATTGTTTCAATTTATGACGACACAAGACTTTTATATCCTCTTCTATCCAAGGCTGGTTTTCCACCTGGTGTAGTGAACCTTGTACCAGGGTATGGCCCCACTGCAGGAGGTGCAATTGCTAGCCACATGGATGTCGACAAGATTGCATTTACTGGTTCCACTGAGGTATTCATACATTGTACAAAATAATAATTTCTAATAAGGAATTGTATTTTACCATTATCACTGTATTTGATAAGAACTCCATCATGGTTATCTATAGACGGGGAGCTGAGTCCGGAAAATGGGGGTTTCGTTCAACCCACACCACAGTAAAGGTTTGACACCAGATTATGGTAGAATAGAACCTCCTGAACAATGTCAGGTAGTTAGTAGAGTTGAAAAGTGGTATCAGTTTCGAGTTAAGGCGACTTTTTGTTGCGTGATTGGCAGTTTAGCATGGAAACGAGGCTCTTCAAGTAGTCACCTGTTTGAAGGCTAATTCTTTATTATCATAGCCGTAAATGTCTTCCAATACAACTTATCTTCACAATGTTGTGTAGTGCCACTAAGTGCCACATAAAATTGGTCACGTGACAAGTCACGTGGTTCGATAATCACGTTTTAATTGGTGAAAAACAAAATATGGTTTTCTTGACCGATACTTATAGTCCCGTCAACGAATGACTTAGGTTGGAAAAAAAATGTTAACAAAGCTTTCTCACCTGAAATATGTTTATTAGTGTAATATCACTGCACACACACAAAAAAAACAACCCGAAACCAGCCATAGGAACCCTCGTTTTCGACCCATGGAAAAACCTCACTTTCAAATCAAATCCAAGATGGCCACCATTATACAGTCTCGTCTCCAAATGCGCTTAATTTTGGAAATAAGTAAGTCAGAGACATATATGAAGTGTTAATTCCAGCTAATTTGAGCATGCCCTTTCGCTTGGTGCTACTTTTGAGCTCGCTAGAGGTCAAGGTCATGCGTTAAGGTCAAGGTCAAGGTCAAAGTAAAATTTGAACAGAAAAGCCTAAAAGTTACCAAATTTGAGCCCTTGGTGACATTGAATTAAACGTTACACCAGGGTTTTACAGCAGCGTCCAGGGTTTCATTACAGCTAACATGCCTTGTGTGATAGTTAATCGTCATCATTATCATAATCGCAGCTCTGCAATTGTAGCGCATTTAAACACGAAACCGCGCTATAAAAGGGACTGGACCGCCTTCATTTCACACCTTTCCAGCTCAGTTGAATCAATTTGAAATGGTGGAGTAACATCTTCGTATTTATGTCGTATTGAACGACTCAAAGTTCATAATTATTATTCAACTGGACTTCGATAAAACTGAGCTAAATATCAATATTTTCAAAACTGATCATTCAAAACTAATAACAAGATTTTGAAAATGAGTTCTTGATGTTATTAAAAGAACGAAGAAAGTCAACAATTTGAAATTCAATTTTTTTAATTCAAATTTCGCGCCCATTGTTACGATGCAGAGCTCTTGACAGTACGATGGATGACTGACAACTGAAGGTGTTAGCTGTTAGCCCTTTTATAGCACGGTTTCGTGTTTAAACATGAGATGCCCTTGCACTGGCCACAGGCTGGTGTGCATTGGAGCCCATTCTTGCGGCAGGTGTATTTTTTATTATCACATCTACCACCACAATTGCATCTTATCGTTGTGAGAAGTCGCTCTGGTGCTGCTGGCTGAGCCATTCTAACAGGCACAAGACCAGCAGATGATGCTAACCAACCCCAAAGCTCAGAAGAGACATCGTTTTCACGCCATGCCTGCACCTGATGATACGTGCGATGACTGTGGTGGGAGGCTGCTTCTGTTGTGGGTGGAAGTTTCTCTGGGGGCACGTACTCTGCAGAGGTCGCCACCATCACCTGGAACTTCTTCACCCGCGCAGAGTTGAGGTTTGGTGACGTTGGACACCCGTATATCACCAGCAGGGCCTTCTCGCCTGCCTTTTCAATGGCCTCCTTCGAGGACGATGGAGACATGAAGATGTAGGTTGAGTTCTTCAGGGCTGCATACTTCTTGAGAACGGTCACTTTACCAATTCCATGTGGTCTTGATGTGGTATCACAGCCGCTGATAGCGTGTAAGAAAAGTAGAGCTTCTGACAGTGATGGATCCAACTTCTTTTTCAAGGTAGTGATGCAGACCTTTTGTACATGTTTTGCCATCACCATGTACAGGTTACAACTGTGACATCGACATGATGTGTCATTAACTGGAACACATCAGAATCTTCAGCGACAACAGCTGTTGGCATTCCAGTCGCTGAAAGGCATGCCGACATGCATCATTTTGTAGTCCGCATCCCCGACTGCGTGCTCTACATCGATGCCTTCTTTGACTATCTCCGATGCAAGTAGGTTGATGAGGGCCTGCTTGTTTGATGTATTGCCAAGGAAAGCCTTCTTGCTCATGGTTAGACGCATTTCTGCGGAAACTGAGACCGATGCACCAACATCATTCCCAGTCCTGTGACGATGGGCTTCGTCACTAGTGCTTGGGCCGTGATATCCGTCAAACACAACCAATGCATGACCATAGCTGCTTCACCTCACATGCCGGATTATACATCGAACAGATCTCGGCATAGGTAGAGTGTTTGCATGGGCCAAGCGAACTTGTGGCGCAATCCTCTCCCATCAATAACATACTGCAATTCTGTAGTGGGCAGGGATGGGACGATGCAATCAGGGACAAGCTTTAGGATATGATCATGGATGAGCTCGGCTTTGTCCCCAGTCCGCATGCACATATGATTGTCGAAGAGAGATGCGGGTAAAGAGCACAGCTCATATTGGAGGAGATCGGGAAGAGGGATATCACCAACACCCATTAGAATAAGACGCTGGTAGAGGTGCTGTGGATCCATCTCGATTCGCTCCCCAGAAGCAGTTTTGACATAGACAGCAGAGTCTTCACCTAATTCTTCTGTTTTGCTTGCAGTGAATGCAAAACGATTTGAGTGAATGGATAATCACTTGTAACCTTTAGAAAAGTTTATTCTTTAAATAGTCAAAGAAGGAACTAGTTTTTTTTTACTAGAGAAACGTAAAATGTTCTGTGCTTTTTACCGTGTTTTATCATAGTTTTGTGATTGCGTTTTGTGCAAGATTGAATATCAATTGAAAATAATCTGAATCACTTAGTCTAAGTTTGCTAAAAAAAAAGCTGCTTCAGCGTAGATGTACAATTGCAAATAGTATGGTAAGTATTTTATCCTATTAGGTTAATTCATCGATTAATTAAGAAATGTATAGATTAAGATCAAGATCACTCACCTGAATCAACTTGTCTCTAGCGTTCAATGGCGCAAAAATTACCGCTGACTCAAAACTCATTCCCAGGCCCACAATTCAGGTAACTTTGTCAATCTTCACACTCGGAAGTGCACTTCTTGTCAAGCTCCCACAGGTTTGGATATCCAATTAATTATACGTCAACAAAGTGCAAGTACATATGTTTTATATATTTCTTTGACCTTGATCTTGACCTTAACGCATGACCTTGACCTCTAGCGAGCTCAAAAGTAGCACCAAACGAAAGGTCATGCTCAAATTAGCTGGAATTAACACTTCATATATGTCTCTGACTTACTTATTTCCAAATTTAAGCGCGTTTGGAGACGAGACTGTATAATGGTGGCCATCTTCGATTTGACCTGAAAGCGAGGTTTTTCCATGGGTCGAAAACGAGGGTTCCTATTTCTGGTTTCGGGTGTTTTTTTTTTTGTGTGCAGTGATATTACACTAATAAACATATTTCAGGTGAGAAAGCTCTGTTAACATTTTTTTCCAACCTATGTCATTCGTTGACGGGACTATACGTATCGGTCAAGAAAACTATATTTTGTTTTCACCAATTAAAATGTGATTATCGAACCACGTGACTTGTCACGTGACCAATTTTATGTGGCACTTAGTGGCACTACACAACATTGTGAAGATAAGTTGTATTGGAAGACATTTACGGCTATGATAATAAAGAATTAGCCTTCAAACAGGTGACTACTTGAAGAGCCTCGTTTCCATGCTAAACTGCCAATCACGCAACAAAAAGTCGCCTTAACTCGAAACTGATACCACTTTTCAACTCTACTAACTACCTGACATTGTTCAGGAGGTTCTATTCTACCATAATCTGGTGTCAAACCTTTACTGTGGTGTGGGTTGAACGAAACCCCCATTTTCCGGACTCAGCTCCCCGTCTACTAGAATTATCTGCTCTCTTGAACAGAAAGTATCCCTTCATGTAGAACACAATTGATTTGGACTCGCTACTTCATGATCAAATCTCCACTTTCTTGAACTATATTTCTTGTTCCTTTATAGTGTGTCAAGATAGTGTGGTTTTACTATTTCAAAACCCCACATCTTGATCACTAATGTCCCCAGGAACCTGCATGACCATTGAAGTGCAGGGAGACACAGGACTAAGAGTATATCATGCTATTTGCTTTTCCTACAATTTCAGGTTGGAAAAATAATCCAGCAAGCTGCTGCAACCAGTAACCTGAAGAATATTACTTTAGAACTTGGTGGCAAGAGTCCAAACATTGTTCTTGCAGATAGCGAGATCGACTATGCTGTTGAGATGAGCCATTTTGCTCTGTTTTTCAACCAGGGTCAGTGCTGTTGTGCTGGCAGTCGTACCTTTGTTGAAGAGTCCATTTATGATGAATTTGTGGAAAAGAGTGTTAAAAGGGCCCAAAGCCGTACTGTGGGAAACCCCTTTGATTTGAACACAGAACAAGGACCTCAGGTATGGATTTTTAGTTAATGACTTTGCCTTTTAGTTGCCATCCATTCCTGCAGGATTGTCAAAAACGCATCAGCTGGTAGGAGGAGAATGCAAGGAAATAGACAGCTCTTTGCTCCACTTGCTTTTTCATGACCAATTTTACTTTACCTTGATGAAATGTGGCCAGCAATATTGCCAGTCGTCATGACAACCCTGATTGCCTACAAAAGTTAGCACCAATCACGAGTGACATTCATAATTTCACATAATTATACTTAATTCTTATATCTAATACAAATGATTTATTCATTTTAGGTTGACAAAGAGCAATTCAATAAAATCCTGAAGTTGATTGAGGCTGGAAAGAATGAGGGAGCTAAACTAGAGGTTGGAGGTGGTCGTCATGGTGACAAGGGTTACTTTATCCAACCCACAGTATTCTCTGGTGTGGAAGATCACATGACAGTTGCTAATGAAGAGGTATCTATACTCATATAGTATACAACTACATGTGGAACATGTACCGCAATACAGACTTTTCTAACAATTATTTGTATTGTTGCAGATTTTTGGGCCTGTGATGCAAATCATTAAATTCAAAGATATGAATGATATTCTAAAGAGAGCCAACAAGACCATTTATGGCCTGGCCGGGTCCATTTTTACCAACAACCTTGAACGCGCCTTGATGCTGTCTAATGGTCTGCGTGTGGGGACTGTATGGTAGGTTCACTTAATTATACTGGTAAGGAAAACAATTAGTTTACAGTAGATCTAATGGTCTGCGTGTGGGGACTGTATGGTAGGTTCACTTAATTATACTGGTAAGGAAAACAATTAGTTTACAGTAGATCTAATGGTCTGCATGTGGGGACTGTATGGTAGGTTCACTTAATTATACTGGTAAGGAAAACAATTAGCTTACAGTAGATCTTGATTACAGGGTGAACTGCTACGATGCTCTCAGTGCACAGGCACCATTTGGAGGATACAAAATGTCAGGAATGGGCAGAGAACTGTAAGTTAACTGTGCAATGTTTACTGGTTTATCATAATCTGAATTCATGTGACTGAAAAATCACAGCATGGCAGTCACGGAACAAATTCATTCAAAATCCTAGAAAAAAACATGATCATGTCACATCAAGTCTGTACTGTAAGTTTCTTACTGTCATATGAAATCTGCACTAAAGTCTGTTGGAAGTTTGTACTTCAAATTATACCAACTTATTTCACAGGGGCGAGTATGGATTAGAGCAGTATTCAGAAGTCAAAACGGTAAGATACATTTACTGTATGATAGCATTCATGTATTTATTTTAGTACATACTTTTATAAGGTGGTTAAAAGAAATCAACCTTATTATTATTATTAAAGAAGCTGCCTGGTACTCTGTATATTTATTATTTTGTATATATTTCAGGTCACCATCAAGTTGCCAGAGAAGAACTCTTAGATGAAGTCATAAATAAATCACATGCATGCGTATTAAACTTGCAATACTTGTAACCAACTTGTTAGATCGCAAAACAATCCCTACTTGTTGACACAACTCTGCTGTGGAAAGATGCGAGGGGAATAAAACCTCTTCTTGTCTTTCCGCATTCTCCTGCAGCTTGAACTCAACTTTTCTCATGAGAATTTCACAGAAAAAGTATGGACTGTTTTGCAGTCTACAGACTTGTATCCAGCAGTACTGATAACACACAGATGTAAGAATGTAATGGCTCACAGAGAAACCCTACAATATAGCTACTCATTTTGATCTGAGATGCATTATAGGCGTTTGTTGATGTTTTGAAAAGCTGTCATCGTTAGAATGGAACATCTTGATTGATCATTATTTGCAGCATCTTGTCATCCATATGATTGTGTTTTTGCATGCAGCTCATGATTATTATTATTGAGCTTCAAACAAAATGGGTACATTTTGGGGTACCAGAAAATGTACCCTAGTGTGTACATCACATACATGTGCAATCTTGGATGAAAATGGGGCTTTAGAATAATATTAATACTTTAAAGATGTGTCAACACAAAACTTATACATGTAACTTACCGGTACATGTAGCTTGTTCATGTTGAAATATATTTGCACATTAAATAAAATAATATTTACAACAAAGTACATTGTATATGTCATTGGTTTATCTACATGTAGGATCGAGTTCCCTAAACTATAACAGTCTATAACAGTTTCTTGGGAAACAGTTGTCTTCAGTCGTCATACATTGTACCTCAATCAGTAGACTGTATGCTACACTGTACAATGTTGTACATGTGTTGCTGATGCAATTCCGTTCAAGTGTTCTCCCCTGGGAACATTCTAGATGCTTTTATATCACGTATCCAAGGAACTCAACAAGGATGAAAGTGCTTTTGCATATTCTCTAGGATTTTTGTAATAAATACAGTTATTTGCACAAGTATCAGGATTGGCATCCCAGACTGACAGGCCACACGCACACAGTGCGGGCACCTTGATGCCTTTCACTTTCATTTTGTCTTTTAAAACTGCTTTCATGGCTTCCATAAACCTTTCTGATTCCTTGCTCTTTTGTAATTTTGCATGTTTTTGTTCCACATATTTGTGATTTACTTTGTTTTCTTCTTCCTCTATTCGTTGTTGTTCCTGTCTATCATCAAGGATTTGTTGTTCCTCTTGTGCCAATATGTGCTTGTACTGGTGTTCAACTTCCAAGCGGTTAATTTCTTTCTCAACCTTTATTTCTGCCATCCTTTTCCTGTGCTCTTTCATTCTAATATTCTCTCTCACTTGTTCTCGTTCAATGTCCATAAAAAGCTTTCTGTACAAAGCCATTTGGCATTTTTGTTGCTGTTTGAAGTCTTCAGCCACCTTTCCTGGCTTAAGCAGATCCTCTATTGCTTTGGTTCGGAGTAATTTCCCATTACCTCTAATGTTAATTCTTTCTCTCTCATTTTCCCTTTTCATATTATCAAGTCTTCCGTCTGCAAATGTAACTCTCTTGTTAGGTTTGTGTCCGTTGATCATTGCCGGGTTGAAAATGGTGACTTTCTTTTGATCTTCTTCAGCCAGCCACTGTGGAAGTCCACTATCTTCTGCCTTGCATTCCTCTTTATCTCCTGGGTCTGTAACATCCTTTATCTCATGAGGCCCCATCCAGTAATCACCTTGAAGTCCATTCTCTTGTGAGTCTTTTACTTCATGTTTCTCTGGTAAATTTTCTTTCTCGTACAGTTGTTTAGGCAAAGCTAATACAGATGGCTTCCACCGACCTCCTGGAAGATCATCGAGAGTTGCGTCGTCTTCAGTTGCAGCTCTTGATTTCAACACAGACCTTGCATATTTATTAGAAAGTCGAATTTCTTTTGCGTGTTCTTCCAGCAACTGACTAGCTTTATCTACTGCTTCATGGCTATGAGCAAGAATACCGCGAGTTATGGGTCTCATTATAGGTTGATCTTGACCGTCTCGATAGCTGCAAGTGTCTTGTTTTGCAAGACCAGATTTTCTTGATGGAACAACTCGTGGAAAGGAACTTTGGTGGACGATATTTCGAACGATCTCCACAGCCTCGACGCTCTTTCCTAGTTGCTCCTGGCGCTTCATTCTCTCTAGCATTCTAACCCTACTTTGAACCTGAGACTGGAACTCTTTTAACCGTGCTTCTTTCTCGGTTAAAACTTTCTTCAACTTCATTTCTTCAGACAACGCGTCTTGCATCGCAGAAGCTTCACAACAAATAACTGGTTCAACCCATGCAGAAAACGGTGGAATACCCGCAGACCGATGCGCAAGATGTCCTTTTGATTTATCTTTCTTTCGTACATTCTTCTGTGAAATCTTTCCCCTTGTAAATGCAGTATGATCGGGAATATTTGCTCCATGAACGACTCGACTGGTCGCCATTTTGTTTTTGACCGTTATTACGAGCCCGTGGTACTTGATATAAGCACTATTCCCCATTAGTTCCATGCTCTCTGAACCACGAAGGTTGCTAAAGACCTGGGTACTAATCTTGTTGATCGTACATATTTTTCACTCGCTTTTTCTGTTTCGTGTCAAAAAATTAGGAATTAACTGCAATGTCCGACGTGGATGATGACTATATGTGCGATGATGAGGAGGATTATGATCTGGTGAGTTTCTTTAAGCTAGCATTTTCTCCATTTTCAAGGTATTTGAGTTCGAACTTTCATCTCGTAAATTCATTGATAAAATACCGGTTTTTGAAGTTGTCTGTGAAGCTTAACGCCAATAAATAATATCGTGAAGGTATTATGACAAACTTAGTGCTTTAAGGAAGTTGGTGATGTATTATTTGTGGTATTTTGAATACAGCATTAATCAATAATGGAATCAGCCTTTTGCAGTAAATCATGTAAGACTAAAGGTACAATATCATTTTATCACTTTTTTACTGATGCACCAAGCATCGAAGTGCTCAATTTATACTTGATTTAGTGATCGTGATTGATCACTTAATTAACTCTATTTGCATAGTCATTGAATATATATAGGGCATATATAGGGCATGTTGCCTTATCAATAACAACACCTCTTTTGTTTACAAGTCTTATAAATGTACATGTACACACTTCTCATTGTACTGCATGTGTCCACAACTTGTTTGATAGGTGGATATTATGTGAGACCAGTTCATGTACAAACTGGTACAATCTCAGGCCAGAACCAAGTGTCCATTGTACAAACTATAAATGCTTGCTTATGTTGACATGAAACAGGTTAAACCCCTGCAGACTGGTATAACTCATTCTTGTTGTTGGTCCAGCAACTGGAATGAGCAGACCTGTCTGGGTTGAACACAAGTAAGGATTAGTATAGACAATGTAATAACCACCTTTGTCGGGATCACAGACCATGTAGCGGCATGCTAGTGATCGAGTGTATAAAGTGTGCAGGCTTCAATATCATCAAGTACATTGAGAAGGCCGGACAGTGAAACATGGTGCGTCAGCAGGAGAAATTACTAATAGATAAAACTATCTATAAATTATACTGTATCAACCAATATCATCGTCAATGATTTAATAAATGCAATTTGTTATTAGGAATATTCTGAGGACAGTACATCAGAACCTGATGTTGACTTAGAAAATCAGTATTACAGTTCTAAAGCTCTCAAAGAAGATGATCCCAAAGCTGCACTACAGAACTTCCAACAGGTACATGCATGCTACATGTATTAAACTAGTGCAGGTTTGACAACTAATGAAGAAGACAGCTTATAACTACAGTTGAACCTCTACTAACAGCCACCTCTCTGTAATGGCCACCCCTCTGTAACGGCCACCTCTCTGTAACGGCCACCTCTCTGTAACGGCCACCTCTCTGTAACGGCCACCTCTCTGTAACGGCCACCCCTCTGTAACGGCCACCCCTCTGTAATGGCCACCCCTCTGTAACGGCCACCTCTCTGTAACGGCCACCTCTCTGTAACGGCCACCTCTCTGTAACGGCCACCTCTCTGTAACGGCCACCCCTCTGTAACGGCCACCCCTCTGTAACGGCCACCTCTCTGTAACGGCCACCTCTCTGTAACGGCCACCTCTCTGTAACGGCCACCTCTCTGTAACGGCCACCTCTCTGTAACGGCCACCCCTCTGTAACGGCCACCTCTCTGTAACAGCCACCTCTCTGTAATGGCCACCTCTCTGTAACGGCCACCTCTCTGTAACGGCCACCTCTCTGTAACAGCCACCTCTCTGTAACGGCCACCTCTCTGTAACGGCCAGGGTTTTTTGTCCCAGCCACCAGCAAACTCATATATTTATTCGTTTTTAAAACCTCCACACAACGGCCACCTCTATACAACGGCCACAACATTTTGTCCCGAGGTGACCATTGTGGAGAGGTTCGACTGTACCATACAATCAATATTTGCTGAAGTAGGCAGCAGGCACTAATTGAGAACTTTGCAAATCTAGAAGTAAATAGTATGTGCACATCATCTGTAAAGCCCAAAAGCTACCAACTTTGTGACAACCCAGATGATACTAAAATGTTGCTAAATATTGTGAGTTTGATTGCAGGTTCTTGATCTAGAGACAGAGAAAGGAGAATGGGGATTCAAAGCTCTCAAGCAGATGATAAAAATTAATTTTAAACTAGTGAGTAATAAATGGCTGTACTGGTCATTGGCATGTTACTGTAGTTACTTGGTGGTTATTAGAGTCGTATGGATGGGAAAGCTACGGTACCAAATTATGGTCACAGTACGGAATTGAAGACATCTATTCAACCAATCACTGCAAGCAAAATCACAACATTGCACAGTCATGGTACAGCAGTACTGTAATGTTCTACTTCACACTCATACAAAAATGACTCTATAGACTGAATGCAATAATGGCATCCAATTTCAATTGCCATTGTTCTAGACTGACTAACCTCGTGTTCATGTGGAAACACAAAAGCATTTTCACCTGTATGAGAGGCTAGTCATGCAGTCCAGAACAAATGGTAATTGAAATTGGACACTATTATTGCACTCGGTCTAATACAGTGCATAATAATAATAATTACACAATAGTAATGTTGAATTGATTGATTATATACATGCAAAGAACTGTCAGTATTTTATGTTATTTTCCCAGGGAAAATTTGAAGAGATGATGACTCGTTATAAACAACTTTTGACATATATTAAGGTAAACTACCTTGTTACATGCAAGAAAAGATGACCACATCTAGCACTACTTTATACATATATATGAAACAGTACAATGTAGATACAGGCCTGTTAGCCAGACATATATTAAGGTAAACTACCTTGTTACATGCAAGAAAAGGTGACCACATCTAGCACTACTTTATACATATATATGAAACAGTACAATGTAGATACAGGCCTGTTAGCCAGACATATATTAAGGTAAACTACCTTGTTACATGCAAGAAAAGGTGACCACATCTAGCACTACTTTATACATATATATGAAACAGTACAATGTAGATACAGGCCTGTTAGCCAGACATATATTAAGGTAAACTACCTTGTTACATGCAAGAAAAGGTGACCACATCTAGCACTACTTTATACATATATATGAAACAGTACAATGTAGATATACAGGCCTGTTAGCCAGACATATATTAAGTAAACTACCTTGTTACTTGTTACATGCAAGAAAAGATGACCACATCTAGCACTACTTTATACATATATATGAAACAGTACAATGTAGATACAGGCCTGTTAGCCAGACATATATTAAGGTAAACTACCTTGTTACATGCAAGAAAAGATGACCACATCTAGCACTACTTTATACATATATATATATGAAACAGTACACAATGTAGACTTTATACAGGCCTGTTAGCCTGTTAGCCAGACATATATTAAGGTAAACTACCTTGTTACATGCAAGAAAAGGTGACCACATCTAGCACTACTTTATACATATATATGAAACAGTACAATGTAGATACAGGCCTGTTAGCCAGACATATATTAAGGTAAACTACCTTGTTACATGCAAGAAAAGGTGACCACATCTAGCACTACTTTATACATATATATGAAACAGTACAATGTAGATACAGGCCTGTTAGCCAGACATATATTAAGGTAAACTACCTTGTTACATGCAAGAAAAGGTGACCACATCTAGCACTACTTTATACATATATATATGAAACAGTACAATGTAGATACAGGCCTGTTAGCCAGACATATATTAAGGTAAACTACCTTGTTACATGCAAGAAAAGGTGACCACATCTAGCACTACTTTATATACATATATGAAACAGTACAATGTAGATACAGGCCTGTTAGCCAGACATATATTAAGGGTAAACTACCTTGTTACATGCAAGAAAAGGTGACCACATCTAGCACTACTTTATACATATATATGAAACAGTACAATGTAGATACAGGCCTGTTAGCCAGACATATATTAAGGTAAACTACCTTGTTACATGCAAGAAAAGGTGACCACATCTAGCACTACTTTATACATATATATGAAACAGTACAATGTAGATACAGGCCTGTTAGCCAGACATATATTAAGGTAAACTACCTTGTTACATGCAAGAAAAGGTGACCACATCTAGCACTACTTTATACATATATATGAAACAGTACAATGTAGATATTAAGGTAAACTACCTTGTTACATGCAAGAAAAGGTGACCACATCTAGCACTACTTTATACATATATGAAACAGTACAATGTAGATACAGGCCTGTTAGCCAGACATACATATATTAAGGTAAACTACCTTGTTACATGCAAGGAAAAAGGTGACCACATCTAGCACTACTTTATACATATATATGAAACAGTACAATGTAGATACAGGCCTGTTAGCCAGACATATATTAAGGTAAACTACCTTGTTACATGCAAGAAAAGGTGACCACATCTAGCACTACTTTATACATATATATGAAACAGTACAATGTAGATACAGGCCTGTTAGCCAGACATATATTAAGGTAAACTACCTTGTTACATGCAAGAAAAGGTGACCACATCTAGCACTACTTTATACATATATATGAAACAGTACAATGTAGATACAGGCCTGTTAGCCAGACATATATTAAGGTAAACTACCTTGTTACATGCAAGAAAAGGTGACCACATCTAGCACTACTTTATACATATATATGAAACAGTACAATGTAGATACAGGCCTGTTAGCCAGACATATATTAAGGTAAACTACCTTGTTACATGCAAGAAAAGGTGACCACATCTAGCACTACTTTATACATATATATGAAACAGTACAATGTAGATACAGGCCTGTTAGCCAGACATATATTAAGGTACAGGCCTGTTAGCCAGACATATATTAAGGTGAAACTACCTTGTTACATCTTGTTACATGCAAGAAAAGGTGACCACATCTAGCACTACTTTATACATATATATGAAACAGTACAATGTAGATACAGGCCTGTTAGCCCAGACATATATTAAGGTAAACTACCTTGTTACATGCAAGAAAAGGTGACCACATCTAGCACTACTTTATACATATATATGAAACAGTACAATGTAGATACAGGCCTGTTAGCCAGACATATATTAATAAACTATTAAGAAAAGGTGACCACAAGCACTACCTTGTTACAATGTAGATGCAAGACATATATTTAAAAAACCTTTTACATGACCACATCTAGCACTACTTTATACATATATATGAAACAGTACAATGTAGATACAGGCCTGTTAGCCAGACATATATTAAGGTAAACTACCTTGTTACATGCAAGAAAAGGTGACCACATCTAGCACTACTTTATACATATATATGAAACAGTACAATGTAGATACAGGCCTGTTAGCCAGACATATATTAAGGTAAACTACCTTGTTACATGCAAGGAAAGGTGACCACATCTAGCACTACTTTATACATATATATGAAACAGTACAATGTAGATACAGGCCTGTTAGCCAGACCAAAATCTCTCCCAAGGCACTTTTATCAGTGCAGCCAAAATTTTTATAGCTGCACATAGACCAGATCAGTCAGCTTTTTTATATGAAACAGTAAATGTTCAGGCCTGTTAGCCAAATATATTAAGGTAAATATAATCAGCACCAAATGATTCAATATTAAAGCTGAATAAATGCAGATTCTTGTATTTCCTATTTTGTTAGGTGCCATGTTCATAATAAAGATATCGTTTAATGAGCAAACTTTGTTGTAAAGGATTGTCTCCGAATAACGTTGCTGAGCTTTCATTCCCTAAATAACTGTTGGGCCATGGAAATCGTAAAATTCAAAGAGAATCAGGGACTTACAGGAAGTGATTGTAAGGGAGAATACAGAGCTTGACGTCACCAAAACGTCACAATGACATCCAGAAAACGCTCTTTTTTTCCAAGGATTTATAAGATACAGTAAATATGATTATACACTTGGCTATGGGCCTGAGAGATAAAGAAAAATTTGATTGATGGAAGCTGTTTTTCCATAAATGTAATGCAATGTTTTGTTGTGAATGAGAAACAGTTCACTCTCAATTTTGAAGTACACTATGCATATAATACTACTACTATACATTCGGAAAAAAGCATGACCATGGCAATGTTTTCCTCCAGAGTGCAGTTACAAGAAATCACTCAGAGAAATCCATTAACTCTATACTGGATTATATTTCCACATCAAAACAGGTAAAGTACATTGGTGTCAAGATAGTACATTTTTTGTACACATTTTTGAGGCACTGTCCAGGTGGAGAAATCTTGTCAAGTTTAGCCCAAGATCTTGGATGAAAAGAACATGTATGCAAGATTACGCAGGATCCTGTAAGAAAATTATACTTTATCTTGCCAAGATCTTTTTTACGGTTGTTATAGATTTCCTTTAGCACTACATCAAAATTTATACATTATACACCGATGCAGCCCATACTAGTATACTCGCTAGTTACCATTAGTATGTATAAATATTATATTATGTTGTACTTTAGATCATTTTATACACCGATGCAGCCCATACTAGTATACTCGCTAGTTACCATTAGTATGTATAAATATTATACACCGATGCAGCCCATACTAGTATACTCGCTAGTTACCATTAGTATGTATAAATATTATACACCGATGCAGCCCATACTAGTATACTCGCTAGTTACCATTAGTATGTATAAATATTATACACCGATGCAGCCCATACTAGTATACTCGCTAGTTACCATTAGTATGTATGTATATATATTATACACCGATGCAGCCCATACTAGTATACTCGCTAGTTACCATTAGTATGTATAAATATTATACACCGATGCAGCCCATACTAGTATACTCGCTAGTTACCATTAGTATGTATAATATTATTATATTAGTATACTTAGTACTTTAGTATAAATCATTATACACCGATGCAGCCCATACTAGTATACTCGCTAGTTACCATTAGTATGTATAAATATTATAAATATTATATTATCGTAGTTACTTTAGATCATTATACACCGATGCAGCCCATACTAGTATACTCGCTAGTTACCATTAGTATGTATAATATATTATATTATACACCGATGCAGCCCATACTAGTGTACTCGCTAGTTACCATTAGTATGTATAAATATTATATTATGTTGTACTTTAGATCATTATACACCGATGCAGCCCATACTAGTATACTAGTATACTCGCATTAGTTATTTAGTATGTATAAATAGTATACACCGATGTATAAATATTATATTATGTTGTACTTTAGATCATTATACACCGATGCAGCCCATACTAGTATACTCGCTAGTTACCATTAGTATGTATAAATATTATACACCGATGCAGCCCATACTAGTATACTCGCTAGTTACCATTAGTATGTATAAATATTATACAAATATACACCGATGCAGCCCATACTAGTATACTCGCTAGTTACCATTAGTATGTATAAATATTATACACCGATGCAGCCCATACTAGTATACTCGCTAGTTACCATTAGTATGTATAAATATTATATTATGTTGTACTTTAGATCATTATACACCGATGCAGCCCATACTAGTATACTCGCTAGTTACCATTAGTATGTATAAATATTATACACCGATGCAGCCCATACTAGTGTACTCGCTAGTTACCATTAGTATGTATAAATATTATATTATGTTGTACTTTAGATCATTATACACCGATGCAGCCCATACTAGTATACTCGCTAGTTACCATTAGTATGTATAAATATTATACACTGATGCAGCCCATACTAGTATACTCGCTAGTTACCATTAGTATGTATAAATATTATATTATGTTGTACTTTAGATCATTATACACCGATGCAGCCCATACTAGTATACTCGCTAGTTACCATTAGTATGTATAAATATTATATTATGTTGTACTTTTAGATGGAGTTGCTTCAGAATTTTTATGAAACTACACTTGATGCCTTAAAGGATGCAAAAAATGATAGATTGTGGTTTAAAACAAATACTAAGGTAAGACATTAATAATAATAATAATAATGGACGTTCTTATATAGTGCATTTCACATTCGTTCCAATGTGCTTTACAACCGATGGAGGACTTTTTCGGGCTGCATATGAAGGTCCTACAGCAGCTGAGCAGCTTACAATCATGAGGAGTTAGTACATCAGTATGTTATGCCTCCAATTTGAAGTAGGCTGTTGAACTGGGTAACAATCCCCTACATTATGTCATATCTGCTGTTGTTATATAGCTAGATATTTTCTTGCTACGGTGCACACATTCATTGGCTAATTCATGGTCACATGACATCTAACAATGAAACTGTTGTCGTAAAATTGTCAGCGTCTTTTTCAAAGTTCTGTTTTTATCAAGCGAATGACAAAGTCTGTTTTGCGAGAAATTATCTACCTATATATCACCTATATAACAAATCACTTAATGACTTCGTCTTGGGAAACAACATTCATAAAAGTGTTTACCTATTTTGTCATGTGTATGTTATTGGAGGGGTATTTATATTGTATTTGCAATACTTTCAGCTTGGCAAGCTTTACTATGATAGGTCAGAGTTTAACAAACTTTCAAAGATTCTTAAACAGCTCCACCAGTCATGTCAGGTACAGTGCTTCTACCCTGATGGCAATAGTACAGTAGAACCTCTACTAATGGCCATCTCCTCACAATTACCACCTCTCTGTAACGGACAGGTTGTTTTCCTCCCAGCCACCAGCTAGCAGCTCATTTATTGTTATTGAAACCTGCCCACAACGACCACCTCTATGTAACGGCAACCAGCTAGCAGCTCATTTATTGTTATTGAAACCTGCCCACAACGACCACCTCTATGTAACGGCAACCAGCTAGCAGCTCATTTATTGTTATTGAAACTTGCCCACAATGGCCACCTCTATGTAACGGCCACCAGCTACCAGCTCATTTATTGTTATTGAAACCTGCCCACAAAGACCACCTCTATGTAACGGCCACCAGCTAGCAGCTCATTTATTGTTATTGAAACCTGCCCACAATGGCCACCTCTATGTAACGGCCACCAGCTAGCAGCTCATTTATTGTTATTGAAACCTGCCCACAACGACCACCTCTATGTAACGGCAACCAGCTAGCAGCTCATTTATTGTTATTGAAACCTGCCCAGAATGGCCACCTCTATGTAACGGCCACCAGCTACCAGCTCATTTATTGTTATTGAAACTTGCCCACAATGGCCACCTCTATGTAACGGCCACCAGCTACCAGCTCATTTATTGTTATTGAAACCTGCCCACAAAGACCACCTCTATGTAACGGCCACCAGCTAGCAGCTCATTTATTGTTATTGAAACCTGCCCACAATGGCCACCTCTATGTAACGGCCACCAGCTAGCAGCTCATTTATTGTTATTGAAACCTGCCCACAATGGCCACCTCTATGTAACGGCCACCAGCTAGCAGCTCATTTATTGTTATTGAAACCTGCCCACAATGGCCACCTCTATGTAACGGCCACCAGCTAGCAGCTCATTTATTGTTATTGAAACCTGCCCACAATGGCCACCTCTATGTAACGGCCACCAGCTACCAGCTCATTTATTGTTATTGAAACTTGCCCACAATGGCCACCTCTATGTAACGGCCACCAGCTAGCAGCTCATTTATTGTTATTGAAACCTGCCCACAATGGCCACCTCTATGTAACGGCAACCAGCTACCAGCTCATTTATTGTTATTGAAACTTGCCCACAATGGCCACCTCTATGTAACGGCCACCAGCTACCAGCTCATTTATTGTTATTGAAACTTGCCCACAATGGCCACCTCTATGTAACGACCACCAGCTAGCAGCTCATTTATTGTTATTGAAACCTGCCCACAATGGCCACCTCTATGTAACGGCCACCAGCTAGCAGCTCATTTATTGTTATTGAAACCTGCCCACAATGGCCACCTCTATGTAACGGCCACCAGCTAGCAGCTCATTTATTGTTATTGAAACCTGCCCACAATGACCACCTCTATGTAACGGCCACCAGCTACCAGCTCATTTATTGTTATTGAAACCTGCCCACAATGGCCACCTCTATGTAACGGCCACCAGCTAGCAGCTCATTTATTGTTATTGAAACCTGCCCACAATGACCACCTCTATGTAACGGCCACCAGCTACCAGCTCATTTATTGTTATTGAAACCTGCCCACAATGGCCACCTCTATGTAACGGCCACCAGCTAGCAGCTCATTTATTGTTATTGAAACCTGCCCACAATGACCACCTCTATGTAACGGCCACCAGCTACCAGCTCATTTATTGTTATTGAAACCTGCCCACAATGACCACCTCTATGTAACGGCAACCAGCTACCAGCTCATTTATTGTTATTGAAACCTGCCCACAATGGCCACCTCTATGTAACGGCCACCAGCTAGCAGCTCATTTATTGTTATTGAAACCTACCCACAATGGCCACCTCTATGTAACGGCCACCAGCTAGCAGCTCATTTATTGTTATTGAAACCTGCCCACAATGGCCACCTCTATGTAACGGCCACCAGCTACCAGCTCATTTATTGTTATTGAAACCTGCCCACAATGGCCACCTCTATGTAACGGCCACCAGCTAGCAGCTCATTTATTGTTATTGAAACCTGCCCACAATGACCACCTCTATGTAACAGCCACCAGCTACCAGCTCAATTGAAACCTGCCCACAATGGCCACCTCTATGTAACGACCACCAGCTAGCAGCTCATTTATTGTTATTGAAACCTGCCCACAATGACCACCTCTATGTAACAGCCACCAGCTAGCAGCTCAATTGAAACCTGCCCACAATGGCCACCTCTATGTAACAGCCACCAGCTAGCAGCTCAATTGAAACCTGCCCACAATGGCCACCTCTATGTAACAGCCACCAGCTAGCAGCTCATTTATTGTTATTGAAACCTGCCCACAATGACCACCTCTATGTAACAGCCACCAGCTAGCAGCTCATTTATTGTTATTGAAACCTGCCCACAATGACCACCTCTATGTAACAGCCACCAGCTAGCAGCTCAATTGAAACCTGCCCACAATGGCCACCTCTATGTAACAGCCACCAGCTAGCAGCTCAATTGAAACCTGCCCACAGTGGCCACCTCTATGTAACGACCACCAGCTAGCAGCTCAATTGAAACCTGCCTGCCTGCCCACAATGGCCACCTCTATGTAACGACCACCAGCTAGCAGCTCATTTATTGTTATTGAAACCTGCCCACAGTGGCCACCTCTATGTAACGACCACCAGCTAGCAGCTCAATTGAAACCTGCCCACAATGGCCACCTCTATGTAACAGCCACCAGCTAGCAGCTCAATTGAAACCTGCCCACAGTGGCCACCTCTATGTAACGACCACCAGCTAGCAGCTCAATTGAAACCTGCCCACAGTGGCCACCTCTATGTAACGACCACCAGCTAGCAGCTCAATTGAAACCTGCCCACAATGGCCACCTCTATGTAACGACCACCAGCTAGCAGCTCATTTATTGTTATTGAAACCTGCCCACAGTGGCCACCTCTATGTAACGACCACCAGCTAGCAGCTCAATTGAAACCTGCCCACAATGGCCACCTCTATGTAACAGCCACCAGCTAGCAGCTCAATTGAAACCTGCCCACAGTGGCCACCTCTATGTAACGACCACCAGCTAGCAGCTCAATTGAAACCTGCCCACAGTGGCCACCTCTATGTAACGACCACCAGCTAGCAGCTCAATTGAAACCTGCCCACAATGGCCACCTCTATGTAACGACCACCAGCTAGCAGCTCAATTGAAACCTGCCCACAACGACCACCTCTATGTAACGACCACCAGCTAGCAGCTCAATTGAAACCTGCCCACAATGGCCACCTCTATGTAACGACCACCAGCTAGCAGCTCAATTGAAACCTGCCTACAATGGCGACCTCTATATAACGACCACCAGCTAGCAGCTCAATTGAAACCTGCCTACAATGGCCACCTCTATGTAACGACCACCAGCTAGCAGCTCAATTGAAACCTGCCTACAGTGGCCACCTCTATGTAACGACCACCAGCTAGCAGCTCATTTATTGTTATTGAAACCTGCCCACAATGGCCACCTCTATGTAACGACCACCAGCTAGCAGCTCAATTGAAACCTGCCTACAATGGCCACCTCTATGTAACGACCACCAGCTAGCAGCTCAATTGAAACCTGCCTACAATGGCCACCTCTATGTAACGACCACCAGCTAGCAGCTCAATTGAAACCTGCCCACAATGGCCACCTCTATGTAACAGCCACCAGCTAGCAGCTCAATTGAAACCTGCCTACAATGGCCACCTCTATGTAACGACCACCACCAGCTAGCAGCTCAATTGAAACCTGCCTACAATGGCCACCTCTATGTAACAGCCACCAGCTAGCAGCTCAATTGAAACCTGCCTACAATGGCCACCTCTATGTAACGACCACCAGCTAGCAGCTCAATTGAAACCTGCCTACAATGGCCACCTCTATGTAACGACCACCAGCTAGCAGCTCAATTGAAACCTGCCTACAATGGCCACCTCTATGTAACGACCACCAGCTAGCAGCTCAATTGAAACCTGCCTACAATGGCCACCTCTATGTAACGACCACCAGCTAGCAGCTCAATTGAAACCTGCCTACAATGGCCACCTCTATGTAACGACCACCAGCTAGCAGCTCAATTGAAACCTGCCCACAATGGCCACCTCTATGTAACGACCACCAGCTACCAGCTCAATTGAAACCTGCCTACAATGGCCACCTCTATGTAACGACCACCAGCTAGCAGCTCAATTGAAACCTGCCTACAATGGCCACCTCTATGTAACGACCACCAGCTAGCAGCTCAATTGAAACCTGCCTACAATGGCCACCTCTATGTAACGACCACCAGCTAGCAGCTCAATTGAAACCTGCCTACAATGGCCACCTCTATGTAACGACCACCAGCTAGCAGCTCAATTGAAACCTGCCCACAATGGCCACCTCTATGTAACGACCACCAGCTAGCAGCTCAATTGAAACCTGCCCACAATGGCCACCTCTATGTAACAGCCACCAGCTAGCAGCTCAATTGAAACCTGCCCACAATGGCCACCTCTATGTAACGACCACCAGCTAGCAGCTCAATTGAAACCTGCCTACAACGACCACCTCTATGTAACGACCACCAGCTAGCAGCTCAATTGAAACCTGCCTACAATGGCCACCTCTATGTAACGACCACCAGCTAGCAGCTCAATTGAAACCTGCCCACAATGGCCACCTCTATGTAACAGCCACCAGCTAGCAGCTCAATTGAAACCTGCCTACAATGGCCACCTCTATGTAACGACCACCAGCTAGCAGCTCAATTGAAACCTGCCTACAATGGCGACCTTAATTCAATTCCATTAAAGAACATTATTTTATTTTAACATGAGTTGTTTAGATTCCTCTGCACAATTTATTTATTTATTATTTTATTTTATGAAAATGTTAGCCATTGTGGAGAAGGTTTGACTGTCAGTATTTATTTTCCCTTGGTGTCCATTGTTGACATTCATACTTACGTTTCTTGTTTATGAATCTTGTAGACAGATGACGGAGAAGATGATTTGAAAAAAGGAACACAACTTCTCGAAATTTATGCTTTAGAAATTCAGATGTACACATCACAGGTACATGTACTTTGATGTCATCAATGAATGAATGAATGAATGAATGGATGGATGAATGAATGAATGAATGACTGAATGGATGAATGACTGAATGGATGAGTCAATCAATCAATTTATTAAACATCAGGCTACGGTTGCACGAAAGGTGGTTAGCACTATCCACTGGATAAGTCCTATCCACCAGATGATACAGTTATCCAATACATTTGATCCGTTGGATAGGACTTATCAGGTGGATAGCGCTAACCACCTTTCATGCAACCGGGGCCAGATGAGGTTGTTCTTACATCCAAGCCAGAGGCTCATGTTAAAAATGCTTGACAAAGAAATAAATCTCAGTCATGTACATGTACAGGTCTCAATCTACTAGGATTCTAGTAATGATGATATTTTTGTAGAGTTGACACACAGACGGTCACTTGTTGTCGTCTTCTACTGACAACCCATGACATGTGTACACTGTACATACTTCAGGTTATTATAAGTCCAAATTCTTAGCCTAGTGCCTGGGCTCTCTCTGTCTCTTGTGACACAGATATCCCAGTATACATACGGGCTCCAGAAAAATACTACGCAACTCGTAAAATATCCACGCGTATATCTGTCAAACCATCAAATAAGGGATTTATTATTCCACAATTGATTTTGTTGCTTTGTTTCCTGCAGATTTTGAGCCATTTTTGCTATGTTTTTCGTGCGCGCGCGAGCTACTGTGTAATACGCTGGCATATTTTGCATGTTCTCTTGCCCTAATATGGTAAAATGACGCACGAGTGGAATAATAAATGTAGATAATTAGAATATATAAGCTGCTATTGTTCAAATATTGAACATGTACTTTTTGATATTTCTTTAGAAAAATAACAAAAAATTAAAAGCATTGTATGAACAGTCTCTACACATCAAGTCTGCAATTCCTCACCCTCTTATCATGGGTGTAATACGAGGTAAGGACCTTTACACACTTAATTATTTTCCTGATTCACAGTGACCTACATGTAGCTGAACTAACTATAGACAGAGTGGCTCTTCTTGAGACATCACTCACACACACTCCTTATTACATTCCAATATCGTTTTCGTATGAGTGGGAAGTAGTTTCGGTATGGTTTGTGCTATGTGGTGACGGTACCATGCCATGACCATGCCATGTCAAAGCATTCTGATTGGTTGAGCAACGATTTTGCACGCTGTGACTGGATGAATAGATGTCTTCGATTCCATACTGTGACCATAACTCCATGCCATAGGTTTCCCACTCGTACGAAAACAACTTTATTTTGTACTCCACTCGTCTCACTAGTTTGATGCAGGTTCTCTCACCACCCATGCTTCCCTATGGCCTCATTATCCATGGGCTTCTACAAGCTTTATACTACATTGGCTCATATACACCACCCATGCTTCCCTATAGCCTCATTATCCATGGGTTTCTACAAGCTTTATACTACATTGGCTCATACCCTATAGCCTCATTATCCATGGGTTTCTACAAGCTTTATACTACATTGGCTCATATACACCACCCATGCTTCCCTATAGCCTCATTATCCATGGGTTTCTACAAGCTTTATACTACATTGGCTCATACCCTATAGCCTCATTATCCATGGGTTTCTACAAGCTTTATACTACATCGGCTCATATACACCACCCATGCTTCCCTATAACCTCATTATCCATGGGCTTCTACAAGCTTTATACTACATTGGCTCATATACACCACCCATGCTTCCCTATAACCTCATTATCCATGGGTTTCTACAAGCTTTATACTACATTGGCTCATACCCTATAACCTCATTATCCATGGGTTTCTACAAGCTTTATACTACATTGGCTCATATACACCACCCATGCTTCCCTATAACCTCATTATCCATGGGCTTCTACAAGCTTTATACTACATTGGCTCATACCCTATAGCCTCATTATCCATGGGCTTCTACAAGCTTTATACTACATTGGCTCATATACACCACCCATGCTTCCCTATAACCTCATTACCCATGGGTTTCTACAAGCTTTATACTACATTGGCTCATATACACCACCCATGCTTCCCTATAGCCTCATTATCCATGGGCTTCTACAAGCTTTATACTACATCGGCTCATATACACCACCCATGCGCTCCCTATAGCCTCATTATCCATGGGTTTCTACAAGCTTTATACTACATTGGCTCATATACACCACCCATGCTTCCCTATAACCTCATTATCCATGGGCTTCTACAAGCTTTATACTACATTGGCTCATACCCTATAGCCTCATTATCCATGGGCTTCTACAAGCTTTATACTACATTGGCTCATACCCTATAGCCTCATTATCCATGGGCTTCTACAAGCTTTATACTATATCGGCTCATATACACCACCCATGCTTCCCTATAACCTCATTATCCATGGGTTTCTACAAGCTTTATACTACATTGGCTCATATACACCACCCATGCTTCCCTATAACCTCATTACCCATGGGCTTCTACAAGCTTTATACTACATTGGCTCATACCCTATAGCCTCATTATCCATGGGCTTCTACAAGCTTTATACTACATTGGCTCATATACACCACCCATGCTACCCTATAACCTCATTATCCATGGGCTTCTACAAGCTTTATACTACATTGGCTCATACCCTATAGCCTCATTATCCATGGGCTTCTACAAGCTTTATACTACATTGGCTCATATACACCACCCATGCTTCCCTATAGCCTCATTATCCATGGGTTTCTACAAGCTTTATACTACATTGGCTCATATACACCACCCATGCTTCCCTATAGCCTCATTATCCATGGGTTTCTACAAGCTTTATACTACATCGGCTCATATACACCACCCATGGTTCCCTATAGCCTCATTATCCATGGGTTTCTACAAGCTTTATACTACATTGGCTCATATACACCACCCATGCTTCCCTATAACCTCATTATCCATGGGTTTCTACAAGCTTTATACTACATTGGCTCATATACACCACCCATGCTTCCCTATAGCCTCATTACCCATGGGATTCTACAAGCTTTATACTACATTGGCTCATACCCTATAACCTCATTATCCATGGGCTTCTACAAGCTTTATACTACATTGGCTCATACCCTATAACCTCATTATCCATGGGTTTCTACAAGCTTGATACTACATTGGCTCATATACACCACCCATGCTTCCCTATAACCTCATTATCCATGGGTTTCTACAAGCTTTATACTACATTGGCTCATATACACCACCCATGCTTGCCTATAACCTCATTATCTATGGGCTTCTACAAGCTTTATACTACATTGGCTCATACCCTATAGCCTCATTATCCATGGGCTTCTACAAGCTTTATACTACATCGGCTCATATACACCACCCATGCTTCCCTATAACCTCATTATCCATGGGTTTCTACAAGCTTTATACTACATTGGCTCATATACACCACCCATGCTTCCCTATAACCTCATTACCCATGGGTTTCTACAAGCTTTATACTACATTGGCTCATATACACCACCCATGCTTCCCTATAACCTCATTACCCATGGGTTTCTACAAGCTTTATACTACATTGGCTCATACCCTATAGCCTCATTATCCATGGGTTTCTACAAGCTTTATACTACATTGGCTCATATACACCACCCATGCTTCCCTATAACCTCATTATCCATGGGTTTCTACAAGCTTTATACTACATTGGCTCATATACACCACCCATGCTTCCCTATAGCCTCATTATCCATGGGTTTCTACAAGCTTTATACTACATTGGCTCATATACACCACCCATGCTTCCCTATAGCCTCATTATCCATGGGTTTCTACAAGCTTTATACTACATTGGCTCATATACACCACCCATGCTTCCCTATAGCCTCATTATCCATGGGTTTCTACAAGCTTTATACTACATTGGCTCATACCCTATAGCCTCATTATCCATGGGCTTCTACAAGCTTTATACTACATTGGCTCATATACACCACCCATGCTTCCCTATAACCTCATTATCCATGGGCTTCTACAAGCTTTATACTACATTGGCTCATATACACCACCCATGCTTCCCTATAACCTCATTATCCATGGGTTTCTACAAGCTTTATACTACATTGGCTCATACCCTATAACCTCATTATCCATGGGTTTCTACAAGCTTTATACTACATTGGCTCATATACACCACCCATGCTTCCCTATAACCTCATTATCCATGGGCTTCTACAAGCTTTATACTACATTGGCTCATACCCTATAGCCTCATTATCCATGGGCTTCTACAAGCTTTATACTACATTGGCTCATATACACCACCCATGCTTCCCTATAACCTCATTACCCATGGGCTTCTACAAGCTTTATACTACATTGGCTCATACCCTATAACCTCATTATCCATGGGCTTCTACAAGCTTTATACTACATTGGCTCATACCCTATAACCTCATTATCCATGGGTTTCTACAAGCTTGATACTACATTGGCTCATATACACCACCCATGCTTCCCTATAACCTCATTATCCATGGGTTTCTACAAGCTTTATACTACATTGGCTCATATACACCACCCATGCTTGCCTATAACCTCATTATCTATGGGCTTCTACAAGCTTTATACTACATTGGCTCATACCCTATAGCCTCATTATCCATGGGCTTCTACAAGCTTTATACTACATCGGCTCATATACACCACCCATGCTTCCCTATAACCTCATTATCCATGGGTTTCTACAAGCTTTATACTACATTGGCTCATATACACCACCCATGCTTCCCTATAACCTCATTACCCATGGGTTTCTACAAGCTTTATACTACATTGGCTCATATACACCACCCATGCTTCCCTATAACCTCATTACCCATGGGTTTCTACAAGCTTTATACTACATTGGCTCATACCCTATAGCCTCATTATCCATGGGTTTCTACAAGCTTTATACTACATTGGCTCATATACACCACCCATGCTTCCCTATAGCCTCATTATCCATGGGTTTCTACAAGCTTTATACTACATTGGCTCATACCCTATAGCCTCATTATCCATGGGCTTCTACAAGCTTTATACTACATTGGCTCATATACACCACCCATGCTTCCCTATAACCTCATTATCCATGGGTTTCTACAAGCTTTATACTACATTGGCTCATATACACCACCCATGCTTCCCTATAGCCTCATTATCCATGGGTTTCTACAAGCTTTATACTACATTGGCTCATATACACCACCCATGCTTCCCTATAGCCTCATTATCCATGGGCTTCTACAAGCTTTATACTACATTGGCTCATATACACCACCCATCATTATCCATGGGCTTCTACAAGCTTTATACTACATTGGCTCATATAATTGTCTTTGTCCTATAGAGTGTGGTGGCAAAATGCATCTACGGGAGGGAGATTATGAGAAGGCACACACTGATTTCTTTGAGGTAAGCTGATGCAATATTTAACATAATTAGATTCCATTTTCCTGTGCGTCTGTACTCTTATAATAATAATAATAAGATGCAGATGACGTCAAAATGTGGCGAGAACAAAAAAGTATGCCACAAGACGAAGTCGAGTGGCATGACTGTTGTTTTCACCACATTTTGACGTCTTCTGTGCATCTATAAGAGTACAGACACATTAGTAAAATGGAATATATTTGTTTTATATAATATTTGAGAATTGAGTGATTTTGTGATGTCATCTGTGCTTGCCATCTGTATTCTAATAACACACAGCCCTCGACCAATTATTTAAGTGTGCATAAAATATACCAATTTTTGAAGGGCTCACTGCAAGAACAATGTAAGTGATCTCTGATCAAAATCTAGATTCTCCTTGAGATTCTTTGATTTTCCAAGGAGAATTTGGGTTTTAATCACAAGTCACTTACTCCATTCTTGCAAGGACCCCTTCCATTCTTATATAACTGGGCTTATGACATGAACACAGTTTCATGATTAGCTGTCTGATGTGAGTCTACTCCATATTAAAATACTTTTTGATATGTTATCTTTTTCTTCTTCAGGCGTTTAAGAATTATGATGAATCAGGAAGCCCAAGACGTACAACATGCCTTAAATACCTTGTATTAGCGAATATGCTGATGAAGTCAGGAATTAATCCATTTGATTCACAAGAGGTTTGTACAACTGCATTATATCACTTCCTTGTAACACTCATATGCAAGCTATCCATGATTTACAGTATGAATAGAGTTGTACAACTACATTATATCACTTAATTTGATAAAGATTACGACAATTTTTAATTTAAACATGTTTCGGCAGTGCTGCTGCCATCATCAGTAATTTAATGAGTGATCTATACAATGTATGAGCTTATATATAATATATCAGTATGAAGAACAAAAGAACATTGAAGTATGTGATTACAGTGAAAGTTTTAAATTTACATGAGAGACTTGTTGATTTAAAGAGGGCTTTTCCCAAAGGATGTGAATGGCTTCCTTAATTTTCAATTGGAAGCCAGTTCTGGCCTGATCAAGTATCTTAAATGATTCACTGGAGCATAGGGCTCGACATTCCGACGAGCTCTCTAGATGTTTGTAAATGTGAGAGGCCTTATCCGTAGTAAGGTGTTCATGCATGCGCGTAGTAAGGTGTCGAGATCGGTTTCACCGACATAGCAGGCACCACAGCCTGCACAAGAAAATTTGTAAACTACGCTCGAGCGGAACCCACTAGGGATAGGATCTTTCGCACTGAACAAAGAACCTATTTTAAACGCGGAAAACACTACCTTGATATCAATATTTATATCATTATATCACTTCCTTGTAACACTCATATGCAAGCTATCCATGATTTACAGTATGAATAGAGTTGTGCAACTACATTATATCACTTCCTTGTAACACTCATATGCAAGCTATCCATGATTTACAGTATGAATAGAGAGATTTTAATAGTATGAGTACAAAAATCTACAACACTTCCATGGCACAGATTCGTTTGAAATCCTAATACATGGTAGTCATGGCACAGACATGGCATTGCACATGCATACTGTAAACTTGTTCTTTACACATGTTTACAATAATTCGCCTTTTCCATATAGAGCGGGAAACTGGGTTCGAGTTGGGACCGCAAAGCATGTATGGATTGTTTGGAAGGACAAAAATAGTAATGGCGTCCTTCGTAAAAGATAACTCGACAGTACCATCTAAAGAATATATTTTACTCACCGAAGAAGACATCCCAGGAGCTAAACTTCCACGGGAATCAATAGTCGAATGTGATTCTGTCCTTCCAAACAATCCATACATGCTTTGTGGTCTCAACTCGAACCCAGTTTCCCGCTCTATATGGAAAAGGCGATCGCAAAATCGAAAATTTTCAAAGCTTAAAATTTGAGACAAATATTACTTAGAAATGCGAAATATCTATAGGAAGCTAGAAAAAACTTTAATTTGCTGCATTTAGGTTGATTGTTAACCGAAAATCTTTGAGCACACCACAGGAAGCTCACATTTCAATGATCGTTTTTACCTACTTCTAGATTTCTGTTTGTAACGGAACTCAGACCATAGATAGCTCTAGAGATGTAATATACTGGTAGATGTAGTCAAATTACGTCATTATGCATAAGGTCTATTGCCATGTGGTGTCCACAATCAAGCCCTGTGCAAGAATAGTGTAAGTGACTTGTGATCAAAATCCAAAATCTTCTTTGAAATCCAAAGAGCCTTAAGGAAAACTTAGTTTTTGATCAGAGATCACTTACATTGTTTTTGCAATTGTCTGACTTAAAGAAAAGGTTCAACAAAGATGTTATTACCCCGGGGGAGGGGTTCTTTGAGGTAAAGAGGTAAAAAGGGTAGGGATGACCATCGGAAAACCTCAAAATATACCCAAAAACATACCAAACCGTGAAATATTTCCCGCCCTAACAAATACTTCATGGTCTAAAAATCACCCTAAGATACCATCAGATCACTCCCAGGGATACTGCATTCAAGATGGAATGCACTTGTTAAAAAAAAAAACGATTTCGCTGGCCCAACCCTCCCCCACCCCCCCAAAAAACGGATCACCAATTATTTCAAACCCTAAAAAATACGATGATCACCCCTACCACATTACCCCCCCCCCCCCCCCTCAGGTCTCTCATATGTTTCTGCATTTGTAAGTTGTTTAGGAACTACTTGTTTTATGAGTTATTAGTGTTATTTATTATAGGCAAAGCCATACAAGAATGATCCAGAAATCTTAGCAATGACCAATCTTGTTAGTGCGTATCAGAATGATGATATCAACGAATTTGAAAAGATCTTAAAAACAAACAGGTATAGTAAGATGTCTTATTTTCCATTCACACCTAAAAACAGGGCATGCGGGGGGGGGGGAGGGGGGGGGGGGGGGGGGCAGAGGGAGGGGGTGGGGCTGGTAGGGCTATAGCTCCACCACTTTTTTGTCCTGGCAGGTTGTAAAAGGAAAATAAAACAAATGGTATTTCTTTGAGAGCGTTCTCTATGTTTTAAGGTTGTTCCGCGGGCCCTGCTCAAAGTACATGAAATTTACACTGTGTCAGATAAAGGACAGTTTACATTCAGTTTTGCACCAAGGGTTATGTAGCGTTGGTAGATAATAATTTTTGGCTAAAGCTGTTTAGTTAAACCACTTTAAAACATGTTAAGCCTTGGTGTGAATGGAGCACTAGAAATCTATAGACTGTAGTCTCCTTCACAGCCATTCCCTTTGTTACGTGACCATAAAAGAAACAGCTGCATGGAAACTACATAGACCTCGGCATGATATATTGCACTGGTTAACACATCACAACTATGGTATATAACTTTGCCATGCTTACAACATTAGTTGTTCCTACTTGTCTTTTCTAAAAATGAATAAGATCTGATGGAGCATCGAAATATTGATATTTACCATTTATTCCCTTATTCCTTTACCATTAATGCCATTATTAAAATCCTTTCTAAGTCAGGCTGATGGAAGTCTCTAATAAATCAATCAATTAATTAATGCTAGCGTCGAAATGTTTTAAATAAAAATCAAAACAAATATTTTAAATATATAATATTATTAAAATATGTCTCAAAGTTTATTGTCGCAATGTTTTATCATAAAAAAAATACCATTAAAGCATGTTTTAAAGTTTCTTGTCACCCTTTTTGTCTCGTAGGAAAAACATAATGGACGATCAATTTATAAGAGAACACATCGAAGGTAAGATACTTTAAGTAGTGATATAAACTTCCGACCTTTTTAGTAATCAATTAGTGCTATTTTATCATTAGATCTTTTACGAAACATCCGCACACAAGTACTGATAAAGCTTATCAAGTAAGTTCACATAACTTAAACGTCTTTGTAATTGTTTTTTAAACCTTTAAAATATTTTATTCGCTACTTTCTCATAGCACATAATGCTTTGCGCCTTGGGGGGTAATACAAAAGAAAATGGGAGCTTTCTGTCAACCATGTAATTATGCAACACCATTTTCTTTTGTATTATTCCCCAAGGCGCAAAGCATTATGTGCTATGAGAAAGTAGAGAATACGGTATTAGTGGCGAGGCATTAATAGTTAGGGAGAGTAAAATTTTCCAAAACCCTTTGAAATTCTTTGTGATTGTTTTTCTACAGACCATACACAAGAATCCATATCCCTTTTATTTCAAAGGTAAACACAATGGACCTAGAATGAATGAGAAAAGGGAGGGAAAGGAAATAGTGAAAATGAATGGGAAATAACGAGAAATAAGAGGAAGTCGAAAGAAAGGGGAAAGAAGGATGAAATGAAAGGAAGTGAGAAAAATAAACGAGAAGAAAAAGAGTAAAACGAAGGAAGAAGGGAAAAGAAAACGAGATTGTGAAAAGCGATTGGGAGTTACAATTGAAGCTATCGTCATATTTATACGTCTTTATGGTCACATTACAGGAACTAAACATCGATAAAGATGAGGTCGAAAGTCTGTTAGTTTCTTGTATACTCGATAAGTAAGTGTAATACAGTGTTTCTTATATTATTATTTTGCCGATAACCTTTTTACACTGACAGTGCTCAGTATATTAAAGGTAAAGTACTGATATTTAACGTCCGTAACCCCTTCAGTCGAAACTGTTCTCCTTGGAGGAAACAAGGATGTGAGGTCGTGATGTATCGAACCAGGCACCTCTCGCTTAGAAGGCCACGCATAGCCAACTAAGCCATCCTTACCCCTGTAAGAGTGAGTTTCTTATATTATGCTGTTGTTGTGTTTTCGTTAGTACGATTCATGGCAGAATCGACCAAGTGAACCAGCTGTTAGAATTGGACAGAAGATCGCAAAGTGCCGACAGGTACGTACTTGTCCATCAGGGGGAACACAGGGGGCTACCCAGGGGGCTACCCGGGGGAGAGGGGAGAGGTGGGCGGCATCCTGAGTAACCCCTGGGTTTCTGAGAATTTTACTTGGCATAAATAAGAATTTATTCATATTAAAAACTAATGGAATGGCCGTGTAACACCTGTCACGTGACTTTTTAAATTTTCACCGCAGACAAGCGAAAATATCATAACTGGAAAGAGCATGCTAAAGTTAGTAAAAGTGGAAAGTTTGAAGGGAAATACGTAAATAGGGCAATAGCTACAGGCATTCAAACTTTGCCTTTTTTGTATGGAAATGTATGTTGGAAGGCAACGCTTGCCTTCCAATACAAGCGAAAAACCCATACAAATCCTTACTTGTCAAAGCGGGAAACTTTGAAAACCGTTAACTTTTTTCTTATTTGCTTGATTCTTTTCAAATTTTCAAATTTTACTAATTTTAGTATGCTCTTTCAATTTATGGTATTTTCGTTTGTCTTCGGTGAAAATTTAAAAAGTCACGTGGCAGGTGTTACACGCCCATTGATTAATCTTTCTAATACCTGTTAATAATTATCTCTACAGATTTACAGGTTTAGACAGGTGGAGTACACAACTAAACTCCTTACACACCGCAATTATCAACAAGATTGCTTAATATGTCAGTACACCGAGCTTAAAAAGGTTGCATTGAAAATGTCGATTTGAGATCATAGAGGATGATGGGAAAAGTATGTCATTTTGACCGACGAATTTAGAATTTTATTTCCTTTTGATGGAAGAAAAGTAGCCGTCAATTAAATTATTGTCATTGTCGGTCCAGGCTTGCGAGAAAAACGTGTAAAATTGAAGCAAGCCAGGGGCGCGTGTTTCGCGAAAGATTCGAAAAATTATCAAATTTTGCTTCGTTTTTACAATTTTTTTGTGAGACCTTTTTGTGTCTTTGGAGACGCGCATTATATATCTCCTATGATCCAGTGCGGTCTCTTTCTAAACGCCAGCCTTTTGTTAATAGTTGTATTTTTGTGGAAGCGACATCCAACGAGGCGGTTTTCAGTTTTGAATTGATTGATAGAGTCGTTTTCGTATAAGTGGGAAACCTACGGTACCGTGGCACTCAAATGGCTTCCTTTCTAAACCAATCAAAAACTGTGCAGATGAACCTACGGTACCGTGACACTCAAATGGCTTCCTTTCTAAACCAATCAAAAACTGTGCAGATGAACCTACGGTACCGTGACACTCAAATGACTTCCTTTCTGAACCAATCAAAAACTGTGCAGATGAACCTACGGTACCGTGACACTCAAATGGCTTCCTTTCTGAACCAATCTAAAAGTGTGCAGATGAACCTACGGTACCGTGACACTCAAATGGCTTCCTTTCTGAACCAATCAAAAAGTGTGCAGATGAACCTACGGTACCGTGGCACTCAAATGGCTTCCTTTCTGAATCAATCTAAAAGCGTGCAGATGCATCTCATCCAATCAAACTCTTTCAATACGGCAAGGTGCGGTAACTTTCCCACTCATACGAAAGCGACTCTATTTCACATGTGGTGAAATTTTCCCATGGTGTTGTCTTTTTCCTTGATAATTGAGATACCACGATGATGTACATTTACTGTAATACAACATTTTACATAAACAAAATCACATGCAGATACACCCTAAGCCTCTCAATGAAACAATGGACTATGTAACCCATCTTTTGCGCATAAAAGGAGGCTTAGAAGGTATCGACGTATGATTTATGCCAAGGGTCTATGACCTAACAGAATCTCGGCTAGCTACGAGAAATATAGACTGATTCCATAAGTCGCTGTTTTCGCGACATAAGGATCGACAGAGAGCGAACTGGGACCGACTTATGGAATCAGTCTACGAGAAATAAACTGTGTACAGTTAGTAATGAACTGGTGAATGATGCTGACAATAGTTCCAATATCTGAAAGCACTACCCATAAGTCAGAGAAATAGAATCAGCATTGTCTACAGTCTCCTCCATTATAGTCTGAAACAATTCTCCAAATACATGAGGCTACGTCCACACGGCGAGTTCGTTTTCGTGTCTCGACTTTGGAGAGCGTTTTCAGTGACAATCGTATTGGATCAAGAGACCATAATACTAAGAGAGCGAATCGCGCGGAATGATGTTTGGGATATGCTCGTGGCGCTGAATATATTTTTAGTAACCGGAAGGTGAGCACACTTGAGGATTCTGTTGCACTACTGACGCCACTCGCCATCGATCGAGCGCGCGTTGCAAAAACCGTGTTGCGAAAAATAGATTTAGCGCCAGGAGCATCGACCACACATCAGTACGAGATTCGCTCTCAGTATTATGGTCTCTTGATTGTATCCATTATTGGTGCCAGAGGCTCTGTCAAACTCTCTGAAAATTCTCTGTTTTCCGAGCTGCTTCGTGGCAACTCCCCCTCCACCCCACTCCTCCTTCCCCCCGCCACACCCACACACACAACCACCCCCCCACCCCCACATAAGCACACAATCCCCCACTCACACACACACAGAATTGTCACAGAGAGTTTGACAGTCGTGTTGCATCACGAAAACGCTTTAAAAAGTTTGCGTTTTCACATGAAAGCATCCGTGACGTACGGGGCGACGTGCCACATTTTGCCATAATTGTTTATCTGTTAAGATAAAAGGCTTAATCAAGACTGGTTTAATTGAATTAAAGTCGAGGATTTACCGAAGAGATATAAATATCATAGTTGTGATTGTTTAATTTATTTATATGCTGATCGTGTCAAAGTGACTTGATATTTTTAGTACAAACCAGAAAGAAACGTAGTGATAAAATCTAGTGGAAAATGTACTGGCGAGTCGTTTTCGTACAAGTGTAAAAATTGTAAACCAGTGGGAAACCTACGGTACCGTGACACTCAAATGGCTTCCTTTCTGAACCAATCGAAAAGCGTATAGGTATATGCATCTCAAAATTTACAAAGAAATGTATGGTTACAGGGGACAAGCTGGTTACAGGGGACAAGCGTCCCCTGTAACCATACATTTCCTTGCAGTTTTTGAATGTCTGCAGTTCATTTGCTACTTGTCCAAATCCTATCAAACTCCTGAAACTTACTAATTCTGATTAATTAGATTAATTCTAAAAACTCGTTCCCAGTCCTTTACTCGTTTCCAAAGTGGCTAATTGCCCCCTCTCAAAAGTGCTTGGGATAAATAAGCCACCCTCTCAAAAGTGCTTGGGATATATAAGCCACCCTCTCAAAAGTGCTTGGGATAAATAAGCCACCCTCTCAAAAGTGCTTGGGATAAATAAGCCACCCTCTCAAAAGTGCTTGGGATAAATAAGCCACCCTCTCAAAAGTGCTTGGGATAAATAAGCCACCCTCCCAAAAGTGCTTGGGATAAATAAGCCACCCCCTCCCAAAGCCAAGTGAACCCCCCAATTTCCCCCAGGCAATACTAATGCCAGATCCCTAAAGGAGGGTATGGATGGGGGTATGCGATTGTCAGTAAACTACTAAATTTTAGGCCAATTGTCAGTTAACTACTAATTTGTCTAATTTTAATTAATTATTAACTTTCGTTTTATAAATGATAGATATTATAGGAAGAGAAGTACTAATTATCAAACAATAAGTAATAAAACCATTAAATATCACTCACTGACCTTTATAAGCAGGGGCGGATCCAGGTTTTTGTCAAACAGGGGGTTGTGTTGTGTGAGCGGCGAAACCGCGAAGTACTAGGGGGGTGTGGGGGCATGCCCCCCTGAAAATTTTGAAATCTACAAGCTCTAAAATGCAATTTTTAGAGATCTGGAGTTGTTTTATTAACACAACAAAACTCAATTTTCATTAAATGTTGAGTTTATTGGACATGAAATGGAATGACTGTCAGTGAAATGGCTGTCAGTGCTTCAAGATGGCGGATCATGAATCAATGTCATGTCAATGAGCTTCGCCGAGAAGTCTACTATCAGATTCAATCAAGTGACATGCAGTATACACCATTCTGCTTTGTTTTATTACTCGTGCCCAGGCCGAAGGCCTCTGAGACGCTCGAACGTGGACCCATCATCCGGCACTAATTCTATAGAAACTCAAAATAACTTTGACAATACCACTCAAGGCCATGGCTGGCAGAATCAAGAGTAGCCTGGTCAAGAGCGAACTGTTCATCAGCTCAGGTTACAAATAATAGACACAAAAATGTGTCAATATTCCACCAGGTCTTAAAAAGATTACAAGCTTAGATGACCTTAGATAGCGTGACATTGAATACAAAGTCTAAATAAGCCTTTAGATCACTGTTTAGAAAATGATCATCAGTTCTAAGAACGATGGCAACAACAATTTTAAACTAAAATAATAAAATGTCAGTTAACTGTTAATTTTTCAATTGTCAGTAAACTACTAATTTCTGAGTCATTTGTCAGTTAACTACTAAATTTTAGGCCAAATGTCAGTTAACTGTTAACCCCATCCATACCCTCCTAAAGTGGTAAAACCTACACACTCAGTATCATTTATTGTGTCCCGCCATATCCGTTCTTAGAATATTTCCGCATTTCCCGCCATATAAGAGAACAATCAACAATTTGCATAAGGGGAAGGAGTGTTCTGTTCAACATTTCAGAGAATTTGAAAGTCAGATTCATGTGGGTATTTGCTACCATAGGCGGGTATTTGCTACGGTAGCACCCACATGCAGTGAGTATTTGCAACGTTCAGTTGGTATTTGCTACGGTAGTCTTTCAGGATTTACAGGTCATTTGGAACGTCGAATCTTCATGCACTTGGAGAATATTGTTTACTTCGTAATAATTAACGAAGTATTTGTCGATTCTAATCAGTTGCAGCAAATTGAACGTTAATTTGATGTTAGTATATTAATACCACAGTTCGAGAAGAATTAATGAAAATACCACGCGTATTTGATGAAAGTGCTTTATTACCACGAGTACGTAGCACGTGACGAGTGGTATTCAGCCACTTTCATCAAATACAAGTGGTATTTTTCATTAATTCTTCGAGAACTAAGTGGTATTTCCTATTAATAACACACCTACAAAAAATATGAGTTTCTTTATAAAGCAAAAAAATCATTACATAGTAGCAAATCGCGTGTAACGCAATCACAACCACCAATAATAAAATAGCACGTGCAATTTTCTTTAAGAAATCCACAGTCAATCAGCCAATCAGAAACGAGTATTTTTTGTAGGTGTGTACTGGAAACCATAGTGTCAGGCTTGTGTTGTCTTTCTTTCAATTAAAATATTTTAATTTCTAGCACGAGAAGTATGACATGAATCTTTTTTAACATTGCATTTGCAGTAATATAATACTTTAAATGTTCAGAAGGTTGGACAGGAGTTTTATTGTTTATACTGTCGTTTTGTCGAACAGTGGTATTTTCTTAGTTTATATTATTTTGAGGCGTTGATATCACCAGATGTGTGGAAAAAAAAAGTCAAATATTATTATTCCACAGAAAAAGACAGTGGCAGGTTTCTGCATCATATTGTAGCCATTTACTGCAATTTTCAAAATCATGCGAACTCAGACAGCCAAACAGTCAACTTGTTTTTGCTGTTTTCGCTTCCATCAATCAAAATTAAAAATCAAAATAACGAAGAAATACAGAATAGAAATAAGGTCTGAACTATAATGTATTATCTAAAGATATTTTTTGATTATTTGGTAGGTATTTAGAGTGCTTTGTGGTCGTTGTTTATCAATTTGATCATAATTGACGGAAGCGAAAACGTCTGAGTTCGCATGATTTTGAAAATTGCAGTAAAACTGACGATGATTGTTGTCCAGTAATATATTCTAATAAACCGAACGTAAATTTAAACACATCGTGATCTTGCAAAAGAAAAAGAAGGAAAAGGAAAGAAACAAAATCAATTCTGAAAAAGAAAAAAAAGAAGAAGAACAAAAGAAAAGAAAAAGATGATATCAATGTTGAAGTCGCCGAGTCAGATTCGGGATTGAAAAAGAGTTTTCACTGTGGAATTATGTTGAGAAAAAAGAAATTGATTATGCTTTCCTTGAACCTACCAGAATACCTTGGTGGAAATAATGTTAATTATAGTTTCATATTCATGCATGGTAATATTCAACGCCTTTTTAATTGTCATGCAAGTGGGCCCTATAATCAGAATACGGATTAAATATTGAAAACACACAAATACAGACTGACGACACTGATCACTCCACCAAACAACCCGCATCTTATTCTTTGCCGTTTGAAACTTCATCATCATCATAATTGTTTTGGTAAGTTCACTTGATGATATATATCAGTCTAGTATCCGTATATCTACATATATAGTTGAACTGATCCGGCAGTATCTTCAGGGCCGTACATAACCCAATAACCAGGGGGGGGGGGGGGGGGGGGGGGGGCAGTACGTATATAACAGCAAAAAATAAATAAAAATAGCACAGTTCTCAGTACTTTTTGGTATGTTTTTCGCCTTCCTAGGGGAGGCAACTGCTTCCCCTGTGCTGTGTACGGCCCTAATCTTTGGCATAGTATCCTACTGCGATTCTCAGTATTTATATGCGAACTCAAGCATTTAAGCAGTTGGCTTGTAATTTGTTTTTTTGCTCGGTTGTCAATCAACATAAAAAATCAGAAAACTTAAAAATAAAAGTCAAAAGACCCACCAGATGTGAACCAGATGTGATTTTGAGCTAAATTATGGATCATTTGGTCGAAGAATGTATTTAGTTTTGAATTTGTTTGAGTTTTGAATTTGATTGACGGAGCGAAAAACCAAGTTCCAGCCGACTGTTTGAATGGCTGAGTTCGTATAATACTGAGAATCGCAGTAAATGTGGCACATTTTTAACATAAATTGTGTATTCCTCCTGTACAAGCCTACCAGTATAATAATAACTAGATTTGCTTAAAACATTAAAACATAAATGTATTTAACCGAGGTGACCACAGGCAGCCCAACTGATTGCTTTTGAGGCTACTAAATAATCAAATAAAATGATATTTGAGTCTTTTTATGGGTTTCCTGTGGTAGAGCGTGCGCGTGCGCAATACGTATTATATTGGGCTTCCTGTGCACATCCCGCGCGTCCCGCAGCAATGTGTATATTGAAACAAGGTATGAAACTCGGTCACGTGACAAATACGTTTTTGCTCCTAATCTTTGTCAATAGGATGTGAAAATTCAATTTTTCTTCGAATAACTAAACTTTACCGTATTCTCTAAACACTTTATAAGTTTCAGTCGTCTAACTTCACCGTACGCTGAGGAATTTTAATTTTGGCATTTTGCGCCTCATGGCACGATGTGCGCCGCATTTTGTTGGTGAACTTTTCCGTGAGGCAGTCGGATTTTACCTTCGAGAGGACATCGGCAAGCGCTCGTCAAATCTGAACTGTGCTCTTTTTGGCAAGTTTGAGTATTTATATTTTCACTAAACATAAGTCAAAACACATACAATATACTTTATTTGTTTTCTGTTTTGACTTTTATAAAGTAATTGTTTTGTGTTTTGATTTTTATCGATTAAAATTCTTCAAAATTGAGGCATTGTGTTTTATAAAGGGTAACGGAAAGCGAAGACCTGGAAAGTGAAGACCGAAGACCCCCAAAACGAAGACCCATGATTTTTTAAGAGCAAACAAATCTAAACCATAAAATCATCGTTCGGCAATCGTTTGTGAAAGAATATCAGCATAGCCGACTGTGCGTTGATGATTTTCATCGGGGTCTTCGTTTTCCAGATCTGGAAAACGAAGACCTAGTTCAAACGTTCGAGAATTTTATACAAAGTTGTTCAAATGATATCCAGCGACACCAACGAATAATGAAGCAATTCCGAATTTCGCTAGAAGTCGTACATGTACGGCTCGTAGTTTTCTACGCTTCTCTCGTGTTCTCCCAACATCATGCGTGTTTAGATCAGGCTATATAAAACGGAAAACCGTTTTATATTCTTTAATTATACGAAATAGGGCCACATCCACATCAAACTAACTTATATCACCAGCAACAATTAACGTCAACAACCACTTGTAACTCTGAAAAAGAAAGAACCTTTCTTTTTTAATTAATCCAGCTCTTTTAGGTGGAACTGTTCGAGATAATCGAGCTGAACTATTACAGCGACATACTTTCAAGCCATAATCAGTTTTATGAGTTTTTAGCTAAATTGTAATGGAGGAGGCGTTGGGGGGTAACTGATCCCACAATACCGCATCAAAAAAAAAAAATACCGTAATACCGCATCTAAAATTGAAATTTGAAACAACAGTAGTAATGTTTTGGAAAACACCGGAATACCGAAATACGCTAAAGAAATTTGAATTTCACCGAATACCGTAGCCCCAAATCGCCAAATACCGCATACCAGGACGATCTCAAAAAATAAATACAAAAGTAATAAAATCGACGGGTACCGCAATACCGCGAGCCCCCATGTCCCCCTCTGTGATGGACTATTAATTTTGCGGCCCTAAAAGCTTTTAAAACAATTTATTTAGGAAACCACCTCTCTTTTTAATTCATTAAAATGAGTCATGTCTATATCGTTGATATGTTTTCACCCTGATCAGAATATGACATTAGTCGGTATTTCACGACAACTTTTCTGTAAAAACAAATCAATCTTCCTTTTTGCACATGACGTCATCAAAAAGCTAAAATCTAATATATTCATCAAATAAACCTGCCTGTTTGATATTTTGTTTATATACATAAGAAAAGGCTTCACAAAAAAAGATGTGTACTTTCGATGTTTGGCTTTTGATTTATCGAAAGTCAATTTCTGGAAAATTTGCTTCGTGTAAATGGTATGTAAGTTTGATTAATATTTGTATTGAGAAACTGCGTCAGTGTTTGTAAACAATTCGCATATTTGATCGCTCATATCTCGGCATTGAAAACTTCTTATAACTCAAACTTTGGTTGAGATACATGATTTTGACTGCTCTTTTGGTTGTAAGACCTTTTGTTCAATTATACTCAACTAAGGCCCTGGGGCCGGTTGTTCGAAAGGCGTTTAGCGCTAATCCAGGATTAAATCTTATGAAAACTATTGACGCTAATCCAGGATTAGCACTAATCGCCTTTCGAACAACCCGCCCCAGAAAATGTTACGATGAGTGCAAACCAAGAATAAAAGATAGATTTGAACATACCAGTTTTTATCAACTTTCAGCTAGATGCGCTCTATATATATACTTTAATTTTAAATGTTTGTCCTGAGTTCGACAGACAAGTAGTCTACAGCCCCTTACATTATCTATTTCATTGTTTTCTTCAAATAACAAATCACTCCTGGCGTCATCAGGTCATGGAATGTTCCAGCATAGATAGATAGGTGATAGTATTAAATGGCAGTCTTCCGACTCAAACTACTCGAACAGGCGATTTTCAGATGTCATCATATCACTACAAGTACCAGAATGCTTTGGAAATTTTCTTTCTTATTCAGATTTTTATTCCCTCATGAGAATTGTAAGACAATTGGTGCTAATTATCTAACAAAAGAAAATGGGCGAAGCATTCTGGTACTTGTAGTCAAATGACGCCATCATGAAAATCGCCTATTCTCTACTTTCTCATAGCACATAATGCTTTGCGCCTTGGGGGGTAATACAAAAGAAAATGGGAGCTTTCTGTCAACCATGTAATTATGCAACACCATTTTCTTTTGTATTATCCCCAAGGCGCAAAGCATTATGTGCTGGGTCATTCCAAGACCGAACTGCATTATGGTAACAGCTTGAATAGCCAAACATGGCACTTCCTGTATGAAAAGCTGTATGATCATGATATTGTAATTATGGCAATTATGCAACACAAAGGACAAATTACCAGCAGTTTTGTGCCAAAGATTATGCAGCGTTTGTAGATAATTTTCTAAACCTGTTTAGTTAAACCACTTTAAAACATGTTTCAATCTCGGTGTGAACGGGGCATATTGAGATTTTCTGACGAGGAAGAGAAAATTATGAAATATTGATCATGCAGGAGGACACACAAACATAGAGAAGGATAAATCAGGGAGACTTCTTGCTCAGTCGGTATCATTATCGGCGGTTTTGTCAAAGTTTTACCCGGCATGCAACATTACGTGTGGTTGTACCTAAATGAGCCAAGACAGGCAGGTTTTAGCTATTTATCACTACTGCTCCGGCAGCACTCGTAATACGAATTATTCTACAATGGAATAGTAGAAGAGTAACGGGGACTGGTGCGAATCAACTGCCAAGATGATCCCCCCCCCCCCCCCCCCCTCTCCAGCCCCCTCTCCCCAAGAAGTCTTGAAGTAATGTTTCAAAGCCGAGAATGAGGACTACATAATAATTTCCAGTCCGAGGCGAAGCCGAGGACTGGAAACCCCGTCTAGTCCGAATTCGAGGTTTTGGAACGACTTCTCATACTCATTAATTATTATATGCAATGGCCTAAAGGCAATAAATAAAGAGTTGCAAGATTTTAGCCCGGAAAAGCAAGAATTCCAGTCTGCATATTCTCTGCTGATCATGCGCAGAGCGAGTACATCGTATATAAATAATATCCCACATGTGTTGCACTCTTGAGTAGCATGAAGTAGAGCCTGCTTTTAGATTGAATCTCATTCGGACAGAGTGGTACTCTGTACAAGATCCCGATGATTGTTATATGAGGGATAAGAACTCAGGAAAGAGTACTTTGAAATCCATCATTATATGAGGGATAAGAACTCAGGAAAGAGTACTTTGAAATCCATCATTTCTAAGTCCATTAGACATTTCCGATTTAGCGGCATAGTCATAGTATATTCCACGCTCAATAACAATGACCGCCATATATTCCGCTCATATGCCGCTAAATCGGAAATGTCTATTTCAAAGTACTCTTGAGCGGACTTTCCAGGGTTTCCAGGTCCATCATGTGACCGGATTTGATGCACCGGATTGGCTGGTTACCTCATGAATAATTAATGAGTTTGAGTAACCTGAATATTTTTTACTCCGATAACTTTCAAATATTCGTTTTCAAACACTTCTCTAACAAAGCCGATCATTGGATCAAAAATTTTGCCAATATTCTAGCTCTTTGAGATGTGTATTAAGTAGCGTTCCGTGTAAGAACGATAGCATGAACGGCATAGGAATGTAAAAGGTGTTAATTTTCCATTCTTCTTTCTTGCAATTTCATTGGTTCTCATGGTCTCTTGTTCATACTCATAAATTCAATAGAAACAATGAGAAACCTAACCAAGGAATACATTTCCATTAGATAATTTTTGAGAATTTAATTCACTTTTAATCAAACTAACTTTGACTTGATTTTAAAGAAAATTGTGCGTGAGGAAAGTTCTCAAATTTGTGAATCAAATATCCATTGTCTTCCCTCTTTTCTATTGGCTGCATAGTGTTCTCCTTCAGTTTTCACAGTAAAAATGGGTAACTGCACACAGTTTCCTCTATTTTCTCTTTGTAACTTTGATAGTTGGTATCTGAGACAGCATGTTACACATATTCAAGCAAAATCGTGTGTGAGGCGAGCTCAATGCCGCAGTCTATTGTCTTTTGCTATCGCTCTTACGCGGAACGCTACTTAAATGGAACTCAGTACATGAGTGGAGTGATATGTTTGTTTGTGACGTTAGACGGTGAACCCCTGGCCGTTTTGGGGGGATTTGTAAACCAATAACAAAGACAGCACCAATTTTTTGAAAATTATTTCGTAGCTTATTGTTTTTTCATTTCATTTGACTTGATATTGACGTTCATGCAGCAAGCTTTTGAAGATTTTTACCCCTTTAGAACTTTTAGCATAATTTTAGACTTTATGAGTCAAATTTCATAGATTGTTTTTCTGTACAATATATTGTTTAATCTGTACAACTGTAGAACGGAAACATTACTGTTCGTCCTCCCAGGCCCTCAGCTTTCTCGGTCCCCGCTAAGAACACCTGTTCAGCAGGCTATTCATGATTAAGTTAAGAGTGTCGGGACTTTTAACGAGAAGAATACTGCATGAGAAACGCCACATGGTAGTTCTCGTGAACAACGGTAAAACTGGTCCATTTCAGTCTAGTCGAGGTTTTAGAATTTCTACCCGATTTGTTCTGCATACTCTTAAAGGTAAGCCGTATCTCGTAAGAATACCTTGAAGTGTCAGATTCCCTCTGGAGTGTAGGAGTCACTATGAACGATTGATTTAGCATGAATTCAACAAATGCACCCGCCGAAAGTTCCTTATTTATATTTATACTTCAAGTAAAATAAAATAAATAAATAAACAACAAATTTTGGCCTTTTGAAGCCAATGTGAGTATTCAAAACCGGCAAATCTTGAAAATAATTTCAATTTTCACAACATGTACAGTTGGCTTGAATAGAAGCTAGTTGCTTCTCGTGATCAAGCAAACTGTATTACTATTATTTGAGTAGTCTGTATCTCTCTAGCTCTGTGAGCTTTATAAAGAGCATTAATAATAATAATAATAATAATAATAATAATAATAATAATAATAATAATAATAATAATAATAATAATAATAATAATAATAATAATAATAATAATAATTTATTGCCTATAGTGCGCAGTTTTCATTCAGTTTGTATAGGAAATACCACAGTTCGAGAAGAATTAATGAAAAATACCACGCGTATTTGATGAAAGTGGCTTAATACCACGAGTGCGTAGCACGAGTGGTATTCAGCCACTTTCATCAAATACAAGTGGTATTTTTCATTAATTCTTCGAGAACTAAGTGGTATTTCCTATTAATAACACACCTACAAAAAATATGAGTTTCTTTATAGTAGCAAATCGCACGTAACGCAATCACAACCACAAATAATAAAATAGCAATTTTCTTAATACCGTGCAATTAATTAATTGCACGGTGCAATTAATTAATTGCACGGTATTAAGAAAAAATCCACAGTCAATCGGCCAATCAGAAACGAGTATTTTTTGTAGGTGTGTTATTACAGGATATCAGTGTTCTTACATGCAAATGGATGTTTATTGCTTGAAATATATATAGCTAATTGCATAATCGTTGTCGGGTTGAAAATCATGAAAGCTATGACCAAAAGGAATTCTGGGAAATTAAAACTCTCAAATAACACCGTCAAATCATCGACCTTTTTATCCAGACTTGTAGGATCTTAGTTAAATAGCTCATATACCTTCAAAACTACGAGAACATTGAATATATCTGTATGTATTTAAATGCGGGTCATGAACTGATTTCCCATCCATCCTTTCCCGGCTTTATAATTTAGAGATTTATTGTAAACAGCCTGAATAAAGTGCAACTCAATATTACAATACGTTGACAGTGAAGTGTCGGTCTATGAATGCTTTTGATTTGAACACCCGTATTCATCGATATTGAAGAAACTGCATAAATTACTCGTGCAATTCTGGATTTATGCATGGTAACAACTGGAATTGATCCATACAATATGGGCGCGAATGATGCCTGCGGCTCGGGTAATTTGAGATCTTTCAAAGCATCATGAGTGACCATAAATCCCGAATTGCACGAGCAGTTTATGCGATTTTGTATTTATAATACACTCAACAAAATACCAAGAACAAGTGCGCGCCAAACACAAGACAAAACTAACACTTGACTGGTTTCCTGTCTCCGCTTTTCAAATTTTATTCCAAATAATTAGTAATACAGGAAAAAGAAAGAACATTGTCGATGCTGTGAGAAAATATATTTAAAATAAATGTATACTGTATTAAAATGTGTATCTCTTTGAAACAATACAATAACATAACCTGACAGAATGGAATCGAATAGTACTCTATTACCTATTTAAGTAAGAGCCTACTATTTAGTCTGGATAAAAACGTCGATGGTTGAGAGTTTCAATTTCTCAGAATTCCTTTTGCTCATAGCTTTCATGAGCCAACAACACCAATATATTGTTCAATTATGTCTATATCATTCATTTGAAGTAGATCTTATGATAGCAAACATATCTGATCTGTAATCGATTTAGTTGCACTTTGCAAATTAAGTCTAAAAGTCCTTTGCACGTTTTTTATGATTCTGGCTTCGGGTCAAATTACACTCACACCTTTTCTACTTAAGTAATCATCCATGCAAGAACTAGGCAAGCTTTCATTGTTCTACGGCAATAGCTCTGTCCCACATAGAATATTTCTAATTTTAAGGATACAGAAAGAGAGGATGACACATAATAATATTTCAATGTAAAAATAAAGGTAATCAATTATTTCGGGTAATTTATTGGAAATGTTTGATATCTAACCAATCAGAACAGCCCAAGACAATAGCAAAGAATATTGCTTATTTTACAAGGTTTCCCACATACAATTTGTTTTAAAATTGGCATATGACGCCAATGGATAACAGACAAACGTACTTGACATCTAAACAAATCGGAGTATGTATATCTTATACCTAACCTTTTTGCCAATTTTCATGTTTAAGCCAATGGGATCACTATAGTTTTAACAATAGAAAATATAAGCATTCCATCGTGCATTGCCGTTCAGCTGCCTAGTTCTTACGTGGACCATTACTTAAAATGCATGCTATATGTATAGGAAATACCACAGTTCGAGAAATACCACAGTGCGTAGCACGAGTGGTATTCAGCCACTTTCATCAAATACAAGTGGTATTTTTCATTAATTCTTCGAGAACTAAGTGGTATTTCCTATTAATAACACACCTACAAAAAATATGAGTTTCTTTATAGTAGCAAATCGCACGTAACGCAATCACAACCACAAATAATAAAATAGCAATTTTCTTAATACCGTGCAATTAATTAATTGCACGGTGCAATTAATTAATTGCACGGTATTAAGAAAAAATCCACAGTCAATCGGCCAATCAGAAACGAGTATTTTTTGTAGGTGTGTTATTAAAAATGAAATTAACTTGTGTAATTAGGAATGCCTTATCCAGAGAATTATAGGTCTCAGAGTGAATAAAAAAACATTATCTCAATGAAAAATTATCCCTTCAAACCTTACAAATCCATTAAATTGGAAATGTCCAGCTGGAAATGTCCAAAATCTTGAATATTCTTTGCTATTAGATTTCCTATGCTCAGCGGACTCTCACAGCGTATATAAGGGCTGAGCAACCATGCCCATCGTCACTCGATAGTAAGCGTTGAGCAGCGAACAGTGTCGTCTTCACAAAGGTCTACATTTAATGCTTCTACCAGTTTATGTCTTCCCAACGTCCCGCTCCATAATTTCAAGCGAGCAACCCTTCTGGACTTCAAGTCGTCGATGTTCGTGGCTTTCTCTATTCTCTACTTTAATTCAACGGTTCCACTGCTTTCCCCGCTCGTTCAGGACGCTGGCCTCGTGTCAAGCTTCTTCATATTCGCTCGTCCAGGTTCTGCATGGAAGGTTCTAATGGTGTGGTGTTCATTCTATTAGGGAATACGTGGACTTGTAGGTATAAACGGTTTGGTTCTTATCGCGGTTTTATTTGCTTCAGAGTTGTTTACCGTTCTTGGTTAGCTCCACGTGGCCGTTGTGTTGTGGTCATGTCATTATTCCTGGTGGCTTCCGCCCACTTCTTTCTATTCCCCTCACGCGGGTTGCCTAGTTATTTTAATCGTTTATTTCTGCTCTTTTTTGTCTCGGGTCTCTGTAACATGGTTATTTGCAGGTTATTTTACTTTGCTTTAGTTTGGGCTGCTTGGCATTTGCATATTTGTTCTCGTCGCCATTCCACGTGTTACGCTCGCTTTCACATGCCTTCATAATTAGCTCCCATTGTATTCCTTTTCTCACTTGCATTAAGGAATGTTTATCACGCGTTTTCGATATTGTAGTCATAAACTTTGCTGTTTACTACTTTGTCTATATTTTCGTTTCTTTTAGGCTCAGTTGTTCCGCCCGTGTAGCTCAGTGGTTTATCCAGATTGTCGCGGTGTGTCAATATGTGAACTGGTCGGGAAATTCCAGATTGTCGCGGCACGTGAGTCCGCATGTTAACTGGTCGGGAAATTCCAGATTGTCGCGCACGTGAGTCCGCATGTTAACTGGTCGGGAAATTCCAGATTGTCGCGGCACGTGAGTCCGCATGTTAACTGGTCGGTAAATTCCAGATTGTCGCGGCACGTGAGTCCGCATGTTAACTGGTCGGTAAATTCCAGATTGTCGCGCACGTGAGTCCGCATGTTAACTGGTCGGGAAATTCCAGATTGTCGCGGCACGTGAGTCCGCATGTTAACTGGTCGGGAAATTCCAGATTGTCGCGGCACGTGAGTCCGCATGTTAACTGGTCGGGAAATTCCAGATTGTCGCGGCACGTGAGTCCGCATGTTAACTGGTCGGGAAATTCCAGATTGTCGCGGCACGTGAGTCCGCATGTTAACTGGTCGGGAAATTCGATCCAGATTGTCGCGGCACGTGAGTCCGTATGTTAACTGGTCGGTAAATTCCAGATTGTCGCGGTTGGTCCGCCTGTTTACTGGTCGTTTCCAGTTATGGTTGCGGTCGTTCTGCCTGTTTTGTTGGTCGTTCTTGATCGTTGCGATCGTTCCGCCTGTTTTCTGCCCGTACCAGGTACTGTTGCGGTCGTTCCGCCGCTTTACTCGTTTGTCCAGATTGATGCGATTATCTCGCCCGTTCACTGGTCGTTTCATGTCTGTTATTTCATATGTCGCTGTCTTATATGGATGGGCTTACGTTGTTTATGCCTTTAACAGGGGCCCTTGGAGCGCGAATTTAAGGACAATATCATTGTAGCTCCTCTGCTCGAGGCTTTATGTCATTATTGGCCGGAGAGCCTTTGTTAGTCATTAAAGTTTGTTGACCATGAAATGTTGGGTTGCCATAGTGATGATTTATCGCTGTCCCTCCTCCACCACCCTGGGTGTAACAGTGCTTGCAGGGGAGTCTTATTCCCTTTCGGTTCCACCGAACGGCAGGGCTGTTATCCCCTGGGCTGGCCCTTTCCCCACCCATATGTTGCCTTAGTCCCCCGACTGGGAGATCTGAAGGTGCTTTGATCCTTTGAAGGTTACTGTCCGAACCCTCGTGGGTCACCTGGGAAGGGCCTACTCCCACTTTATCCCAGGGGATAACAGAATATCATTGATCATGCTATTCGTGTTGAAGCAAACTCAACGTCTGTGCTTTCTTTAGGTTTGAGTGTTGGGTCTCTTGGGCCAGTTCTTTCGATCGGTTGAGTCTCCTTTGTTGTCGGCTACCAATTTCCCCATAACTTAGCCATTATAGAGCGGGGAAGACCGCTGAGAATAGGATACTATATAAATTTCCAAGGTTTGAAGAGTGTGCCTTTATTCCAGTGTTTCGTTCCCTCGAGGAGTAGTAAGATGTTATCGTGCAGAAAAGGTCAGAAAACGCTGCTTGACACTGATAGTGACGGAGTGACCGAATCGCCTTAGTACAGGATTATTTATACGAGACCAAATAAGCCGCGGCTTACATAAGACGCGAACCTACCCATTTTTAATACAGTATACGAGCGAGTCTAGCATAAGAACACTTTTGGCTTGCTTTTTAATGGATTAATATTGTGTATTATTCTCGGTTTCTAGCCTTGCAATTCGATGTACAAGTTCCAAGTTGTCTTAATACAATATTTATGTTCGTATTATTTCGATACGAATGATAGAAAAATGTTAAAACGAAGTGAAGTCAGACGGCAACGCTAAATTACTGACGTGTTCGCATGTTCATTGATGCATGCCGTTCATCACGCTCGTGTAATTGCTAACAACGCAATGGCGAAAATTTGTATCACAAACGCGGACTTCTTATACATATTTCCTTCTCAATATTTGCTATTGTACCAGTGCAGGTACATTACAGTGTGACTACACCAACCAAGGCCACCCAAACAAATTTTCATACAAATTATCCAATCACAATTGAGTATTTAAACAATAGAATCTGCACAATTTTTTTATTTTTCGCTTTAAAAGCATATATTTTACTTTATATGTGTATGTATATGATCAAGAGTGAACAAGAAACAGTTTAAATTGTAGAATTCGACATCATTCTGTTATTCAGCGTCACAAATGTGATTAGCAAATTTGATTCAAAATTTGTTTGGGTGGCCTTGGTTGGTGTAGTCGCACTGTAATTAGCGGCAATTTTACTCTATATCTCAAAAACTACATATGTTATGAAGTGCCAAGTTATGCGTGAGCATATGCATGTTTACAATTAGATGCACATCGCAAAAACACGCACAATTTTTCATTCCGATGCTGCTCGTTCATTTTCAACACTTTTCTAATTATTGTTTTGTAAAGAAAAGTGTTATTATTTACCTGTTAGCTCATATAAAAAACAAACTCCAAACTTTGCGTTTTTAGAAAGAAAATATGCGATCGAACTTTACACTGAGAATCTAAAGTCAAAGTTGAAATTTTGCGCGGAATAAATGTCAGGAAGCCCAAAATAGCATTGAATGATTGAAAATAAATCAATATTTGCTCGGGTGAAATATTTTTTGTCGATCTTAACTTTACGGTATAAAAACGGCACTTTTACTGAAAAGTGTTCACAATTAGAACTGTTCACAATTAGAACCACATACTGTATAAATGGTCTTATTTTTGTGTCTACCAAATGCAAGCTTTTGCCTCGCTCTGGAGTTTCGTTGCCATGGTTATCCTGTTTCTTGTAATGTTTTTCACTGTTATTTTTTTAAATTGATAAACCAACTACAGTACAGTATTACAGAGGAATAATAAATATTAATAAATATTAATAAATATTAATACGCATAAAGAAAGTAATAACAAAGAAAATCTGAAATTGCAGTTGTAAACTTACTCCGGCAGATGTGACGCAGTTATGAAGCTGCTCCGTAATAGCAAGATTTGTACATGAGTACAGAAACTGCTTCTCTTCTGGAACTGTCCAGATATTATTTATTTTTTTGGACCTTGTTTTGCTGGTGTTTTTGACAAATGTTTTGAGGTAGACGTCGCCATTTTGCCTTCGTCCGAGTGAGAGCCGAGGGACTGGGCTAAAAAACTCACTAGGCATGCGCAGTTGTTCTTTAAGTCTTAGCGAAGACGAGAACATGTTTTTGTACCGTTTATACGACCACGTTCGCGACCAAGGTAAGGCGCTAGACGCGGCTTATAACGCGGCTTATATAAGACGCGAACGAAGTTTTTGTGTGTGAGAGAGTACAGTGTCCCCCAATTAGTGCGCAAGCACTAGAACACATTGGACACTTAAATAAACAGTTTTTTTGTTGTTGTTTTTTTGTGTATTTTTTGTACCATTTATACGCGTGCTTCGCGTCTTATGTAAGCCGCGTCTTAGGTAAGCCGCGGTTTATTTGGTCTCGTATAAATGGCCCTATTGTTACATTTTGCATTATTTTAGAGTGTATATCACTCGTGGGTTCTAGCCTGTGAACAAGGCTCCCCAAGGGAAGGGGGAGGGAGACGTTCGAGCCGCAAACCCACGAGGTTTACGAGTTGGATGTGGAAAACGAGGAATTGATATTGGAGTAGGATTATCGGATCGATTCTACGCACGTTAGTAACTACAGAGGGCCCGGTTGTTCGAAAGCGGGTTAACGCTAACCCAGGGTTAAATATGGCTAACCTAGGGTAAAATCTTAAGAATTAACCCTAGGTTAGCGAATTTAAGAGTTAACCCGCTTTCGAACAACCGGGCTCAGATAAATAGGTTTAACCAGGGCTCCTGGTTTAACACGAGAAGAGAGAAAGAAAATAAGAATGAACGAAAGAAAACCTGAGAAAAAGATTGAAAAATTGAAAATGAGACTCGTTAGAAATTCAAAGAAAACAATATTTTTGAGGGTGATCAAATCAGTTGAGAAAAGATTATCCGATAAAATACGTAATGAACTAAAGACACAAAAGGAAACGGAACGAAGAAGAGCCAATATTGTACTAAATATGTGCGTTCAACGCGCGCTTACAGGATATATATATTTCAAGCAATAAACACTCATTTGCATGTATAAGAACACTGATATAAAAACCTCTAAATATGTTCAATTAAGAGATCTATAATGAATCTCCAAAGAATCTCCAAATGAATCAAACTTTTTCCGAATATTGTTTATTTTTTTCGTCGCGCCGACTTTAAATTCAGTCTTGTCGCCGGAGTGAGTTAGTTGCGATGATATTTCGTGCACGAGGGAGGAAAAACACTCAAGTTTTCAAATAAGTTTTTATTTTACCAGTAAGTACTCTCTTATAGCTTCCGGGGACTTTAGAAATTCATTCTGTATTGTCCTAGCTCCCAAGCGATATATTCATTGTAAATATGTCACAGCTTTGATTCTTCCATGCTTTTGCCCCTTCACTCCAGCTCTCCCTCGTACACTTGTTTTATCTTAGCTCAGTTTCTCTTTTCCTTCGTCAGTCAGGGCTGCCGAGGATCGAAGCCGAACACTAACCATTTTCAGGGGCGGATTTAGGGTGGGGCGAAGGAGGCGCACGCCCCCCTTTTGGAAATTCTAATACCTTTTCCGGCCCAAAACAATATTTACATAACATTTGGCTGAAAGCAATGAACAACCTGAACGGCCCCTCCCCCTCCCCCCTTTGCAAAATCTCTGGATGCGCCCCTGATTTCGTGCACGTTCACCAAAACGGCGTGGTAGTTTTTGTTGTATGATTCAAACACCATTCAAAGTTAAAATGGTCATTCAACATGACAAAAGACTAGAGTAAGATTAGACATCTGCTGATAAACGCCTCTGGACAAATCAGCATCGCGACATCTTTTAAAACTAGCAGCCAGGAACCCAACGAAGTGCCTTGTTTAAAAATAGATGACATAAAATGGTAACTTTTTCCTTAAATGTTCGAACCATCTAGAGTACAGGGACGTAGCCTGGGAGTGGGATTCCTAATGTGCCCGTAGTGAGCAGCGTCCTTTACGTCTCTCAAACTAAATAAATACAAAAAAAAAACCCTGAGTGATCAGCATTTTACTATGTATTTATGTAGCGAGAACTAATTTCCAGGGGGCCTGCGTAAATTCTGTGTAAATTCTGTGTAAATTCTGTGTAAATTCTGTGTAAATTCTGGCGGTAAATTCTGCGTAAATTCTGTGTAAATTCTGTGTGAATTCTGTGTAAATTCTGTGTAAATTCTGTAACTGTCGAAAACCATGTAAATTGCACGAAATTTGCCCGTAGTGAGCAGCGTCCTTTACGTCTCTCAAACTAAATAAATACAAAAAAAAACCCCTGAGTAATCAGCATTTTACTATGTATTTATGTAGCGAGAACTAACAGTCCGCTGGAAAACAAAGAAAATGGCTTTCCAAGCTAAAGCTCTAGATTTCAAAATTTCCAGGGGGCCCGCTGCGTAAATTCTGTGTAAATCCTGTGTAAATTCTGTGTAAATTCTGTGTAAATTCTGCGTATATTCTGTGTAAATTCTGTGTAAATTCTGTGTATAATTCTGCGTAAATTCTGTGTAAATTCTGTGTAAATTCTGTGTAAATTCTGCGTAAATTCTGTGTAAATTCTGTGTAAATTCTGCGTAAATTCTGTGTAAATTCTGTGTAAATTCTGCGTATATTCTGTGTAAATTCTGTGTAAATTCTGTGTAAATTCTGCGTAAATTCTGTGTAAATTCTGTGTAAATTCTGTGTAAATTCTGTGTAAATTCTGTGTATATTCTGTGTAAATTCTGTGTAAATTCTGTGTAAATTCTGCGTAAATTCTGCGTATATTCTGTGTAAATTCTGTGTAAATTCTGCGTATATTCTGTGTAAATTCTGTGTAAATTCTGTGTAAATTCTGTGTAAATTCTGTGTAAATTCTGTGTAAATTCTGCGTATATTCTGTGTAAATTCTGCGTAAATTCTGTGTAAATTCTGCGTAAATTCTGTGTAAATTCTGCGTATATTCTGTGTAAATTCTGTGAAAATTCTGCGTATATTCTGTGTAAATTATGTGTAAATTCTGTGTAAATTCTGCGTATATTCTGTGTAAATTCTGTGTAAATTCTGCGTATATTCTGTGTAAATTCTGTGTAAATTCTGCGTATATTCTGTGTAAATTCTGTGTAAATTCTGCGTATATTCTGTGTAAATTATGTGTAAATTATGTGTAAATTCTGTGTAAATTCTGCGTATATTCTGTGTAAATTCTGTGTAAATTCTGCGTATATTCTGTGTAAATTATTATTATTAAATTCTGTGTAAATTCTGCCGGTAAATTCTGTGTAAATTCTGTGTAAATTTAGATCTGTGTAAATTCTGTGTAACTGTCGAAAACCGCTTGGCCGGTGAGAAATTTCGTTCAATGTCGTGTAAATTAAACTTTACATGGTTTTGGATATTTACACACAATTTACGCCAAGAGCTTGCATGCATTTCTCCAGTGTAAGTAACCTGATTTCATTTAGACACTATCCAATGGTCTCTTGATACAAAGGATTTGGGTGTTTTTGATGCGGCACGAGCCGTCAATGCAATAAATAAAAAAAGAAGATACAATCGGATAAGATTTTGTCATATTATATTTAGGTTAATATCACAGGAATAATACTATCTACAACAGAACTCTTCATTCTTATGTACATTGCAGATTAATTGTTCTTTATCTTATTTTTAACAGGTGCATGTGAATTGATCAGCGATCGATAATTACCCACAATTCCACATGCTCAAGAACTTGATGAAAAGAGACGTCAAATGAGTGTTATTTATCTGCACTACTGATGAACAATTATGATAACATGACATGATAACACCCAGTCGACAGGTGTATTTAAGCAGTAAAAAAGAAACAGTCGATTTAGTGGATAAACCGGCTGACTACAAGTACACAAGTGCAATGGCTGCTGAACTGAACACAACAGTTTCAAACTACACCAACAGTTCTCTATCAAATCACAGCGGAAATCTAGACGCGCAAGATGTAAACTCAATCGTAGTTATGTTTTTCCTGGCTGTTCAAGGTTGCATTGTAGTGCTGATTAACGCCTTGGTCATCTTTCTCATTGCACGAAATCGCTCGCTGCAGACTGTCACAAATCTATGTCTCGGAAGTCTCGCGATCTCAGACATGTTAACTGGACTGTTTGTCATACCGTTAATAATATCTTGCAATGCGCCGGGTACAGCGTATAATTTTGGTACATGTTTATCTATGGAACTTGGTAACCGATTCCTTGCCATCTCCACCATACTACATCTATTGGTAATCACGTGTGTGAGCGTTACCACACCATCGTCTTTTCGCGAGCCGCGTTAACTCACTCGTCCATCACCATCGCTGAGAGTTTTGTAGGCCTGCCTGTGTTATGGGCCTTTGCGCTGATGGCATCGTTGGTGCAACTTTTTTGGATTTTTGATCCCGACGAAGAAACTAAACGACGGGCTACCATCGCGTACGATCTGATTGTCCTTTCAGTGCTTGTACTGTTGCCACTTGTAATCATGCTTGTTGCTTATACCCATATCTTCTACGTCCTAAGGAAACAAGTCGCCAAGATAAAACGAGATCTCAGACATATTAGTGAACGTATTCTAGAGAGGCATAGGTGGAAAGAGAAGAGAGTCCTGCTCATCTACGGAGCTATGATTCTAGTCTACCTGACCGCATGGTTTAACTACTTCTTCATGGCATTACAAGACGACTTGAACAACACCGAGGAACAACCATCTTCAATGCCATTTTGGGCCAACATAATTCTGTTATTCTTGAAGAACAGTACGGGGATATTAAATCCCATTTTGTACACATTTCTTAAACAGGATTTTAGAAACGCACGTAAGAAGTTACATCTTTGTGCGCCGAAAGAAGTTAGAAGACTCAGCCGAAATGCACCGACTGAATCAGCGACTGATTTCCCTGCCACTGTTGTTGTTTATAGAAAAGGTTTCAGCCAGGTCAGTTACTGTGGTTTTCAAGAACAGCTACATCATGAACATGAAAGCCAGACGTAACTCTGTGGGCCAAAGCAAGAACATAATGGATGGCAAAATGTTTTCAAAATAAATATTTTTTAATTTACTTTTTATTCAATTCAAAATTTTTGTGTTCAAATATTTTTTGTCAATTCAAAAACATTTTTTTCCATTCAAACTAAACTGTTGATCTATCGATATAAAGCCGGAGAACAAGAAATGTAGTATCATCCACAAAGCTATGTTTACTCTAGAAAGAAATGATATCAATAAATGGCACAATTTTCCAGTGGTACGTTTCAGTACTTTTAGGGGAAATCCGGCAAAAACGCCGAATTAGTAAGTCTTCCTGTCTCGCTACAAGCAAAGTACAACTGATATTAATTATTATTATTATTATATACTGAATACGGATTGGCTCGTATGCTAATCAATATAAATACTTTTAGCGGAAACAAAAATCAACTCAGTAATCACGACATCAACGCCCAGTCCGGGGTGCGTTTCAGGCGAAAACTAGTGTTACTGATGACATACAGATCTGATTTAGACGAACAATAATTTACTCGTGATGATATGATCTTATGGGACTTTAGAACCTGGACAAATTGAGAAATGAAGCACATCACGTATTTGAATGGCCTTTGATCAAGGTATGCCATGGCGCCGTATTGCTTCTTAGGTTGGAAACTTATCACGTGATTCGCTCGACCAATCAAAATTACCCATTTAAGGTCGCTCTTGTGTGACAATTATTCACTTGAAAATTCTTACAAAGACAGTAAATAAGCAATTTTTCAATCGTATCCAGTAAAAAGTCTATAGTGTATCTCTTCAAAATCAATGTTTATGTATCAAAGAATCAAAATATCGTAATATAATAGAAAAGAAAGTAACATTTTCAGTAAAATTTTGCCATCATTTTCAGCCCGACGTAGTCAATCGATAAAAATCATTATCGATTTGCCAATCGATAAAAATCAAGTGATTGTTATCGATTTTTAACGGAAATCGGTAAAAATCGATGAAGAAAAAAAGTGTGATATCGATTTTTAACTGTTTGCTGTTTTCGCGTAGGTAATAACGTGTTAAATATAATCTGATTGATTATAAGATAGTACAATGCTATTTAGTATAAACTCAACCAAACTAATATTGGCAACTGCAACTTCTTAGTCGGGCTTCCTGTGGAAGACCCGACTCTAGAAATGAGAAGCGTTCTTCGTCGACCCCAGAAAGCATATTGGGCTCTACAGCGCATGCGCCCTGTGTCGGCCGCTAAGATAATCACCGAAGGCTCAAACTACATGGCTTATCAAGACGAGACATCGCACGTCTTTCTTCAGAAACCTTGTTGAAGGAAGGTTAATATGTCGTCTTGTTTAAGCTTATTAGTCGGGCTTCCTGTGGAAGCTCCGACTCTAAAAATGAGAAGCGTTCTTTGTCGTCGTCGTCGTCGTTGACCTCAAATCCAGCGCATGCGCCCTGTGCCGGCCGAAGGAGACATGAAGTCTGGCCAAGAAAGATTAGAAAGCACAAACCAATCAGGGAAAGCACCGGAGGTCAAGGGGCCAACATATAAGTCTTTTGTCGTCTAAGTCTAAATTTAGATTGAAACAGGACGCTCTAGTAGCGTGAAGCCGGGCTATTAACGTTTTTACTGATATACTGTAAAGTTCGCAGTACTGAAATTGCAAGGAAAGCATGTTCTATCGAGCTCGAGTCACGCAACGACGAGCAACCAAAAACTGTTTCAATCGCACTATAAGATATCTATATTTAGTTCAAATAGGTTACATTTCATTTAGAAGCCCGACTTCACGCTAGAAGAGCGTCTAGTATTTGTATTTGGTATGGATATATTTATGGCACCAAATAAACTATTGTCATTTCTATGATTCGCTGAGTTTGTGAAATCGGTTTTACAAAGAAAGCATGTTCTACCGAGTCATGCATAATCACCCAAGGCTCCGTAAACAACATGGTTTCTTCACAAACCTTGTCAGTTGGAGGAAGGTTACTATAGCTAGTATGTCGTCTTGTTTTTTATTATTTTTCTCCGTACGCGTCAACGTCGAGCTAAAGCCGAAGGAGACATGAAGTCTAGCCAAGAATTGGCCAAGAAAGATTAGAAAGCACAAACCAATCAGGGAAAGCACCGGAGGTCAAGGGGCCAAAATATAAATCTTTTCTCGTCTAAATCTAAATTTAGATTGAAACAGGATGCTCTAGTAAAGTATAATATACTGTAAAGTTCGCAGTACTGAAATTGCAAGGAAAGCATGTTCTATCGAGCTCGAGTCACGCAACAACGAGCAACCAAAAACTGTTTCATTGTACATATACAATACTTTATGATCATTCTAAACCATAGTGTTTTATCTTTATAATCTATCTCTGAAACATTGCAACACGTACAATCGTATTCTGCACGGTTTTCGCTGAATAAACAGATTAGATCACTGTTATCTTTACAATCTATCTCTGAAACATTGCAACACGTACAATCTACGTATTATGCACGGTTTTCGCTGAATAAACAGATTAGATCACTGTTATCTTTACAATCTATCTCTGAAACATTGCAACACGTACAATCTACATGTGTACGTACGTATTCTGCACGGTTTTCGCTCAATAAGCACATTACATCACTACCTTGCCTACATGTTTGATGCATTAGTCTACGGCGCGCGGGCTCTTGCTCGATCGAGCTTTATTGCCATTGACAATATTTCATTGACAATGGATATATGGTCGAGAGCAAATCAGATTCAGTCGAGATTACCGATCGCAGCAACCACTGCTTGCTTTAAGAAGCCCGACTTAACGCTACAAGAGCGTCTAGTTTTATTTTAAAATCAATATTTAAATGTTCGTCAAGTATCAAAATGACTGATACGGAAAAAAATCGTAGACTGCAAAACAGCCCCTACTAGCTTATTCGCTCCGTCGAGAACATCCGCGAGTGTGACAGAATATAGCCCTGGGTTCCCGAGGATGCGTCGAGAAGAGCTGAAGTTCGATCGAGTCGTTGACCGAACAAGTTGAGCCTCTCAATACAGGAAGACACTGGCAAACATATCCTGCTTGTTTTTGCAAGTGGCACCATTTTTACAAAGGGTTGGGCACAGGCAAACCACAGTGATAAAGTGACATTTGCACTAAAAAATACCGAATAAAACGTGTTTTAATACATTTTAGCCCGAGTAAATGCACCATTGTTCCCCACCCTCCCTCACTGAGTCGGAATAGGTCAACCGGAGGACGTATATTATTACAAGGTAGGCAACTTTCAGGATTCCTGTGGTGAATCTCAAAACAAATCTGCTAAAATATATATCAAATCTTGTGAAAACTCATCCCTAAATCCGTCCAGTTACTAAAATACCTTCAATCTATCATGTCAGCTCAATTGTTTGGTTGTATTTTGAAGAAAATGCTGGTTTTGGGTCCAAGGACGCAAAAAAACAGCTTTCGTACTATGTGCCGACAGTTAGGCTTCGACCAGCGCAGTCCTGGGGACGAAAATGTGGAGCAAAAATAACCCGCGTATCCCTTCCCTTGTATTCCTTTACTCACCTGATCAAATGGACAAACGCAACCCTACATAGGCAAACATTCGACTTCCGCTTTCGTAATATTTAAATATTCATCGCGTGTGAATTCTTTGACGCATGCAAGTTTTGCAAGACGGAATAATACAATACACTGCACAATAATTACAAGCAAAAATTAAACTACAACATATAGATGAATGACAGTAACATTTTTGAATGTTATTCTTAACTTTCACTTCTCAGTTGAATTTCGTCCCAGATTGTTATCTACAATGCACATGTTGCAGAGCTTGCTATTTATATTACTGTTATTCTAATGTCAAATAAGTCCGCAAATAAGCGTTATTCATTTCGAATAATCAGTGGGAAGGCAAACGAAATATTTGCATTGAATTATACAAATTACAAAACACCTTGTACTTTCTTCATAATTTCAGTAGACTATAAGACCTATAACGAACGAAACCCAAGCTTTCTTGTAATTAGATGTTGACGTCCAACTGACGTATATGGAATGAAAAAGGGGGAGCACCGGTTTCGTTTTCGCATAAATTATGGGGGAGGGGATACCACAGTGTAAGATGTGATGTCTGAAGCGGGACACTTCAAGCCGGAAGAGGCTAAATTTTCCGCATTTAGTTTATATTTTGATGCTAATCCTAAACGGCTGTTGACGGGTGTAGCTCTTTGACCTTCTTACAGAGTGACCACCCACTGACGCAGGGGATTTGCCTCTGCAAAGCACCACTGATCAAATTAAAGTTCGTTTCGTGATACGTTTTGATAAATTATAATAATACTTAAATTCTCCCCTGCTGTAGGGCTTTTCAGAATCCAGCTATACAACGAAATGATATCATTATAGAATATTAATAATAAAATATAAACTTTGAAATATGTTTCATGGAAAGAAAAGTATTCTAAAAATAATTTGTATAGTATTATATAAGCCTATTTGCCAGAAAATGTATTTATTTCCTGAAGTTTCACTAATCAGTAACTCGGACTTGAAGACTCGTCCACCATGTTATCTTCAAACAGGCTGTGTTGACCCCTATGACGTCACTTCCGCTTCTTTCTGGTTTTCTCAATTTCCGTTTTTGCGATGCTTTTTCGATTATTTCCAAAAGACTATTCAAGTTATTTAAAAACGTAGGTTTACCTGCAGCTGAACGATAAAAAGGTGTCTGCAACATATTCTTATTTCTGGCATTGCGAAATTATTATTTCGATCTTATCTTAAACTTCTCAGATAGATACCTTGGGGCAGGAGCCCATAAGTAGGAGCATCATGCCTCCCCTTTCCCCTTCTCCTCTCCCTCCCCTTTTAGCCTGAAACTCAGGTTATGGCATCTAGTATTAAAATCTGTCACGGCGTTCAGTGAACAAGTTTGGCTATTTTTAGAACACGGAATTGACCAATCACTGTTGCTGCAAATTAACGAGTTGCTGCAAATAAATGCTACAAATAAAACCGGAAGTGCAGTGTCAATTTCGTGAAATCGTGTTCTAAAAATAGCCAAACTTGTTCAAACGCCGTGACATAGACCGCTCTACTTATGGGCTCCTCAAAGTTTTAACATACTCAGTGTCCACTGGCAACCAATCTAACTGCTTTACGGTGTTATATGTTCAAATTTCTTAGTGTAGGTTCGTGAGTACTCCCTGCAGCAAAGTTTTGCACGTTCTGTAATTTAATATTTTTCCTTTTTCGGTCTGGTTAGTTATCAGTTAATATCAGTTTACCTGTTGCTCACACTCCGCTAATCCTATACTCTTCCTTGACAGTTTGACACCAGTTCCGACCGCTCCTAACATGTATTTTTTTGTCGGCGTTTCTTCGAAAATATCACTGAAAGTCATCCAGGCGTTCCTTGCTTGAGCAGAGGGGATCGAAGAGATTGGGACGAGGAGAATTCCTTCTTCTCTTCCCGGTCAACGCATAAATATCCAATATTAGAGTGAAACTGCAGTACTAAATGGAAGCAAAATATGTTTATTGTTGTCTATTGGTGCTAAATATATAATACTCTTTCTCAGACTGACAAAAATAAACAGACAAGAGGTTTATAAATTATTATTTGACGGACCATGAGTTCATCAGTGAAAACTGTTAAATGTACCCTCGTGAAATAAAGTTTATTATTATTATTATTATTTTAATTTTTTTAGTTGTCGATTAAATTGAAAGCTACTTCATGATCTATAATTATTTCTAACAAAAACTGAAGCGTTAATTGTCTAACTAGATTCGTGATTTGTTCAAAAAACAAGCACAGACAAACTCCTGTTTATTTCACTTCCCATTATTAATGCAGGGTCAAAAGGTTAATATATCGAATAAACCAGCAGACAATTACAGCTACATCCTCATCTGATATACAACCCTCAATTCACAGGAAATTTACACGTCACGTGCATAACCGGTTCCGCAAATCGCAACCATCCAATCCCGGCCACCCTAAATCAAACTCTGTTCCTTCTTTGTCCAACCCAAAGTTCAAGTTCAAAAACGCGCTTTCACATATTCGGAAGCCACGCCACAGGTCACAAACATATATTCAGAGGCTGGTTATTTTAGTGCTCGGTCAGCTTTGTTTACCTCTCAGCTCCTTCATTTCTCCTTCTTCACGAATTTCTATATAAATCTACTGTTCCCACTATTACCGGGTGGTTTCCCCCTTAATCAATATGGATATAGAGTTGCTTCAGTTGCTTCATTTGGATTACTTCTCTAAACGGTTTATGTTGAGTACCAGAGGTGAGTGGGAGTTTGAAAACATCTATTTTATCATATCGTCAACAGTTGTGAACGTGGAGGCGGGATGTGCCGCTGAACCATGACCGTTTCAGTGCAAAACAAAACCCAGTTGTAATCGTTAAACGACATGCACAGAAACTGACCGGACTGGTTTCTGGCATTAATTCCGCAGTTAGAATAGTTAGATAGACACATATATACATAGAGAGCGACGTGACACTTGACAGACAAACTTGCGGCTCATGAATAACAATGAATTATTACTCTGTTTCAGTGTATTATCATCAACGTCGTCCGATCGTATCATCATAGAGTACATACAATATATCCATGCCGGGAAAACTAAATAGTACAAAATAACACTAATTCCGTAAACAATGGAAAACAAAGGATTTCAGTGTACTATTTAGTTTATACTAAGTTGTTTCATGGTTTTAGTGTTTGAACTCTAAACAGTTACACTTATCCGATTCTCTACAGAAAACCAGAGTTTTCCAAGCGATCCACGATCCAAGGTTTCCAGAGTCCAGTTCATAGATTTACATCAGGTTTTATCAAAAGGTCCAGAGTCGTGTGGGGCGTGAATCAAGGCAAAGGTTGATAGACGCAAGAGTAAGGATGATGGTAACGTTCGAAGCACAGATTCAAGGTATTCGGGTCTTTGTAGAGAGAACACCCGAGGCTACGGCGATGTTTGGAGACTCGAACGGCCGAGTAGAACTGGCACCAAAGATGGGCAAATTGGATTCAAACAAGGTAGGGATGGATTCAAACAAGGTAGGGATATCAGTTGACGATATTTGGAGGGCGGGAAGTGCTTGTACAAATCGACGCACAAATGGAAAACTCGACCAGTAGTCATTTGCGCGCACAAATCACTCTAGTACCTCGTACACTTTAGAAAAGACAACTTCAGTAAAAATTTGCAAATGTGGAAAAAAAAAAAAAATTAAAAAGTGTGAAGCTATTGACAGTTTGCCAATCCCCCCTGGCGTAAGATATACAAGCCCCCGTATGCTCCCTTGGAAAGACAAGTAGGTCGACCTTTTACTTTACGCAACGCTAGCTCCGACTGGAGATCAGTTGCAGCGTACGACACCCCCTTTGGAACATTATTATTTAGCGCATTAGCCTGTAATTCAGTTTAACTGCAAAGGGCTTAAATAAACCAGTTATTATTATTATTATTATGTTTCTCAACGTCGTTGCAATTTTTTTTCCAGCAATACTTGTCAGTAGACCTTGATTCTGTATACCTGTCAGCGCAAGGCAAGCCAGTCTACAAGCTATCAACAGTCGAAGCAGAAAAACGCAATCGTTTTCGAATAGTCGTGGTGATCGTGTTTATAGATGGCACACAGTCAAAACCTTACTACAGTCGCTCATTTTTGATTAGAAGTCGTAGGTCCTCTTTCAGGCGCAATTCGTCTTGCCTTACTCCTTGATACCCCAATAACTTATGTTTATATGAATTGAATGACTAGCTCGTATACAGAGCCAGTGAACTTGTTTATATGTTGTACAGCAAATCCGCAAGCTTTTGTAAAATCGATGCTTGTGAATGTTTAATAAAATCCACATAGGTATCTTTTGCACTCAGTTTTACGTGTAACTTTATATCGGTAGCATATCCAAGTCACAGAATAGTACCCACCCACCTAGTCGTTACTTACCGTACTCTACTGGCAATGGAAGTAAATAATGAAAGCGCGCCTAAGGAGGACGCAAAGGCGCGTTTTTTTTTCTTCCTCCCTTCCCACTACACACCGCACGAGTAAGAGAAGTGACTGGGTAAGAGTATGCCCAAGTCACGTACAACTGGACACCGAATTTTGTTACAAAAAGAAGAGATAAATTACTATAAAGAGAAAATTGACGCAATGCGCGTGCATCGACGACACATCCAAATTTGCTGAAAACAAATCATAAGCATGATGAAATGGAAATCAAGAAGGAAGGGAGGAAGCGAGGAGGGATGGAAGGAAGGGAGGAAGGAAGGAGGGAAGGAAGGAAAGAGGGAGGGAAGGAAGAATGGATGCATGAATTGAAGGAGAAGAATAAACTAAATTGTATGTAAACTACTGGTACTAAAATAAAGTCTATGTCTATATGTCTATGTCTAAGAAAGTACTAGTAAATAATAATACATAATATTTGGGGCACAATAAAAATCTTTTTGAGGCATGTACATTTTACCTAGAACACTCAGAATACTTAACCAACATACAAATATTAGAAATAATTGTACAATGACTTTATCATCAGAGTTTTTCTGTCATCTCTGGTACAACCTGAAACAAAATGAACGAGTTCCTGAGGAATTTGACCATTAATTTTCTGGTACATGTATATAGCTTTTACTACGTCATGTACATGTAGTATAATAAAGACATTACAATCTGCATAGTGAATGAAGGGAGGTGTCCACTTATGGGAGGTGTCTGCTTATGGGAAGTGCCCACTTATGGGAAGTATGTGCTTATGGGAGGTGTGTGCTTATGGGAGGTATGTGCTTATGGGGGGTATGTGCCTATGGGGCTGTGTGCTTATGGGAGGTTTCTGCTTATGTGAGGTATGTGCTTAAGGGAGGTATGTGCCTATGGGGCTGTGTGCTTATGGGAGGTGCCTGCTTATGGGAGGTGTCTCCTTATGGGAGGTGTCTGCTTATGGGAGATATGTGCTTATGGGAGGTATGTGCTTATGGGAGGTATGTGCTTATGGGAGGTATGTGCTTATGGGAGGTATGTGCCTATGGGGCTGTGTGCTTATGGGAGGTGCCTGCTTATGGGAGGTGTCTCCTTATGGGAGGTGTCTGCTTATGGGAGGTATGTGCTTATGGGAGGTATGTGCTTATGGGAGGTATGTGCTTATGGGAGGTATGTCCTTATGGGAGGTATGTGCTTATGGGAGGTATGTGCTTATGGGAGGTGTGTGCTTATGGGAGGTATGTGCTTATGGGAGGTATGTGCTTATGGGAGGTATGTCCTTATGGGTGGTATGTGCTTATGGGAGGTGTGTGCTTATGGGAGGTATGTGCTTAAGGGAGGTGTGTGCTTATGGGAGGTGTGTGCTTATGTGTGCTTATGGGAGGTATGTGCTTATGGGAGGTATGTGCTTATGGGAGGTATGTGCTTATGGGAGGTATGTGCTTATGGGAGGTATGTCCTTATGGGAGGTATGTGCTTATGGGAGGTATGTGCTTATGGGAGGTGTGTGCTTATGGGAGGTATGTGCTTATGGGAGGTATGTGCTTATGGGAGGTATGTCCTTATGGGTGGTATGTGCTTATGGGAGGTGTGTGCTTATGGGAGGTATGTGCTTAAGGGAGGTGTGTGCTTATGGGAGGTGTGTGCTTATGTGTGCTTATGGGAGGTATGTGCTTATGGGAGGTATGTGCTTATGGGAGGTATGTGCTTATGGGAGGTATGTGCTTATGGGAGGTATGTGCTTATGGGAGGTATGTGCTTATGGGAGGTATGTGCTTATGGGAGGTATGTCCTTATGGGAGGTATGTGCTTATGGGAGGTATGTGCTTATGGGAGGTGTGTGCTTATGGGAGGTATGTCCTTATGGGAGGTATGTGCTTATGGGAGGTGTGTGCTTATGGGAGGTATGTCCTTATGGGAGGTATGTGCTTATGGGAGGTGTGTGCTTAAGGGAGGTATGTGCTTATGGGAGGTGTGTGCTTATGGGAGGTGTGTGCTTATGTGTGCTTATGGGAGGTATGTGCTTATGAGAGGTATGTGCTTATGGGAGGTGTGTGCTTATGGGAGGTATGTCCTTATGGGAGGTATGTGCTTATGGGAGGTGTGTGCTTATGGGAGGTATGTGCTTATGGGAGGTGTGTGCTTATGGGAGGTATGTGCTTATGGGAGGTGTGTGCTTATGGGAGGTATGTGCTTATGGAAGGTATGTGCTTATGGGAGGTGTGTGCTTATGGGAGGTATGTCCTTATGGGAGGTATGTGCTTATGGGAGGTGTGTGCTTATGGGAGGTATGTGCTTATGGGAGGTGTGTGCTTATGGGGAGGTGTGTGCTTATGGGAGGTGTGTGCTTATGGGAGGTATGTGCTTATGGGAGGTATGTGCTTATGGGAGGTATGTGCTTATGGGAGGTATGTGCTTATGGGAGGTGTGTGCTTATGGGAGGTGTGTGCTTATGTGTGCTTATGGGAGGTATGTGCTTATGGGAGGTATGTGCTTATGGGAGGTGTGTGCTTATGGGTGGTATGTCCTTATGGGAGGTATGTGTTTATGGGAGGTACAGTCGTTTTCGTATGAGTGGGAAGTAGTTACGGTACGGATCGTGCCGTGCGGTGACCGTATCGCGCCATCATCGTGCGGTATCCAAGCATTCTGATTGGTTGAGAAATGATTTTGCGCGCTGTGATTGGTTGAATACAATGTGTTCGATTCCGTACCGTGACCGTAACTCCGTGCCGTAGGTTTCCCACTCATACGAAAACGACTCTATGTGCTTATGGGAGGTATGTGCTTATGGGAGGTATGTGCTTATGGGAGGTATGTGCTTATGGGAGGTATGTGCTTATGGGAGGTATGTGCTTATGGGAGGTATGTGCTTATGGGAGGTATGTGCTTATGGGAGGTATGTGCTTATGGGAGGTATGTGCTTATGGGAGGTATGTGCTTATGGGAGGTATGTGCTTATGGGAGGTATGTCCTTATGGGAGGTATGTGCTTATGGGAGGTATGTGCTTATGGGAGGTGTGTGCTTATGGGAGGTGTGTGCTTATGGGAGGTATGTGCCTATGGGGGTGTGTGCTTATGGGAGGTATGTGCTTATGGGGGGTGTGTACTTATGGGAGGTATTTGCTTATGGGGGGGGGGGGGGGGGTGCTTATGGGTGGTATCTGCTTATGGGTGTGGGAAGTGTCTGTTTATGGATAAGTTTTTGTTAACAGAGGTTACACTGTATATACATGTATACTGTACCTTGAATAAATCTGCAACTATACCATAGTCAGCAACTATAAATAAAAATATTCATCACAATAGTACATTATAAATAAACACTACATTGAGTCTGCAGATATCAATTTAATTAAGTACATTGTTTGTGTCATAATAATAATAATTTAATGATGATATGTAAAGATGATATGTAACAAATTGCTCAATAAAGAATATATGTAAAAAAATAAAAAAATAAAAAATAAAAATAAAAAAGTACATTGTTTGTGTAATACAATAAATTGGAAATTAGAGGACAATATATACTAACAGAAAGCCTGTGCATTGTCAGTGTTTACCTTGGAATATTGGAGCCTCTGGATCTTTATTAATAGCAACAATGACCTACAAAACACATGAACACCATTCAATATAGAGGGTCACTTCCAAGGGTGCCATCCATTGGATCAATACTTTGTATCATACACATTGAATCCAATTGATAAGTTTTCAGGCACACAATGATTGGACTCAAAAACTCGATGTGTTCAAAAACTTCTCAGTCCTTTTGAGAAATGTATATGGGGGACTGGTTGGTAAAGGCTATCATGATACGCTTACCTATTATTATTATTATTACCTTACTATCCTTCATGCCTGCAAGATGTTGTATAGCACCAGAAATACCAACAGCTATGTACAGCTCCTATAATCATACACAAAACATGTTTGTATACAATGTGCAGGAAATGGAACTTTAGGGAGAAATATATACTCACAGGAGCAACCATTTTCCCAGTTTGTCCAACCTGCATGTCATTAGGGACATAACCAGCATCAACTGCTGCTCTAGATGCACCAACTACAATGAATAATTACACAATATACAGTGAGTGTGAGAGTCCCCAATTAGCAGTAATGCTAGATTGATTGACACGTTAAAAAAAAGTAATTTATACAGCGCAACGTATCAATATTGGTTATCACCATCTACCCCTTGGAATTAGACACAATGGATTTGGATCTTGCTATTTCGATCCCCTGCTATCTCTAATCTGGAACTATTTTTCTGGTCCCTTGAGTATTTGATATAGACCGAATGCAATAATGGCGTCCAATTTCAATTGCCATTGTTCTGTACTGACTAGCCTCGTGTCCATGTGGAAACACAAAAGCATTTTCACCTGAATGAGAGGCTAGTCAGTCCAGAACAATGGCAATTGAAATTGGATGCCATTATTGCATTCGGTCTATGGGGGTTCTACTTTATATTTAAATAAACACAGTAAAATCAGCTATGACTGATCTAAGGGGGAGGGCTGAGAAAGGGGGAGGGTTGAGAGGGTTCATACAACCCCCCTAAACTGTAATTGAACCTCTAAAATACAACTGTGAACCCCCCTAATTGAAATCCTTGATAGAAGGTCATTTGCTACATGTATTGTGCTAGCCCAAGTTCCTGTTTTCAAACACCTCTTGGCAAAATCCTGGATCTGCTCCAGAAACAGTAATGAGATGTGACTGTATTTTAGTACATGTTTGAAGTAAGTGTACATGTATGTAATATTAAAAGTAAGTGCCTCTTCTCCACCCAAACAGGGAGGGGTCTGACAACCCATGCCATTATACTGCTAATCTAATATACGTCTTGTAAAACTCACCTGCTGCATTGAATTTTTCAGCAAGATCGTACAACAACTTAAAGTTATCACCACTTTTCATTCCTCTGCCTGTATGAAGCAACTTACTTGTTAACAAGACACTCTATTCACTTGGCACGCTTCAGCAATGAATATTAACAATCCAGCCTTTGCTTTCCCCAGTGGCATTTCCTATGGCGATTTGTGGCCATAGGGGGTCACTGGCAGCCCACTGAGTAATAAAGATAGTCCTTCCTAACTTACACTAATTGCACTGTAAGCACACATACATGTACACATTTTGTACATGTATATTACATGGTTGTAGTATTGATGGTTTTGTGGAAATGTTTATGGTAAAAATGAAAATTCAAAGAGATGCACTGCTTACCGCCAGATATCACTACTTTAGCACCAGTCAATTCTGGTCTGTCACTGACAGTAAGATCTTGAGACTCCCAGGCTGACAGTTCATTACTTGTGTCTGCCTCTGGGGCTGAAATAATAACAAATTACATGTCTAACAAATTATACATATAATTTGACAGTACATACTGTCACTGACAGTGTATTATATAATGACATGACATGTGAATACATGTACATATGATTGTTTAAAACTAATTGAAAATAAATATAGGGCAGATTTCATATGATTGTGAAGAACCATGGCAAATGGCATACTGTCATGGCAGGGCATGGTAATGACTCCAGGCCCCGGTTGCACGAAAGGTGAACAGCGCTATCCACCAGATAAATCCTATCAAACGGATAAAACTGATGCAGTTATCCAATAAATTTTATCTGTTGGATAAGACTTATCCGGTGGATAGCGCTATTCACCTTTCGTGCAACCGGGGCCTGATGATTTGTTTGAAATCCTAAACCATCACAGTCATGCAAAATATACTCTATACAGTCACATAGTCTACACATCATAAAACCCTAAACCTAATCTATACAGTCACATAGTCTACACATCATAAAACCCTAAACCTAATCTATACAGTCACATAGTCTACACATCATAAAACCCTAAACCTAATCTATACAGTCACATAGTCTACACATCATAAAACCCTAAACCTAATCTATACAGTCACATAGTCTACACATCATAAAACCCTAAACCTAATCTATACAGTCACATAGTCTACACATCATAAAACCCTAAACCTAATCTATACAGTCACATAGTCTACACATCATAAAACCCTAAACCTAATCTATACAGTCACATAGTCTACACTTCATAAAACCCTAAACCTAATCTATACAGTCACATAGTCTACACATCATAAAACCCTAAACCTAATCTATACAGTCACATAGTCTACACATCATAAAACCCTAAAACTAATCTATACAGTCACATAGTCTACACATCATAAAACCCTAAACCTAATCTATACAGTCACATAGTCTACACATCATAAAACCCTAAACCTAATCTATACAGTCACATAGTCTACACATCATAAAACCCTAAAACTAATCTATACAGTCACATAGTCTACACATCATAAAACCCTAAACCTAATCTATACAGTCACATAGTCTACACATCATAAAACCCTAAACCTAATCTATACAGTCACATAGTCTACACATCATAAAACCCTAAACCTAATCTATACAGTCACATAGTCTACACATCATAAAACCCTAAACCTAATCTATACAGTCACATAGTCTACACATCATAAAACCCTAAACCTAATCTATACAGTCACATAGTCTACACATCATAAAACCCTAAACCTAATCTATACAGTCACATAGTCTACACATCATAAAACCCTAAACCTAATCTATACAGTCACATAGTCTACACATCATAAAACCCTAAACCTAATCTATACAGTCACATAGTCTACACATCATAAAACCCTAAACCTAATCTATACAGTCACATAGTCTACACATCATAAAACCCTAAACCTAATCTATACAGTCACATAGTCTACACATCATAAAACCCTAAACCTAATCTATACAGTCACATAGTCTACACATCATAAAACCCTAAACCTAATCTATACAGTCACATAGTCTACACATCATAAAACCCTAAACCTAATCTATACAGTCACATAGTCTACACATCATAAAACCCTAAACCTAATCTATACAGTCACATAGTCTACACATCATAAAACCCTAAACCTAATCTATACAGTCACATAGTCTACACATCATAAAACCCTAAAACTAATCTATACAGTCACATAGTCTACACATCATAAAACCCTAAAACTAATCTATACAGTCACATAGTCTACACATCATAAAACCCTAAACCTAATCTATACAGTCACATAGTCTACACATCATAAAACCCTAAACCTAATCTATACAGTCACATAGTCTACACATCATAAAACCCTAAAACTAATCTATACAGTCACATAGTCTACACATCATAAAACCCTAAAACTAATCTATACAGTCACATAGTCTACACATCATAAAACCCTAAACCTAATCTATACAGTCACATAGTCTACACATCATAAAACCCTAAACCTAATCTATACAGTCACATAGTCTACACATCATAAAACCCTAAACCTAATCTATACAGTCACATAGTCTACACATCATAAAACCCTAAAACTAATCTATACAGTCACATAGTCTACACATCATAAAACCCTAAAACTAATCTATACAGTCACATAGTCTACACATCATAAAACCCTAAACCTAATCTATACAGTCACATAGTCTACACATCATAAAACCCTAAACCTAATCTATACAGTCACATAGTCTACACATCATAAAACCCCTAATCTTGACAAAACACTTGGATAAGTTTTCATCAATTGAAAAAATGAAACCACAACAGATGCATATACATTTGTCAAATATGATGTACAAGTTGACATTGACATTAATATTATAGATCATGAAAGAGAATTACATATAATTAATATTTGTCTGTATTTACTTACCATTTTCATTAGGAACCCCTGATCCATCAGACTCTGCTGCTTCAAATGCAGTTCCTCTTACTGTAAAGACTTTGACTTGATCCTTTGATTTTACTGTAGTAACTGCATTACCTACATTGTAAATAAATCATTCATGAGGACATCACAATAGAAATCATAACCACTGTGGAGAAGATTGTACATTGTATATCTGATACAAAATCATCCTCATTTACTTTCTCAGCCAAAGTTAAACAAATCTTGGTAATTTTACCATAAAATAAGGTTAAGACGTTTGATAAGTAGCTTACAACATTCACGGCTGTGTTGTTACAGTATAAGATCTATATTCACACACTTTGCTACATATACATGTATATTTAACAACTAGATAATGAATACTTTATTTACTCTCTGACATACCAGCATAAATAGTTCTGACAAAAGTATCCTCTGACTGTATTTCCATGACATCTGATAATGCAGCCACGTCAAGCAGAGCAGCTACCCTGGGAAGAACACTCTATTGATGCAAAGGAATGATTTCAGTGATGTTTATTTTCAGTAAAAGATTAAACCTAAGAGAACACTAACTCTACCTTTCCATATGCTGTTGCTCCTGCAGTGATGTGCGAGTAGTTGAATTGCTTTTGTGTTGCAATGATTAGTGGAGTAATGACCTCTGTAATGAAGAATTATAATCATCAGGATTCAATAATACAAGCAGAATACATTATGTTACTACATGCATATAGAGCCATTTTGATATGAGTGGGAAACCTACATGTATGGTATGGAGTTACAGTCATGGTACGGAATCAATGACATCTATTCAACCAATCACAGTGCTCAAAATCATTGCTCAACCAATCAGAATGCTTGGACATGGCATGATCACCGCACAGCACAGCCACCGCACATCACGAATCATACCATACATTACTGTATAACTACTTTCCACTCATATGAACATGATTCTATTGTGTACAGTTTCTCTGTTGAGGTGTACAATATTACTAATATTATTGAATTCATGAAAAATTAATGAGGGAAATACAATAGAAATCATAAGTGTAGCAGACATCTGTAAATCGAATACAGAATTGTCCTCATTTGAATTCAACTTTAACTTGGATTTTCTCGGTCAAACTGTTTCCTAACATGGATTCGATAAGTAAGATACAATGTACAATATTTGCGTCCGAACTGTATGGTATTTACAATGGCTCGCCTTGGCTCGCCATTGTAAATTATATACCATACAGTTCGGCTGCTCATATTATATCTATTACTTAAAATAATAATTTAATAATTTATAGCGTGCTACATGTATTTACAGGACGAACTGATGAAGAGTGCTTTAACAATAAAACGAGCTAGAGGAAATGCTAGATTCACTGACCTGGTAGAAAGCCTTTGTAAGCATCATGTTGGGCAACAAGAATTTTACTGATTCCTTTTACCTTACTGAGCTCTTCAACAATCTGCAGCAAAACCAAGATATCAAACACTGCAAGTTTTGTGTGTCGAAATAAGGGGGCAGAAGTGCACAAAATCATGTACATACATTCTGTAGTGTACGAAGCAGTTATAAGCTTACTTATGTATTTAACTTATAAATAAACAAATAAATGAATAAAACAATGAAGAGTTACTTACAGGGTCACAGTTTGATCCAGCAACTAACACTGACACCTCTCCTCCTAATTTATTAGCAGCGGTTATGGCATTTAGAGTAATTGGTGTCAACGTCTCATCATTGTGTTCTGCGACAACTAACGTTGATGCATTTCTGGCCTGGCATAAGTGACGAAGCAAGCTGGCCTACAGAGACACATATGTACATGTTGTAAACTGACCAGTTTACAGGTCTGTTCAGTGATCACTGACAATGGCCACCCCCCAAAAAGTTGAGGTTGGGATAACTGGGCATTAAAAACATAAGCTTACAGTAAATTACAGCGAAAATCCTTGTATCGCGACCTTTCGTTTTGAAAACTTCAGTTGGATTTTGGGATTTTCTGTTCCGACATTCACTAAGCTTATATAAGCTTAAGCTTATGTCCATTTCTTGAGTACAAAGTTAACTCAGCATAAACATCATTCTTTAAAGTACTAAATAGTGACATTTCTATTGTTATGTATTGTATTTAGTACTAATTAGTGCAAAAAATATATTGGCGGAACAGAAAAATCCAAAATCCATCTGAAGTTTACAAAACGAAAGGTCGCGATACAAGGATTTTCGCAGTAAGTTCTTATGTACAATGTACAATGTACAAGGTCACGAGTTGTACAACCTTTGGTAAAAACGCAACAAAAACACAGCTAAAGTTTAAAAAGAATTATTCACAACTAAACCCATGTTTACTTACTTGTCTGGAAAGCCTTGAGAGCGAATTTACTCTCTGCATTTACCTTTAAAATTACAAATAATTTAAGATTTTATTGAGGTTTTTTCGTTCATTTGCAAACGTCGAACGTCGAACCTGAGCCTGCGATACAGGTTTGATTTAGCGCATGCGTGTTACTTGTCTGTGTCGCACAGGGATCCCAACCTTGTGTATTTTTAGTTTCGCGCGCTTTTTGGACGCGCGCGCGTCGACTGGAAGTATCAAAATACTAAAATATACGAGATGTTTTCAAATTTTATCCTTATTTTTGTATAGTTTTTTCCCCATTCAGGTCGTTTTATCTTTTAATCCTAACACATGAGGAACTTTGTGGAAGATAGCTTCGTCTCGTTTAATGAATTTAGTTTTTCTAATCATAAAAACAAAAGTTTTCGAGATGTTTTTCAACCTGCACAAAACAACGAAACCACAACTAGAGGAAGAAGTGAAGAGACAAGTGATTTGGGATTAGCAGTTGTTCCATTTGCAAGGTTTGTTACACAAAAAGATAAATAAGATAATAGGGTACGATTACATAACTTTATGATTAATTTTACGATTTAGGAGCTCAAAGACAGTACGAAGGCACAACAGCCTTTTGCGAGGTTTGGAAGAGGACCGAGCTGACAATGACACATGTATTTCAGCTGCTGTAACTCCTAAGAAATTTCCCTGGGAAACCATTGGTCGTGCAACGCGAGAACTAAGATCTGATGGATCTCCGCCATTCCGGCAGCCCTTTGACATTCAATGATTCATCCATCCATCCAGTCATCCATTCAGTCATTCATCCCTTTATCTATTCAGCTAAAGTATTCATCCATTCAGCTAAAGTATTCATCCATTCAGTCATTCATCCATCCAGTCATTCATCCATTCTGTCATTCATCCATCCATTCATTCATCCATTCATTCATCCATTCAGTCATTCATTCATCCATTCAGTCATTCATCCATCCATTCATTCATCCATTCAGTCATTCATCCATCCAGTCATTCATCCATTCTGTCATCCATCCATTCAGTCATTCATCCATTCAGTCATTCATCCATTCAGTCATTCATCCATTCAGTCATTCATCCATTCAGTCATTCATCCATTCAGTCATTCATCCATTCAGTCATTCATCCATTCAGTCATTCATCCATTCAGTCATTCATCCATTCAGTCATTCATCCATTCAGTCATTCATCCATTCAGTCATTCATCCATTCAGTCCCTACCTATGCTTTTTTCTGAAGAAAACAATACTCCAGTTTCGCGTTGTTTAGAGATGACCGCTGTCCTTGACAAAAGACGCATTTGTACAGGCTTAGCCTCGATTCAGAAAACAGTCCGTGCGATTCAAAAATGATTATATTGTTTCATGTCAACATTTGTTCGTGGTGTTGTTGGTATTTGTGAATAATTTACACTGACTCGAGGCTAAGCCTGTACAAGTGCGTCTGTTGTCAATAAGTACAGCGGTTTTACAGCGGGATCTGTGAACGAGAAAAGGGACTATTTCCAACCATATCTTCTACTGATTTTGTAATCTCTCAGTGTTATATAATTGACAGATCTGGACGCGGTATACGAGTGAAATACGTTGAAACAAAACCATTCCCATTTGGAGTAGTGAGTATAGATTGGACTGATAATATTTTTGTAATACATACAATCGTACGGTCTGCATTCCAATTTCTATTATCTTTTCATGTTTTCTAGTTTGGTAGCAAAGTTGTAGCTTTGCGTGATACTTCACCATCTGGTACAAACAATACACCGAGAAACAAAAATGGCCTCGTAGACTATTGGACTTTGGGTACAGAGGATCTTCCTCATCCTTCTCAGATCAGGAAGCGAAAATCTTCAAAAGCAAAACAAAAAAGATCTGGGATGGAGGTTGATGCACATCTTGCATTACTGAGGCGAAAACACGTGGAATTTAACTGGTATGGAATTCGTCTGCTTCTTTCTGATCCACTAGTTTTTCCTTCTTCTCCAGGTTCCTCTTAAATTTTTTACCATCCTACTTTTCTGAATAAAGTTTATATCTTCTTCCTCCGTTGATTTTCTTCCGTCCGAGCTCTTTATCCCCTCCTCCTATTCCTTCTCCCATTCCTACTTCTCTCCCCCAAGAGCTCTCTCTCGTCTTTTCTAGGGCACCTAAAGGCATTGCATCATATGCTAGCTGTATCGGTCAAACTGATCAAGAAGAAGTTTTACAAGAAAGGATGTTACAGAAAGTACCAAATACTTCACCGCCTTTATCGAGAAAGCACCAATTATCTGCTAGACGTATTACTCCTGTATTCTATAGCGACTCTCCACCAAAATCATGGCTCCATGAATGTGGATCTGGAAGTACATTCTCATCATCAGTCAGTTCCAATCAGGTAACTGATTTTTTTTTTAACTCGGATCATTTTAAAATCTCTTTTTGATTGTTTAAATTATTTTGTGTAATTGGAAATGGGTGGAGTACGCTTGTACACATGTGATGAACATGTTGCAACAATGAAACATAAATACGGAGATCGATATCGGGGTTAATTTACAAGGAACGATGTTTGAGCATCAGTCGCATTTCTTTGTTTTTCTTTTATAGGACCAAATAATACCACAGACAACTGATCAGTTACACCGTGGACTTGAAGTTGACATTTCTGAGGATGACTTCCATTTGATATCCTTTTGTCAAAATATAAAGTGAATATTAATGAATGAATCAGAGAAGAGAAACAAAGAGAAAGAATGAAAGAAATTGAAAACAAATAGGAAATACTAATCTATTTTTTCCAGTGTTTTTCTTGATGTTTATGTGGCTGTTGTATGATGTACCTTAACCTCACAGAACAACGTAGACAATGTACCCTGTGATCTTCCAAGTTACACAAGTGACGATGACACAACTTCCAACTTTTTACAGTCAAGTGTTCCAAGAATAAGCTGCTGGGTTCCTGGTGCACACAATAAAACAAAAGAAGAGTAATTCCTACAAAACCTTAACTAACTCTATACAATGCACATTGTAAAATTGAATTAAAAGTAGAACCCCTCGGCTTGGCCGAGTCAAATACCAGTAAGTCTACAGTATAACATGACGTGTGCATATGAAGGTTTGGTATGTCTCGTAGCTGCTTACAAGATCTGTTGTGGAAGGTTTTCACTATCACCACACGGTGACGCAAGCATAGAGTCGTGTTCGTATGAGTGGGAAACCTACGGCACGGAGTTACGGTCATGGTACGGAATCGAAGACATTGTATTCAACCAATCACAGCGCGCGAAATCATTTCTCAGCCAATCAGAATGCTTGGATACGGCATGATGATGGCGCGATACGGTCACGGTGCGAACCGCACCGTAACTACTTCCCACTCATATATAAACGACTCTTATAAGCGCAAACACTACAGTAGAGGGAGTAGAGGCCTTATGTCACTGTGAAAACGGGGCCCGACGCCAAGCATGAACGCGAATATCATAATGTTTCCACTTTCCTTATGCTTTCGTCGGCCCGTTTTCATACAACACAACGTTCCTTCACTTATACTTGCTTCGTAGTGAAAGAATGGCTTTATCAAGGGAAGGGAACATCACTGTCTGATTTTCTCTCCTTTCACTTGGATATTTTATAAAATATGTAACCATTAATATGAAATTAAGTGCAGTAATAAGCCACTTCACGCTGTCGTCCGCCATTTTGAATTGGGACAAGCGCGGCAAAATTAATAGAAATCTGGATCACTTTGATTTTCCATAACTCCGCTTGATTTCGTTGGATTTTTAAAAACTTTCCATTTTAAGAAAATATATTTTCTTTGTTATTTATGACCTATAATATGATGGGTATTTGAAGGCTACAAATCGAGAAAAAAGTTTTTTTGTTTTCAAAATAAAACGTTTGGCACGTGAATATGCAAATTAGCTCGAAATTTTAAGATACATTCGTGAAAAGAAGATCGTAAAAGGTACTTAAAAAACCTACATTGGTCTTATTTTCAGTCCAACAACTGGTATACATGCCTGCTGATTATCGAAGTTTAAATTTTGAAAATCCAACAAAATCGAGCGGAGTTACGGCATATCAAAGTGATCCAGATTTCAATACATTTTGACGCGTTTGTCCCAATTCAAAATGGCGGACGAAAGCGTGAAGTGGCTTATTGGGTGTCAATCCTCTTTACGAAGTGTTGTCGAATAGAACAAATTTCGTACGACTGTGAAAAATCACGGCACACTGATATGCCGCTTTTCAGTCATACGAAATCTACTCTACCACTGACGCACGCGCACTGCAAATGAGACTGTAGTTACAACAATAATTTATTCCTCTGTATATTTAGTATTGCAATATTCAAAATGCTAAATTTCGCTGAAATTCCTCAGTCGATATCACTATTGATTTCCAAATACATAATCGATTATGTTCATCAGTAATTCAAATATTATAACAATTCCATAATAGTAGTTTGTGCTTCCTGGGGGTTAAAGTGCCTATCACCCCTGTGAGATTGTTTTAAAGATCTATTCAATATAAGCTGAATAGTTGGTGGGTTCAGTATTTTGCGATTTGAACCTTGCGTTTATGAGTTATAGAGGTTTGAAATCTCAATATGCAAATTTGATGACGTCTACTAAGACTTCATTTATTATACAAAAACGCCCTTGTGCTGATTATTGACATTTGAAAACCTACAGAATATTTTCACAGTCTTTATAAATGATTTTATAACTTTTTTGCCCATTTAAAAAAATAAGTTCTTCTTGAAAAAGTCTAAATAAGCTATGGCAAATTCCTTAGTAGACGTCATCTGATTTGCATATTGAGATTTCAAACATCTATAACTCATAAACGCAAGGTTCAAATCACAAAATACTGAACCCACCAACTATTCAACTTATTTGAATAGATTTTTAAAACAATCTCACAGGGGTGATAGGCACTTTAACATTTACTGTGTACTGAACTATCTTGTTTCGATATACAGCAGCAAAAAAAAATGAGATGTGCATGTGCTTCATATAAATTAAAGTACAGTCTAACCCTGCTTTACGGAAACCTCGTTAATACGGTCACCCCGTTATTACGGACAGTTCTCTCGGTACGGAGGAAACTGGGCCTATTTTCACTCCCGTTAATGCGGACACTTTTTACTGTCCCGCTGGTGTCCGTATAAACGAAGTTCGACTGTAATTATAATAAACCCTGGTGCACTTTGAGTGAGATCGAACAACAAGCAGGGTCTATTTGGTGACAAAACTGACGTAAAAAAGTGTATGAGCCTACTTGGAAACCTTTTATACTAAAAACCGCAAACAAAAAATATCGAAAATAAGATAACTTGACGTTGGACTGATTCGTGTAAATATGAAAAGCAATAATATAAATATTTTATGCAGTTGTCATTTATGTATAAAATATTGTTCATCTGCACAATGTTCCTAGCAAATTTTAGCACCAACAAGGTTGCCAGTTTTGTGTTTTTGCAAGATCGGTCACCAGTGACACAATTTCGATTCGAGATTATATCTTCATTAGAGATATCCACCAACGAATAAAATCCCTTTGAAATGTCCATATCAGGCTTGAACAATGATAGCCCCTCCTTATTCGCCAAACTCCTTCAGGACGAGTTGAAATTCATGTCCATAGCTGGAACTCTCCATTTTTGTTTCCCAGAGTTATTTTTGAGATCTGTATCAAACGATCTCTTGTCTGTATCCATTTTCTTGAGACGCCCTAAACATGGAATGTTTGGCCATTCTTTTATCAGTTCCTACGTTCATATGAGACTGACTATCAATGTCTTGTAGTGATCGTATTCTATCAGCAGTATTCAATGAGTTATAATATTATCGTTGCAATGCAAAATGCGGTTCATATTTCCTACGACATAGCCAGCCAAGAGTATCAATCCACGCCTTCAAATCCTTGCGTATTTTCTATTGCAATTCTCAGTTTTTTTCGCGCAGCTCGTAGTAACTTCTATAACGAGGAAGATCCAATCGATTGAAACTGAAATCATACAAAAAATCAATGGTTAGAATTAGATAGTAAAAACTTACGTGAGGCCTCGTACGGGTATGGACTTAGGCAAGGACAGTTTAGGGCGTCTCATTTGACCGATCTGTACGGTCACTTTAGTAGTAACAACTCAAACAGCTGCCATCATGAACACGGACAGGACGCTCTTAAAGGACTACCTTGACACCAGGTCCGAGACAGACCGGTTTGTACGGTCACTTTAATAATAGAACTCGAGTAACCGCCATCTTGAACACGCGGACACGTACTAAAAGCACTACCTTGACACCAGGTCCGTTGCGTTTCGTGATTAAAATTACGGTCACTTTAATAATAGAATATATAGAACTATCTCAAGCAACCGCCATCTTATAACACGAAAACGCATTAGTGTAGTATCGTAAGCGCTTTGACAATACGGATTATAAGACGTATATCCAATAATAATACATTTACCATGTGTGTGCCCTTGGTAACGAATGTGGTGTGCCCCAGGGTTCAATGGTGAACTTTTGGAGTCCATTGCTACCATAGAGCTCAGAAAACCCGTTCATTGGGACACGTGACGTCCCGGTTACAAACTGCAAGAGCCTGGCACGAGTCTCCATATCAAAAGAATTGACAGCCTGAAAAGACAATACATTTTATTAGAATTTATAAGCTGATACTTGGCCTTTCCTGAAGGCATTTTCCCCATCTGGGTTTCCTGTGTCAAGAACAGAACTGATACAAGGTTGCCGGGGACGGTCTGGTTGCTATGACAATTTAACAGTTTATCCACAGTGCCACAGGAAGCCCATAACGGCAAAAATGGTACAGCAAAACAGGCGGGCAGTTCAGTGTCACTGCCTTTATTTTAAATGGAAACCAGTAGCGAGTACACTAGTATGGGCTGCGTCGATGTATAATGATAAATTCAAAGGTTAAAGTAAATCTATAACACCGTAAAAAGAGTACTTATGGACTTGTCAGAAATTTACAGGGGGGAGGGGGGGGGGGGGGGGGGGGGGGGGGGGGGGGGGGGGGGGGGGGGGGGGGGGGGGGGGGGGGGGGGGTATATTTTAAATTGAGCGTTGAAAATGTTGTGACCCTCCCCTAGTGATGGGAATGAAATTTCCTGACCCTCCCCTTGGGTTTGGCCTAAAATACCAAAATACTCCCTGTTTTTTTTTCACTGCCTAATTTTTCATGACCCTCCCTTTTCAGGGGCTCAAAACGTTATGACCCTCCCCCATTTTTCCACCCCTCCCCCATTTTCCACCCCTCCCCCATTTTCCACCCCTCCCCCATTTTCCACCCCCTCCCCCC
>JAUJYZ010001188.1:0-40000 GCA_033675265.1 Actinostola sp. cb2023
ACCAAGACTGTAGCGATGCTTGGCACAAATAGTAAATGATGCCAAGTATTCCAAGTTGTTAGAGAAAATACCCACTCTGGCTAAAATCAATTCGACCTCAGTGTTTTTAAATTAAAAAATGTCACTTACTCGAATAGTACTGAGATGTCTCGTTATATCTCTGGTAGACTGGTACACGACCCCAGAGGCACTACATGATGAGGTAGATTTACACTTTCTGATACGTCTCCACATTCTGAGCCACTCAAATCTTGAAAAGAACACCACATGCCAATATATAAAGATTCGGAATCCTTTATAATGGCCGATTGACATCGCTCACGCTAGCTCCGTTTCGACATAACAAACAAACGCACACAATGTATGTCTGACTCGTGTAGATTGCAACTTTTATTCGGGCTTTTATCAGTTCCGCCGCCGGCAGGCAACTAACTAATAAGCTGTAAAACTGCTTGTATCATAGCAGTTCACTTTGATCATTTAATTGTGCGATATATCATCAGTATCTTGAATCATTTCAGTTGTTAAAGTATACATTTTTTAAACTAACATTTTGCCGGGGATGATCTGGAATAGCGAAAACTTTCGCATCAAGTTTTTAGTTTTCCAGTACGATAATATCTGAAGTTAGTTTTTCCTTTTAGTAGTAAATATTATTGCGAATCAGAAACAACAACTAGACGAATAAAGTTCAAATGTATCAATTAGTGAGGTGCGCCAGCTCTTGCTTGTTACTTGTTATTCTCCTCAAATTTGCATAATTAACTAAAGTTGCTTCACGTGAATAACAAAACGAGTACATTTACCCTTCAAAAACGTCAGTCCATGTGAAAGGTAGATACCCCTTCTTGTGAATGGACACTAATTCAGTCAGTCTAGTTGGTCAGATATTCCTAAAATCGGTTTAACTTCAGACACTAAAATCAGCTTCAATGATTTATACCAAAAGATTATATTTGCCAAACGTTTTTATCAGCGATATAAAACAGACAACTAACAAAGATCCCACAAATTAGAAGCCCTTATGTAGATGTTCCGAAACGCTGTAAAACTTTTTTTAAATTCATTTTAATCAGCTGTGGCTTGCTTAAAGAGCTACTGACACATATTTTTGGTTAATTTGAAGAAATGTTAAAATTGCTCTATATGTTCTATAAAACCAATATATTTTAGTAATTTGTACATTTGATGTTTTTGCCGTGTTTTTGGAATGTTTTGTCGTGATTGCTCCGATCAAAGGTCACGGGATTCCTGTGTCATGTGACGTCACACCGAGAAGACAACAAACAAAGATGTCTGACTCGGGTAATCGTCTTCACAAGCCAGTACTTGTAGTTCTTCTTCGGTACTTGATTTAGAAGGGGAAATAAAGCCATATATGTTTGAGCCTAGGTATAAAAGTGATGAAATCCCAAGCTCAATTAGCAACGACGAAGAAATGCCTTTAATCGAAGAAGAACTTAGCGATCGACTGCATAACTCAGACTGGTACGTAAGCTGATTACTCGGGCCCAGGCCGCAGGCCGCCCGAGTTAGAAAATGCGGATTTCGGTAGTAGTATAGTAGTAGTAGTAGTAGTAGTTTTGTTCGGCTTCAAAATGACGAGTATGCGACGTATTTAATCGTATCCGGAGTTTCAAGATTACTCCGCAGATTTGAAAAGATAAAGGAGACACAGGACTCAAGTAGATTATGAATCTTAGTTTTGAAAGCAGCTGTAGATCTTCAAGCTATTAAAAGGTCAGGATTCTAGTTCATCGTTCAATGACTAGAAGTGGTAAAAGGACTAGAAGCTCGCTTAAAATATATATTTTTTTAAACAAACGCGAGGCCGTTATCGGAACCATCTGACCTATGCAACCTCAAGACGTATCATGTTCGTACTCACCGGACTAATAGTCTCCCTCGTCACTCAACTGTCACTGATTGTCATGACGTCAGAGAAATGATATTGTATTGAAGAAGATGTCCTTGTTTTATTCGACGTTCGAACCGTAACTCGAACCCGAACTCGATTCCAAACTCGACGTTTCGGGATCTGAAGCTAGAGAGGGGGCCTTTACACAAACTCATCAAAATCAAATCAATTGAACTCAAAGTCAAAAGGTAATCAAATGAACTCAAAGGCAAATCAAATGAACTCGACACATACATGTATATACATAGTCTCCCTCGTCACGCAACTGTCAGTCATTGTCAGGTCTCTCCTCGCGCAGCTGACATTGTCCTTGTTCTTCAACCAACTGGCATTCATTTTCAAGTACTTCCTCGAACAACTGACATTTTCCTTTTCACAATGCCCGAGTGAACGCTCATTGAGCGTCTTGTTTAGTTTAGTGTACCGTTGAAAAAATAGACCTGTGTTTTCGGTATTTATGGCTTATTATGGTCGACAGTTTTACGTTGCTCACAACGAACACATCGTGTACACAGCTTGAAACTGAAGAAAGTTTATAATTAATCAACCCTGTAATGTATTAATAAAACACGTAAGCTTATAAGCTTATGTAAGTTATATTGTACCTGGAACTGTACAACATTTCTAATCGTATTTTGTATGTGCATCTAAAGGTGTACATGCGATCACTGCCAGATTCAGGATACATCGAGTGAATGTCTTTGTTGTCAAGAATGTGAGAAAACCTATTCAAAACTTGATGACAATATTTTGCTGTTCAACAAAGAAAGTAGTTTTCCCTGTATATAACAGACCATCCTGGATTCAAGAGTGTTTGTCTAGATCCTTTTGTTTTAGAAGTTGCCTGGCATGGATATAAACAGCACTATAAGAATGCTTATGTTGGACCTCGACATATGAAATACAGACACATTGCATATAGACAGTACACCGGTGGGTTCACAGGTATTTAGGGAAAAAACATGAGAGTTATTTTGCCAGCATGTGCTATCAGCTGTATCAGGGCCCATTTCCCTCCACCAGGCTATGAAGAACATTTTCAGTTTGTTGGTTTTAAACTTCCAGAACTGCTATAAACAACATTGTTCACTTGAACAGGTTTTCAAAAAATACAATCCCTTTCTAGACTAAATGAAACTAAATATTTCAGGCCATTTCACTGATTTATTTTCACATTGGCTCGGTTTTCTTTGTTCTCGCAGTGGAATATATCGCATAACCCCTCTTTGAACAAAGAGCTCATTTTAATGCGAGGGGAATATACATTAGTATGCAATACTAATACTAATACTAGCCTTATACCAAGCTAGGCTAGGCACTTGCAATGGACCCAGTTTCTAATTGAATCTAAAGTTGGTGACTAAGCCAATTAGAAACCGGGTCCATTGCAAGAGCCTAGCCTAGCTTGGTATAAGGCGTGTAATGACTGGGTTTCCTCACTCGCAATTTTAATGGGAGGGGAATATACATTAGTATGCAAGGGTAATATGCCATATCCCCCTTGCATACTAATGTATATTCCCCTCGCATTAAAATGAGCTCTTTGTTCAAAGAGGGGTTATGCGATATATTCCACTGCGAGAACAAAGAAAACCGAGCCAATGTGAAAATAAATCAGTGAAATGGCCTGAAATATTTAGTTTCATTTAGTCTAGAAAGGGATTGTATTTTTTGAAAACCTGTTCAAGTGAACAATGTTGTTTATAGCAGTTCTGGAAGTTTAAAACCAACAAACTGAAAATGTTCTTCATAGCCTGGTGGAGGGAAATGGGCCCTGATACAGCTGATAGCACATGCTGGCAAAATAACTCTCATGTTTTTTCCCTAAATACCTGTGAACCCACCGGTGTACTGTCTATATGCAATGTGTCTGTATTTCATATGTCGAGGTCCAACATAAGCATTCTTATAGTGCTGTTTATATCCATGCCAGGCAACTTCTAAAACAAAAGGATCTAGACAAACACTCTTGAATCCAGGATGGTCTGTTATATACAGGGAAAACTACTTTCTTTGTTGACCCGACGTAGTCAATCGATAAAAATCGATATCGATACAAATCGATAAAAATCAAGCAAGTGTTATCGATTTTTAACGGAAATCGGTAGAAATCGATAGAGAAAAAAAGTGTGATATCGATTTTTATCGATTTTTATCGATTTTTAACGGTTTGCTGTTTTCGCGTAATAATGTGTTGAATATCATCTGATTGACCCTAGAGTACAATTACCGAGACGCATAAACCAAACTACTATTGACAACTGCAACTCTAAAATCAATATATATATTTTTATTGTTATTATCTTTTTATTTATTAACGATACTACCGACATAACAAGATGTAGATGTAGATATGGGTGTTCAATGTAGCAAGTCAGCTCAGATCGAGTCTTCACTAATAAACAAAACGAATTTGGTGTGTTTCGATCTGCATCTCCACACAAGTGCATTTATTGTTTGAATGCGTTAAAATACAATTTGTATTCCGGCCTTAGATTAGCCAATCAATCTCCGTATTCAAATTAAAGTACATTTACATGTGGCAGATCGACAAACACCTTAAAAATCGGAAAAAAAGATATTCAACTAAATAATGGGACATGCAAAAAAAATACAATGCAACATATCTTCCAACTGAATACAGGCAAGCTGGAAAAAGAAAGACGAAAAACATACAAGCAGTGCTTTATAGATCCACAGAAGAAAAACAAGTAAAAGTTCTGCCATACATAACTCCAGAAGACCGCAGCAGAAAACAAATAAAGCAATAAGATCAAACATTTCAAACGGCAATGAAGACATAATGATTAGATATAATATTAGTAACATTAACAATTTCCTCTTTTTTACAAATTCTAAATCAACAAAGATAAAACTCCTCGATTCACACGAAATGAAAGGCAAGTATGGGTTGCTGTTATTCTTATAATCGTTATTATTCAACATCCGTACTAGAACCGAGAATAAAAAACCTTCATAACCAGTAAAAGTATCCTTGTCTTGTCATTATATAATATAATTTTGAAATGAATACGGCAAAATCGATAAATGACGTAAATCGATAAAAATCGATAAAAACGATAAATCACGTCAATCGATAAAAATCGATATTAAAGAAAAAAAGTGTGATATCGATTTCTACCGATTGATCGATACAAATCGATATCAATCAAGCGAGTGTTATCGATTTTTACCGATTTATCGATTGGCAAATCGATATCGATTTTTATCGATTGACTACGTCGGGTGTTGAACAGCAAAATATTGTCATCAAGTTTTGAATAGGTTTTCTCACATTCTTGACAACAAAGACATTCACTCGATGTATCCTGAATCTGGCAGTGATCGCATGTACACCTTTAGATGCACATACAAAATACGATTAGAAATGTTGTACAGTTCCAGGTACAATATAACTTACATAAGCTTATAAGCTTACGTGTTTTATTAATACATTACAGGGTTGATTATAAACTTTCTTCAGTTTCAAGCTGTGTACACGATGTGTTCGTTGTGAGCAACGTAAAATTGTCGACCATAATAAGCCATAAATACCGAAAACACAGGTCTATTTTTTCAACGGTACACTAAACTAAATCAGCTTACGTACCAGTCTGAGTTATATGCAGTCGATCGCTAAGTTCTTCTTCTATTAAAGGCATTTCTTCGTCGTTGCTAATTGAGCTTGGGATTTCATCACTTTTATACCTAGGCTCGAACATATATGGCTTTATTTCCCCATCTAAATCAAGTACCGAAGAAGAACTACAAGTACTGGCTTGTGAAGACGATTCTTCTCCTGAACTGGAATCCGAGTCAGCCATCTTTGTTTGTTGTCTTCTCGGTGTGACGTCACATGACACAGGAATCCCGTGACCTTTGATCGGAGCAATCACGACAAAACATTCCAAAAACACGGCAAAAACATCAAATGTACACAAATTACTAAAATATATTGGTTTTATAGAACATATAGAGCAATTTTAACATTTCTTCAAATTAACCAAAAATATGTGTCAGTAGCTCTTTAACAAAATGTATAAATTCGCAATTATTGTACTCTCGTCCCAGGCCCTCTCTCTATAGGAAATACCAATCCCGTTTTTACCATACCTTGAGGGGTGAGGCAAAAACCAACCCCACAGCTGTTGTCTGCTATCAATACTTTATGTATGGCAAAAAGGTGGTTAAGTTTGGAAGACCCCCATTTTCCGCTCAATCTTCGAAGTTTACAGTCAACCTCTCTTAATACAGGTTTGACATATATATGAGACTGCGCGATCGGCATATGTAACTGCAGCAATCGGCATATGCGACTGCAGCAATCGGCATGCGTGACTGCAGCAATCGGCATTTGTGACTGCAGCAATCGGCATTTGTGACTGCAGCAATCGGCATGCGTAACTGCAGCAATCGGCATACGTGACTGCAGCAATCGGCCGCATACGTGACTGCAGAGCTGAACACCTTAGGTTTCCTTGAAAGTTAAAAGACCCACTCTCTAAATCTGTTTTGTATTATCTAGTTCTAAGGAGGGTTGAGAAACGGGAGGGGGGCATACTGTAAAGTCACATCTCAAGAGAGGGTGGTGTAATATGTAAATGGCTCAGTTATTCATCTCCTGTGTTAGGGGGAAGGGAGGTACGTAGTAAAGGTGAACCACATCTTTCCCTTTCGGCCATCTTCGATATTAGGAAAACGGCAACATAGCACCGAACCGCCAAGATACTTGAAGACATTTATTTATTCAGCATAACTGTTCCCATGCATATCAAACTCATTGTAACATTTGCCTCTAATTAGTTTCCATGCCCAGGCCCCCATGATATAAACAAATCACGTAAAAATTACAACATTTTGTGACTTTACTCGAAAAGTTCGTGAATGACAACATTTTTACCTGTGAATTCATAATATATAATATCTTAGCTGTAATATAAGATAGTTTTGACAGCGACAGCTTTAAAATTTAATGGGGCAAAATAGATTTAGACAAGACGCTCAATGAGCGTACACTCGGGCATTATGACAAGGACAATGTCAGTTGCGTGACGAGGGACCTGACAATGACTGACAGTTGCGTGACGAGGGAGACTATGTTTAAATTAAAGTACGTACTGCAGACGTACCTCGATGATTCCGATATCGTTATCGATGTTCACCGTCGACACAAATAGTCTCCCTCGTCACGCAACTGTCATTGTCATAATGCCAGACTATACGCTCATTGAGCGTCTTCTTCTGTAATATAGATCCCTAAAATCTAAGGACGTTTTGATTTCGATTGCATTTTTGCCGTTCACTGATCTGACCTGTTTTGAGCGTGGAACTCTGCTTTAAATAGCGCTACGCGGCGGTTCTAATAGATGTATGACTCAGACAAGGATCATACAACTGTAATCGTACTGAAAAGAATACGGAGAAACCTACATTTTATCATGCAAACACTGTTTATTTTCAAAACAATTGTCAATACAAAAAACCTAACAAAATCGGACTGAAGGATATGAAAAATTTGGTTTGTTTGTCTGAGTTAAAACTACTTTTGTACGATCCCGATGTTCTTACATTGACCTTGCTCGCCTTTGCTTTGATGAAGTTTTGAAGTACGATTTTTACGATTCCTTTTCCTTCTGAATTTTTCAAACGTGGAATAAAATAAACATCCATCATGAGTTACTGAAAATAACTCGACTGGCTCGACTGTTTGCATGACTTGTGTACATATAGCTTTCTGGCAATATATGTAGTTACATCGCTGGTCGTGAGTTTAATTATAAATACTCAAGGACGGCATAACTGTACTCGTACTATTACAATTAGCAACAAACATGACATAGCGAGGTCATAGTTTTTGAGTTCATTTCATTTGCTTTTCAGTTCATTTTTTGATGAGTTCGAGTTCGTGGAACGACGTCGTAGAACAGCCCTTTCGAAAACGCTCGAGGAAGATTTAGAGTATGCGTATGGATGGCTTGCGTCATTTCTCTCACTACACAAGATGACTTCTTCTCTCTCGATCCAGCACGAGCTTCTAGTCCTTCTACCACTTCTAGTCGATGAACTAGAATCCTGACCTTTAATAGCTTGAAGATCTACAGCTGCTTTCAAAACTAAGATTCAAATTTACTTGAGTCCTGTGTGTAGTTTATTTTCCCTTATCTGCTGAGTAATCTTGAAACTCGATACGATCAAATACTTCGCATTCTTTCTTCATTATGCGGCCATGACAAAAAAATAATAATAATAATATTAATAATAAAAAGAAGGTCCATTTTATAACTCGGGCTTCCTTCGGAAGGGCCCGAGTAACAAGACGCTCAATGAGCGTATACTCGGACATTATTAAAAAGGATAATGCAGTAGCCGAAATGATATATATGCCTGTAGGCGACTTTAACCGAACAAACCAAGACGCGTCCCGTAGTTAGACAAAGTCTCAAACAAGTGATCGAATTTCGTAGTGACCTCAACACAGCAAGAATGTACAGGCCGACGTTATCAGAACCATCTAAGCATGAATATACGTGCCAAGTACGTATTTCAGACGAAACGTCGACGATTCGCAGATCTCTATCTCTGCTCACCGACACACACCATTGGCAGAATATGGCATAGCGAGATCATGATAGTTTTGGAGTTCATTTGATTTGCTTTTCAGTTCATTTGATTTGTTAAACACAACTGCTTCTCTCTCGATACAGCACGAGCTTCTACACAGCACTTCTAGTCGGTAGTCGTGGAACGATGAGTTAGAATTACTTCATTAGACGTTCGGATATCATCGCCCCCGCTTTCAGCCGATCGAAACCCTGAAACAGACATTTCTGACCGATACGATCTGTACAGTACCCGAAATGATCCCGTTCCCGAAATGATCCCGTTCCCGAAATGATCCCCAAGATGACCAAAATTGTACCCGAAATGATCCCCTGCCCCAAACGATCCCCATCTAGTACCCGAAATGATCCCCAAATAATCATAGGAATGGACTTGAAATGGAGGTACAGAATTATGGAATGGGTAATTCCCAAATACTAAACAATTTTATGTTCAAACAAATTGTAGGCAAACAACAACAAAAGCATGACGTCATAGGTCACGTGATGCTGGATATATGTTGAGCCCTTACCTTGATTTTAGGGTTCAGTTCCCCTTTAGTTTCAATATTAATAGTTGATGTTATGACTACGTATGACTACGATGTTATATTTATATGCTCATTCAGTAAGTCAAGTTTAGTCGTTCACATATAATTTGTCGTGAACTGCTGGGGGAGCGCGCTACATAACATAACAAGACGCTCAATGAGCGTACACTCGGGCTTATGACAAGGACAATGTCAGTTGCGTGAGGAGAGACCTGACAATGACTGACAGTTGCGTGACGAGGGAGACTTAATGTATATATGTGTCGGTGAGCATAGATAAAAATCTCCGAATCGTACTTCCGTAGCATGTACTTGGAACGTCCAGTTGAGGTTCATATTCATGGTCAGACGGTTCTGATAACGTCTTTGGTTTCTTCGTTATCGCAGAGGAAAGTTGAACTTCGTATCTTTTAAACATCCAATTGATTCAGACTACGGTATGATGTGACAAAGCTCGACCAATCTGCTGTCTCTGCCTATACATTGAAAGATCTTGTTCGATTTATCTCGAAATCAGAAAGGAATTATCGATTAAAAATCAAAAGCTGCTTCTGTTAGATTTAAGATGTGACCTCAAGTGACCTCAAATACGTTTAAATACGTACGACAGCGTACCTTAAGAGTCGGAGATCTTTATCTATGAGTCACCGACACAAATATTCTCCCTTGTCACTGAGCGTCTTCTTCTGTAATAGATCCCTAAAATCTAAGGACGTTTTGATTTCGATTGTATTTTTGCCGTTCACTGACCTGTTTTGAGCGTGGAAATTCTGTTCTAACAAGGATCACACAACTGTAGTCGTACTGAATTTTTCAAACGTGGAATAAAACATCCATCGTGAGTTACTGAAAATATTAAACTCGACTGGCTCGATTGTTTGCATGACTTCTGTACATATAGCTTTATGTCAATAGATGTAGTTACATCGCTGGTCGTGAGTTTAATTATAAATACTCAAGGACATACGACTGGACTGTACACGTACTATTACAATTAGCAACTACAAACATGGCATAGCGAGGTCATGATAGTTTTTGAGTTCATTTCATTTACTTTTCAGTCTCGACTGGCTCAATTAGCAACAAACATGACAACATAGCTAGCGAGGTCTTGATACTTTTTGAGTTCATTTCATTTGCTTTTCAATTCATTTTTTGATGAGTTCGAGTTCGTGGAACGACGTCGTACAACAGCCGATAAAACACGGGCTTTAAACACGCTCATTTCACGGACATAACTGTACACATACTATTACAATTAGCAACAAACATGGCATAGCGAGGTCATGATAGTTTTTGAGTTCATTTCATTTGCTTTTCAGTCTCGACTGGCCTGACTGTTTGCATGACTTCTGTACATGTACATATAGCTTTCTGTCAATAGATGTACATGTAGTTACATCGCTGGTCGTGAGTTTGATTATAACTAGAATCCTGACCTTTCAATATCTTGAAGATCTCAAACTGCTTTCAAATAATCTAAGATTAAATATCTACTTGAGTCCTGTGTGTCGTTTGTTTAGTGATTAGAGCGGTTTTCCGCGAATTCAGGGAGTTCAATTATAAATACTCAAGGACATAACTGTACACGTACTACTTACAATTAGCAACAAAAGGCCTACTCTGGGGTCCAATGTCGCCTAATAACAAACATGACATAGCGAACTAGAATCCTGACCTTTCGATAGCTTCAAGATCTACAGCTGCTTTCAAAACTAAGATTCAAATCTACTTGAGTCCTGTGTGTCGTTTGTTTTCCCTTATCTGCTTCAGGAGTAATCTTGAAACTCGATACGATCAAATACTTCGCATTCTTTCTTCATTTTTCGCATTTTTTCTTCATTCCATGACCATGAAAAAAAAAAAAAAAAAAAAGAAAAAAGAAAGTGTATTTTCTAACTCGGGCTTCCTTCGGAAGGGCCCGAGTAATTAATCCGTAACAAGCAAAATCATAAACAACACTGACATTTCTATTTATAGTCTCAGTAGAATTAAACATTTATTGACACTCAGCTACTATCCACATTGATAAGCATCAAAACTATGCATTTTCTCTCAGCCTCGTTCTCATGTCTAATGAATATTTTATACAAATTGACATTTAAAAATGCTGCTTATAGCTATCATGTATTTTTATGAACAATTTTGGATGACAAACAATGTGGCAGTGAAAATGTGTCCCTCCAGGTGGTAGTTCAAAGCCCCCTTGGCCATGGACTCTCCGTGGAAACCAACATTTTTATTTTACCTTGTTTTTATTGTCTTTTCTGTCGTTGCAAAATATCCAGATTAACATTTGTAAATTTTGCGTGAGTTCAAAGAAAAAATATTAAAACAATTATTTATTGGTCCATTTTGGACTAATTTTGGACATCATTTCCCATGGCTTATATCCTTTGGTGTTGGTCGATTTTGGGTTCAATTTTGGCATATTTTCCATGGGCTATAGTCGTTGGTTTTGGTCGATTTTGAGCTCATTTTTGGCATTTTCCATGGACTATAGCCTTTGGTTTTGGTCGATTTTGGGTTTATTTTTGGCATCAATTCAGGAGTGACTGATTGTGTTTCTGGCCTATCTGTAGTGGATTCCAGGACCCAAGGCAGTTTTGGCTACTTTCGACTTGTAAAGAATGCAACCGTGCAATATTTTGCCCGTAGGTTTGGGTGGCAAAAGACTTTAAGACAAACTACATAAAACGAGCATATGGGCATTTTGTCTGCGCATGCGTGAAATACCAACAGTAACACAAAGACCCTCTGACACGCGCATAGATCCCGCGCTAATTTAAATACCAGGAATAACAAACAAGATGGCGAAGTTCTATCTCATATATTTATTTATTAACTTGCCTATATGAATATATGCAACTCAAAAATGATGGATTATATTTTATCAATGTTGAAGGCATGCTGCAGTTGTCATAGTAAGTATTTATGATGCAATATGAGTGTATATGAGTGTATAATGTAAGGTGACGGAGATCCAGACATGACAAGCTAAACTGACAATGGCTGCTGTCTTCGAAGTATACAGCAATTTCAAAAAACGTTGATACTGAATATAGTGTATTCCAAGACCGAAATGCATTATGGGACTTGTGTTTTATTGTGTGTAAAGTAATATAAATAATAATAATTTCTTTTATTTTTTGTGTATTCCATCAGAAACAATATACTAGCTCCATATGGCGAACAAATCGCTGTATATATACTTTTTATTTCAAAATAATGAGGCCCGCACTAGGAATGCACTATTCAGTATGCAGTATTCAGTTTTCAACATTTTTTGAAATTGCTGTACATGCACTTTGAACATTCAGAGCAGGAGCTATGCCATTTTTTTAAAGTCATTTATTGTGATGAATGGAATGACTATTGGATAATCTTCGCATCCGTAACAGTAAGCAGCTTGGGGGACGGTAGAAATCGAAAGATAATTTGACTTGAACACTTGAAGTTCATATTTCTGCTCGTCGCGCGAATCCAGTAACTTGTAAGCAAAAATGCTGCAATGTAAAACAGTGGAAATAAGTTTTAATTTTCATAGTTAACAACTAATTTTTCTGTAAAGTTTGTCCTGTCATTTATACTTAGACTTAGAATAAGGAAATAGACGAAAATATAAGAGAACCATGGCTTCGAGAAGCAACACAAAACAACAATTCCGCCACTACACCGAGTATAGGGTGAGAATAATCTATTTAATCTGACAGCAAGGCATTTTTTGAAGCCCCATTCTCTATAAAAACTGAAATTACTAAAGGAATGAATGCTGTGGTAATTATCTACAACTTGGGGGTCGGTAAAAATTTCATGCAATATCTCGTTGAAGTTCGATCTAAATTGAACACTTCTAAAGATTCACTGGGCCATAGCTCGAAATCGCGTCTACCTGCAGAAAGACAATTTCATTAAAATTCTAAAAGTTTACTTTCATCACACTTACCTGACGTTCATCCACTGCTGTAGAATATTTGATTGTGGAAACTCCAAACACCATAGTCGCATTTCAAAGCAAAATATCTCGACATCAAAATAAATAACAGCGGTCAAACATATACCCAGGGGAAGAAGTGTTTATTGTCTTTAAAAATGTGTAAACTTCCATTTCGTTTAAACTTTAGAAACGAGTAGATATTCGACATAAAATCCTTAACATGAGCTACCACCTGACAAATCTGTGCATCCGACTTCAATGTTATTTTACTTTGTTGAGTAAAATAACAGTTTTTCAGCTAGTTTTTCTGACGCATGCGCAGACAGAATGCCCATATGCTCTATCGCTGATGACCCCTTGAACCACACCCATAAAAAGTGGGGTAGGGGCAACTTAAAAATAGCAATAAAATGGACACGACAATCAAAAAACAGGATTGCCGCATCATATCAAGTCGAACAACGAGCGTAGCGAATTTTTTAACTGTAAAATGTTGAACAATTTATTGTGTCATCCAGTTGTCGATAAGAGTACAGACAATGGAAAATCATGTTCGAGTTTGTTTTTTTTTTACAACACTATTTACTTAGGAAAGCGGAAAAGGCATAGGCAGCCCAACCATTGTTTCTGAGGCTATTTATAATTATTAAAAATATATATTTGCATGCGCGCGTCTTTTTTTGATGGGTTTCCTGTGGTAGAGCCCGCGCGCGATACGTATTATATTGGGTTCCCTGTGCATAGAAATGGATAATGTTGGGATCCCTGTGTACGTCTTGCGTGACGCGCCTGCAGCAATGTGTAAAATATGTTTATAAAATAACTATGATATAACGCGCGCTCTGATTGGCCAAAGGATGCGTTTTCTGCGTGCTTTATGAGAGCACACAGCACGCGCGCGCAGATATTCAAACATTTTTGTGACGAACAAAATTGAAAACATTGTATTTTATAAAAGAAACACGCTTTCACTATGTACATTGCTGCGGGCGCTTCTCGCGGGACGCGCACAGGGAGCCCAACATAATATATTTGTATGCACAGAGAGCCCGGCGTATTGCGCGCGCTCTACCACAGGAAACCCATTAAGGAACGTACGACTGTAATGTAGACCTGCGATTTGAGGTCAAAGACGACGACGACGAAGAACGGCCTTCATTTTGAGAGTCGGGCCTTCCACAAGAAGGCCGAGTAATAAATCTATTGGTAGGAATATCAGGCTTGTTTTTCTTTGTGATCGCACTATAGTAAGCACATTCCAAACATTACTAATAATAATAATACTTTATTATTTATCAATCACTTTTTCTGGTGCTCAAAGCGCTACTTACTATATTAATCTATTATTAAATCAAATATTAATCTATAATTAAAACGTTTAAAAATAACCTAAATATAATGTATAATAATATGTTTAAATTCCAAACTGATTGGAATCCTAACAAAAAATATAATCAAATGTGCAATCATTACATTATCCCCCAATTTTTTAATTGGCCACTACAAAAAAGAGCACGGGACTGGGAACGAGTTTATTAGAATTAATGTAATTACGAAATTAAGTTTATATAACATGAAACAACATGTTGAAATTATCATATGTGTAAAGTTTGATGTGATTTGAGTGAATCCTGTCGGAATTATAAACTTTTGAAATTTTGAAATTTTACAGTGAATGTATGGTTTGGGTAGACAACGTAAAAAAAATACAGAGTTTGTATGGGAAAATGTACATCTTTGATGTCCTCTAGCATCGTCAATATTAAGCCGAAGTTCACCAAACTTTCCAGATTAGCTAAGTTTGATCTGCTCTGTCAGAAAATGTTGCCCACTTTTGCTAGTTTCTTATTGAATTAGTTTTACGGACTTGGTCCCATTCCCCTGCTCTTTTTTGTAATGGCCAATTTTAAACACTCTGATCTCTAATGAATATGGTTAATTCAACCAAGTTTTCAGTTGAAACTGAGTTTGAATGTTGAAGACTGTTTACTTAAAAACAGAAAACACCTCCACCAATTGTAGTGCAAATAAACTGACCATCATTTAATACTGCTATATATCTGGGCTCATCACTTAGTTTCCTTGTCTTTCCTATAAAACGACCATCCAATGTAAACTTATGAACCGAGTAAGAACCAAGATCACCCACCAGTAGATTGTGGTTATTATCAATAGCAAGACCCAAGGGACCCTGCAACTGACCAGCAGCATGACAATTCCCTCCAATAGTGGATATTCTAGTTGGTGAGTTGTCTTTCATCTCAATCACATGAATCACTTTGTTACTCTCATCACTCACGTAAAACAGTCCATTGTGTGTAACTGTACACCATGGAGTAAAACCTCCCTGATTTGACAAACTGAATTGATATTTATATTCACCGTTCTTTGTAAAGACTTGTACACGATGATTACCAAGGTCAGTCACAACAATGTTACAGTCATCATCAACATGTATTCCACGTGGGTGAAAAAACTGTCCATTGCCATTACCATCACAACCAAAGGTTTTCACCAGAGTCCCTGTTATTGTGTTCACTATACATATTCTATGATTACAACAGTCAGCTATCACTAAATCTGTTTCGTTGAGAAATGCTAAACCATGAGGACGATACAACTGTCCCTGTCCACTGCCTTGACTACCATACGTTAGTAACAAATCTCCATCCATGTTGAATACTCTAACACAGTGGGATTCAAAATCTGCTACAGCAATCCTACTGTTAGTCTTATTCACTGCAATACCTCTGAAGTTTCTAGATCCAGTATTCAAGGCACTTTTTAACTTAGAATCTCCTGCTATTTCCTCCATGTGTTGTGGCTTGACATCCATCACTAGTGGACTGTTAGATACAGCATTGCCGTTCACTTGAACCTGTGCTGTCAATTGACCAGCTACTTGAGGGATGAATTCCACTTCTATTTTACCACCACTTGTCATTTGTCTTTCTTCCACTTTCACATCATCTTCAGGTCTGATCTGTACATCCACATCATCACTTGGTTCGTTATTGAGTTCTCCTGCAGACGTTTTAGTCTCCACAGTCAGCTTGGCTTTCTTCAGTGCCTCAAGATGGCCGTCAACTTGAATTGTACTCAACATTGGGTCTGACTTACAACACAGTAGTACTTTTCCAAGTCCAGCGTTTACTTGTTCACTTAGCTCTTTATTGGGGTCGAAGACTAAATTTGAACTTTCTCTTTTGAATGGGTTGTAGGTGCACTTGTTGGAGGAATCTTCCTGTTGAATGTCGACCATTTCACTCAATAGTCCCTTTTCAATGATGTTTCGGATGTATTCCTGTGTTGCTGGGATGTGACGGATTACACGCAAATTACTGTCAGCCTTCGCTACGTTTCTCTGGATTTCATTCAACAATTGTTTTTCTTGGTCAAGTAGAATTTTGACCAACTTTTTGGTAGCATTCTGTACTTGTTCTTTGGCTTTCTCCCCTTCGCTTTTTATTTGGAGAGCAATTTCCTCTTGCTGTTTCTTTTCCTTTGCGTTGCATCGTAGATTCTCAAACTCCTCAAGGGTTTTAGAGAGTAGATATTTCTGTATGGCGGTGACCTCTTGTAAAGTCAACGTTATATGATCTTTGTGGTCTTTCAAGCAAATGCAGCAAATCAATACCTCACAGTCTTTGCAATATAAATCCATACTTTGACTACAGTGAGTTTTACAAATACCTTCTCTTGTCAGGATCGCTTCAAGGTTTTGAACATTCTTCAAGTCTGACGAGGAAACGACTTTGTGTTCTTTATTAAACACAGAATGGATGTTCAGACACTCGTCACACAACAATCGATTGCAGTCAAAGCAGTGCCACAATGCTGGAGAATGAGTCGCTGAAACAGAGCAAACCTGATCGGTTTCTAGAAACTCTAAGACTTGTACTATTCTTGCGTGTACAGGACTTGGTGGTAGGTCGTCCACGCTGCTTAGTTCTCCCATAAACATTTCAGAGCAACATTTTGGACACTTGAAGATGTTGATGTCTCCAATAAGTTCAGCTTTTCTCTTTATACAAGCCTTACAGAATGTATGGAAACATTCTACAAGCTTGGGTTCAATCATTGTGTCGTTGCACAAGGAACATTGGACATCGTCTCGAAGGTTTGTAAGGAAGGACTCCATTTTTGATTCTGAGGCGTTTTTACAAGCAGCAATGCAAATCATTCAGTAATTTTGCGGAATTCTGATCACATGGTTGGTTGCTATGGAAACGTCTGCGTCAGTAATTCAGGGGTCACATCTCTACGTTGATCCATGCCAAATAAGGGAATGTTGATCATTTTCAGTAGACAAAAGACAAAAATAGACTACTTCTAGTCGTTTCTAATCGAAAGTGAAATGCTTCGACTATTGAATTCAATGTGCAACATTAGAAATAAACAATTTGTATATTTAATTCCTTATTACAACAGCAGTACCATTAGGATCAGGTATACCAAAAGCCCGACGTAGCCAATTAAATTGATAAAATTGATAGTTGTCAAGAACGTGTCGAGACACACGCCATGCACATGTTGCAATCATGCAGTGCGGAGAAAGAATGTCAACAAGATGACACGAAACGAAGAAAAAAAACCTTGAACTTATGATAAATGTAAGGATTTCCCTCGCTGTGTTTGTTTGCATTAGTTTTTCTATGAGTTTTTTGATTGAAAACATCATGTCCCTAGTTCAACAGTGTCACTGTGTCATGCATCAAACCAGTGCCCAGGGGGGAACTCCCATATAATGAAAGTGGTGGGATGCTTGTCGAAAATTTTGAAAATGACCCTAAAAGGTACCTGAGTCTTGTCCAGGTGGGCGTGGCATGAAATAATTTTTAATCCTAAAAAGTACCAACTACAAAGTGACAAAAGCTACAACTGTCATTACTGCTATCATTATGTTATCTCGGGTATCAGTTTACTGACAAACACCCTATTAAAAGGTAGCTTAGTATCTTGTTTTAGATTTGTGACACCCTAAGCTAGAGGTACCATATCTGGACCCCTAAAAGATACGACGAACAGCCACTTTATATATGGGAGTCCCCCCCGGATCAAACTGTTCGTACAGTCATCAACAGAAATTGTCGTCGAAACTGTCGATATTAAATGTGATACAGCCTTTTGCAAAAATTCTGTCGCGACCAAGTATATCAGTATATCAATATATCAAGTGCATTATGGGTAATTACAATAATCAACAATTCCTCTTAAAGTGGTTTGACACTAGCAAAGTTGGTGGTTATATTTAGCATAATGTTCGTTTTAGTCTTAAGTTTGTTGTTTGTAAGTATCTGATGCATATTTTGTAGGAAAACTCTAAAATAGCATTACCCATAATGCACCCGATATATTGATATATCAGATATACTTGAGTGCCAGAATTTGCAAAGGGCTGTACATATGATATATAATTATATCTCAGTAAGTCAAATAAAGGATGGGTGTAGACTGATCTCGATAATGTCGACTTGATCAAGTTCAATTTGTGTATTTACAACTGCGTGACACATGGACAATTTACATATTAAAAGTCACATATCTATACTAAGCGAATTACTTGTGGAATTAATGTGGATGAATGTTGTAATTAAACTACTTAGACAACGAACAGTTGTAGAATTTCATATTTTATCAACATTTTGAAGATACGAGTAATTGTCGTTGTGAAAATCGCTGCTGTTAAAGTAAGGACAAATCAGATTTACAATACTCTTTGAAAACGATTTATGATTTATTTTGGAAGCTCACTGTGGATTTGAATACATTTTCTATAAGCATCACAGGTAGCCCAAGCTCACCATTTGAAGCTTTATATAGAGATTGTGCGGTGTAAATTTATTAAAAATCGACAATACGATAAATCGTTTTTAAAATGATTGCATTTGTTCGTTGTTCGTTTGTTTAACTTTTGGGAAAATCTGGTGTCGCTACGATTAAAATTAAGCGAGTTATAGCCGTTTGAATTTTACCGTATGGCGTTGAATGCAGACATACATCTTCGTATACGTTACACACACTGACACAAGGTCACTGAGATATGATTCGGGGATTCCCCCGTTTCCTAAATTAGCTGAGCAAGACGTATGGTGTATCGGTAAAATTCAAACAGCTATAACTCGCTTAGTTTTAATCGTAGCGACACTAAATTTTCCCCAAAGTTAAATAAACTCACAAAGAACAACCACAATAATTTTAAAAACGATTGATCGTATTTGATCGTATAAATTTACACTGCATAATCTGTAAAGCTTCAAATGGTGAGCTTGGGCTACCTGTGTAAGCATGAAGGATATTTGATTTAAAATAGAACTGCCAAATTAAAGATATGGAATACTCCAGTTTCGAGTTGGTAGATACCGCTGTACTCCTTGACAAAAGACGCATTTGCTCAGCTCAATTCAGTGTAAATTATTCACAAATACCGACGATAACGCGTGTGACATTCAACAATAGAAACCATGTTTAATTCCACGGGTTATTATCTGGATTGAGGCTAAGGCTGAGCAAACGCGTCTTTTGTCAAGGAGTACAGCGGTGCGTAAACAACTCGAAACTGGAGTATTACATTCCCAGTAAAGCTTCTATAAACAATATGATCTTATCAGTGATAATTTGCCTACAGTCGAATGTGCATGACGTCATGCAATCAACAAAAGTAGCCCGAGTGAACACCTATTTAATATTATCTTATCAGTGATAATTTGCCTACAGTAGAATGTGCATGACGTCATGCAACAACAAAAGTAGCCCGAGTGAACGCCTAATTAATATGATCTTATCAGTGATAATTTACCTACAGTCGAATTAGCATGACGTCATGCAATCAACAAAATTAGCCCGAGTGAAAACCTAATTAATATGATCTTATCAGTGATAATTGACCTACAGTCGAATGTGCATGACGTCATGCAATCAACAAAAGTAGCCCGAGTGAAAACCTAATTAATATGATCTTATCAGTGATAATTCACCTACAGTCGAATGTGCATGACGTCATGCAATCAACAAAAGTAGCCCGAGTGAACACCTAATTAATATGATCTTATCAGTGATAATTTGCCTACAGTCGAATTAGCATGACGTCATGCAATCAACAAAAGTAGCCCGAGTGAACGCCTAATTAATATGATCTTATCAGTGATAATTTACCTACAGTCGAATATGCATGACGTCATGCAATCAACAAAAGTAGCCCGAGTGAACGCCTAATTAATATGATCTTATCAGTGATAATTTGCCTACAGTCGAATATGCATGACGTCATGCAATCAACAAAAGTAGCCCGAGTGAACGCCTAATTAATATGATCCTATCAGTGATAATTGACCTACAGTCGAATTAGCATGACGTCATGCAATCAACAAAAGTAGCCCGAGTGAACACCTAATTAATATGATCTTATCAGTGATAATTTACCTACAGTCGTAGGTAATAGTGCTCTATTAGAAAGCCAGTGTTCTAATAGAAACCCAATGCTCTAATAGAAACCCACTGCTCTAATAGAAATCCAGTGCTCTAATAGAAACCCACCGCTCTAATAGAAAGCCACTGCTCTAATAAAAACCCACTGCTCTAATAGAAACGTGCAAGTGCTCTATTAGAAAGCCAGTGTTCTAATAGAAACACAGTGCTCTAATAGAAACCCTCCCTCTGCACAGATAAGGGACCTGTCATTCTTTATTGCCTGGTGGGGTCCCCCCTGCACAGATAAGGGTCCTGTCATTAGTTATTGGCAGGTGGGGTCACCCCTGCACAGATAAGGAACCTGTCATTATTTATTGTCTGGTGGGGTCGTCACCCCTGCACAGATAAGGGACCTGTCATTAGTTATTGCCTGGTGGGGTCCCCCCTGCACAGATAAGGGACCTGTCATTAGTTATTGCCTGGTGGGATTTCCCCTGCACAGATAAGGGACCTTTCATTAGTTATTGCCTGGTGGGGTTCCCCCTGCACAGATAAGGAACCTGTCATTAGTTATTGCATGATGGGGTCCCCCCTGCACAGATAAGGAACCTGTCATTAGTTATTGCCTGGTGGGGTCCCCCCTGTACAGATAAGGAACCTGTCATTAGTTATTGCCTGGTGGGGTCCCCCCTGCACAGATAAGGGACCTGTCATTAGTTATTGCCTGGTGGGGTCTCCCCTGCACAGATAAGGGACCTGTCATTAGTTATTGCCTGGTAGGGTCCCCCCTGCACAGATAAGGGACCTGTCATTAGTTATTGCCTGGTGGGGTCCCCCCTGCACAGATAAGGGACCTGTCATTATTTATTGCCTGATGGAGTCCCCCCTGCACAGATAAGGGATCTGTCATTAGTTATCTCCTGGGGGGATGGGTCAGAGGATTTTGGATATAACCTTATAAATATCATCTGCATGACCCCCACCCCCCTCAAACATGTGATATATTTCCCTACACCCCCAAATTACGTCAATAAGATTACACTACACCCCCCTCCCACTACAGTCACAAGTTGCATTGCTTAGATTTGTGTTACTAGAAACATCTATAGCACACGGTGCAGTGGAATTTGGAAATGTTCTAATAATACCAAAATACTTACAAAAAGGATTTAAAATTATTAAGACAAGAATCTTTACATAATAATACATACAATATCATAATAGGACCGTAGCAAGGGGAACGGTATAGGGGGCACAATATGACGAGCGGTGAAGTAGCGAGGTCCTAGGGGGATGCAGGGGCATGTTCCCTCGAAAAAATTTGAGGAGTTAAGGGTCTCTGAAATAGCATTTGCTGCCTTTTGAGAGTAGTTTCTAGCAAGTTTAAACTGACAGAAAATTGATCTTGTAGCCGAATCGTGGGAGCCTCAGAGCGATACACACACCCTTTCCCAAGTGAACCTCCCCCCCCCCCCCCCCCCCAACTCAAAAAAAAAAATCCGACCCCCAGACGATAAATAATGACAGGTCCCTAATACCACCAATACTGTTTTCACACTAGTGTGAGCTTTTTATATGGAAGCAAAATAGAAATAACACCTGTTCTAGCTTGAACATATATATCCAGAAAACCTAAATATTTATAAAGCTAGGAAGTGATCTTCCCTTTTCACTGCCTGAATTTTTTTCATGGCCCTCCCTTTTCAGGGACTCAAAAAGCTGTGACTCTCCCCCATTTTCATTTTCATTTTCATTTTCATTGAGTTGGGGGGGGGGGGGGAGGTTCAAGGCCTAGGTGAAACTAAAGGAAAAAGAAACCTGGAATGGCTTGATCTACTAAAACAAGAACTTGAAAGTCGCACAGAAAATCGCCAAACTAAATTATGGCTTCCACTCGAGGTGAAATAGACAGTCTAGAACTGGACCCAGTTTCATTTATCGCTCTCTCTGAAGAAACGCGCGCAGAAAAAGAAATCTGGGTTGAGTATTTATTTTAGCGCTCAAAGACTTACAGAGAACGTAGTGATTAATATAGTACAATAATACTGACAATGAATAGGTTGTGTTAAAACATATCCCTTGTTATTGTATAACCTAAGCAAACAGATAACTGACTGAATGGATTATTAGCTGATGATCTCACCGCAGTGAGGACGGGCAGTTGAACCAGCCGTACAATGTAGAAATCTTTGCCTTCGTTCCAACAGGATGATGTTCCGTTATCAAATTTGCTATCAAATTTGCTGCACTGCTAATGGATTTTTAAACCAATCTAGCCATATCTAGGACTCATTCAAGGCAGCAAAATAGTCCAACATTTGCATCCAACTTTTTCATGTAAAATACACTTGAAGCAAGCCATTGTGAAGTCACTAGAGCACGCGCGCATATCAATTCCACAGGGTAACCGCGAAGGTGACTATTGGCGTGCGCAATTTGACAAGTGTTGTAAAATTGACAAACAGACGATGGAAAACCGCTTGCGATTTCTTTCTAACAATAACAAACACAGGCAGCCCAACCATTGTTTCTGAGGCTATTTATAAATAACAGTATATTTGTATGCGCGCGTCTTTCTTTGTTGGGTTTCCTGTGGTTTAGAACGCGCGTGCGCTGCGCTATGATGTTGAGCTGCCTGTGCGTCCTACGGGACACCGTGAAACAAGACGCTCAATGAGCGTACACTCGGGCATTATGACAATGACAATGACAGTTGCGTGACGACTGAGGGAGACGTTCTTTGGACGAAACTCGACGATTCGTAGATCTGTATCTTTGCTCACCAACACATACCATTGGTAGAACAAGCCACAGCTATCTCAAAATATTAACAGACGAAGAGTATAGAGTCATTCTTCCGTGACAATCTCCGATACTTGACCCTGTTTTTTGATCATATACATCCAACAATGCAGGTTATGACAATAACAATGACAGGTGCGTGACGAGGGGGACTACGTGTCGAGCATAGATAAATATCTCCGAATCATTACGTACTTGGTACGTCTTGAGGTTGCATATGATAACGCCCTTCATTTGTTCATTGAGCGTCTTCTTCTATAATAGATCCCTAAAATCTAAGGACGTTTTGATTTCGATTGTATTTTTGCCGTTCACTGACCTGTTTTGAGCGTGGAAATTCGGTTTTAAATCAACGGTTCTAAAATTAGGTCGCCGGTAATAGATGTTTGACAACGGCTGAGAGCCAATCAGATTGCGAGATTTCGCTCTGTTATTGTAAAAAATATATATTTAGTTCAAATAGGGTTACATTGCATTTAGAAGCCCGACTTCACGCTAGAAGAGCGTCTAGTTATTATTATTATTATTATTATTATTATTATTATTATTATTATTATTATTATTATTATTATTATTATTATTATTATTATATTGTTTATAGAAGCTTTAATGGGAATTGAATCCATATCTTTTGACAGTTCTATTTTAAATGTATGATCACACAATGATCACACAATCATAATGAATTTTTCAAACGTGGAATAAAATAAACATCCATCGTGAGTTACTGAAAATAACTCGACTGGTTCGATTGTTTGCATGACTTCTGTACATATAGCTTTCTGTCAATAGATGTTGTTACATCGCTGGTCGTGAGTTTAATTATAAATACTCATGTGCAGCATTATAAATAAACAATCTGTATATTTAATTCCTTATTACAACAGCAGTACCATTAGGATCAGGTATACCAAAAGCCCGACGTAGCCAATTAAATTGATAAAATTCATAATTGTCAAGAACGTGTCGAGACACACGCCATGTTGCAGTCATGCAGTGCGGAGAAAGAATGTCAACAAGACAACACGAAACGAAGAAAAAAACCTTGAACTGATGATAAATGTAAGGATTTCCCTCGCTGTGTTTGTTTGCAATATAATAAGCGAATTATTTGTGGAATGTGGTATGATCGACCCTCGGCTTTGTATCCACATGTATGTAGTTCGGCTCGTGTTTGTAGTTCTGATTCAACACGCCGCGAATGTTAAACTACTTAGACAACGAACAGTTGTAGAATTTCATATGTCATCAAAATTTTGAAGATACGAGTAATTGTCCTTGTGAAAATCGCTGCTGTTAAAGTAAGGACAAATCAGATTTACAATACTCATTGATCACGGTTTATGGTTTATTTTGGAAGCTCACTGTGGATTTGTATACATTTTCTATAAACATCACAGGAAGCCCAAGCTCACCATTTGAAGCTTTACTAGAGATTGTGCAGTGTAGATTTATTAAAAATCGAAAATACGATAATTCGTTTTTAAATTTTCTATATTTGTTCGTTGTTCGTTTGTTTAACTTTTGGGAAAATCTGGTGTCGCTACGATTAAAATTAAGCGAGTTATAGCCGTTTGAATTTTACCGTATGGCGTTGAATGCAGACATACATCTTCGTATAGACCCTTTTAATAAATCCCACAATGCATGATTTTCCGCGCTTGACGTCAAACTTATTCTTTTGAATTCTATTCAAAATATACAAAGACTCAAAACAATGAAGGAAAATGAATGGAATTCAAAAGAACAAATTTGACGTCAAGCGCGGAAAATCGTGCATTGTGGGATTTATTAAAAGGGTCTATACGTTACACACACTGACACAAGGTCACTGAGATATGATTCGGGGATTCCCCCGTTTCCTAAATTAGCTGAGCAAGACGTATGGTGTATCGGTAAAATTCAAACAGCTATAACTCGCTTAGTTTTAATCGTAGCGACACTAAATTTTCCCCAAAGTTAAATAAACTCACAAAGAACAACCACAATAATTTTAAAAACGATTGATCGTATTTGATCGTATAAATTTACACTGCATAATCTGTAAAGCTTCAAATGGTGAGCTTGGGCTACCTGTGTAAGCATGAAGGATATTTGATTTAAAATAGAACTGCCAAATTAAAGATATGGAATACTCCAGTTTCGAGTTGGTAGATACCGCTGTACTCCTTGACAAAAGACGCATTTGCTCAGCTCAATTCAGTGTAAATTATTCACAAATACCGACGATAACGCGTGTGACATTCAACAATAGAAACCATGTTTAATCCACGGGTTATTATCTGGATTGAGGCTAAGGCTGAGCAAACGCGTCTTTTGTCAAGGAGTACAGCGGTGCGTAAACAACTCGAAACTGGAGTATTACATTCCCAGTAAAGCTTCTATAAACAATATGATCTTATCAGTGATAATTTGCCTACAGTCGAATGTGCATGACGTCATGCAATCAACAAAAGTAGCCCGAGTGAACACCTATTTAATATTATCTTATCAGTGATAATTTGCCTACAGTAGAATGTGCATGACGTCATGCAACAACAAAAGTAGCCCGAGTGAACGCCTAATTAATATGATCTTATCAGTGATAATTTACCTACAGTCGAATGTGCATGACGTCATGCAATCAACAAATGTAGCCCGAGTGAACGCCTAATTAATATGATCTTATCAGTGATAATTTGCCTACAGTCGAATATGCATGACGTCATGCAATCAACAAATGTAGCCCGAGTGAACGCCTAATTAATATGATCTTATCAGTGATAATTTGCCTACAGTCCAATATGCATGACGTCATGCAATCAACAAATGTAGCCCGAGTGAACGCCTAATTAATATGATCTTATCAGTGATAATTTGCCTACAGTCCAATATGCATGACGTCATGCAATCAACAAAAGTAGCCCGAGTGAACGCCTAATTAATATGATCTTATCAGTGCTAATTTGCCTACAGTCCAATATGCATGACGTCATGCAATCAACAAAAGTAGCCAGAGTGAACGCCTAATTAATATGATCTTATCAGTGATAATTTACCTACAGTCGAAAGTGCATGACGTCATGCAATCAACAAAAGTAGCCCGAGTGAACACCTAATTAATATGATCTTATCAGTGATAATTTACCTACACTCGAATGTGCATGACGTCATGCAATCAACAAATGTAGCCCGAGTGAACGCCTAATTAATATGATCTTATCAGTGATAATTTGCCTACAGTCGAATATGCATGACGTCATGCAATCAACAAATGTAGCCCGAGTGAACGCCTAATTAATATGATCTTATCAGTGATAATTTGCCTACAGTCCAATATGCATGACGTCATGCAATCAACAAATGTAGCCCGAGTGAACGCCTAATTAATATGATCTTATCAGTGATAATTTGCCTACAGTCCAATATGCATGACGTCGTCATGCAATCAACAAAAGTAGCCCGAGTGAACGCCTAATTAATATGATCTTATCAGTGCTAATTTGCCTACAGTCCAATATGCATGACGTCATGCAATCAACAAAAGTAGCCAGAGTGAACGCCTAATTAATATGATCTTATCAGTGATAATTTACCTACAGTCGAATGTGCATGACGTCATGCAATCAACAAAAGTAGCCCGAGTGAACGCCTAATTAATATGATCTTATCAGTGATAATTTACCTACAGTCGAATATGCATGACGTCATGCAATCAACAAAAGTAGCCCGAGTGAACACCTAATTAATATGATCTTATCAGTGATAATTTACCTACATTCGAAAGTGCATGACGTCATGCAATCAACAAAAGTAGCCCGAGTGAACACCTAATTAATATGATCTTATCAGTGATAATTTACCTACACTCGAATGTGCATGACGTCATGCAATCAACAAATGTAGCCCGAGTGAACGCCTAATTAATATGATCTTATTAGTGATAATTTGCCTACAGTCGAATATGCATGACGTCATGCAATCAACAAAAGTAGCCCGAGTGAACACCTAATTAATATGATCTTATCAGTGATAATTTACCTACAGTCGAATGTGCATGACGTCATGCAATCAACAAATGTAGCCCGAGTGAACACCTAATTAATATGATCTTATCAGTGATAATTCACCTACAGTCGAATGTGCATGACGTCATGCAATCAACAAAAGTAGCCCGAGTGAACACCTAATTAATATGATCTTATCAGTGATAATTTGCCTACAGTCGAATTAGCATGACGTCATGCAATCAACAAAAGTAGCCCGAGTGAACACCTAATTAATATGATCTTATCAGTGATAATTTACCTACAGTCGAATATGCATGACGTCATGCAATCAACAAAAGTAGCCCGAGTGAACGCCTAATTAATATGATCTTATCAGTGATAATTTGCCTACAATCGAATATGCATGACGTCATGCAATCAACAAAAGTAGCCCGAGTGAACGCCTAATTAATATGATCCTATCAGTGATAATTGACCTACAGTCGAATTAGCATGACGTCATGCAATCAACAAAAGTAGCCCGAGTGAACGCCTAATTAATATGATCTTATCAGTGATAATTTGCCTACAGTCCAATATGCATGACGTCATGCAATCAACAAAAGTAGCCCGAGTGAACGCCTAATTAATATGATCTTATAAGTGCTAATTTGCCTACAGTCCAATATGCATGACGTCATGCAATCAACAAAAGTAGCCCGAGTGAACGCCTAATTAATATGATCTTATCAGTGATTATTTGCCTACAGTCGAATATGCATGACGTCATGCAATCAACAAATGTAGCCCGAGTGAACGCCTAATTAATATGATCTCATCAGTGATAATTTGCCTACAGTCGAATATGCATGACGTCATGCAATCAACAAAAGTGGCCCGAGTGAACACCTAATTAATATGATCTCATCAGTGATAATTTGCCTACAGTCGAATATGCATGACGTCATGCAATCAACAAAAGTAGCCCGAGTGAACACCTAATTAATATGATCTTATCAGTGATAATTTGCCTACAGTCGAATATGCATGACGTCATGCAATCAACAAAAGTAGCCCGAGTGAACACCTAATTAATATGATCTTATCAGTGATAATTTGCCTACAGTCGAATGTGCATGACGTCATGCAATCAACAAAAGTAGCCCAAGTGAACGCCTAATTAATATGATCTTATCAGTGTTAATTTGCCTACAGTCCAATATGCATGACGTCATGCAATCAACAAAAGTAGCCCGAGTGAACACCTAATTAATATGATCTTATCAGTGATTATTTGCCTACAGTCGAATATGCATGACGTCATGCAATCAACAAGTGTAGCCCGAGTGAACGCCTAATTAATATGATCTTATCAGTGATAATTTACCTACAGTCCAATATGCATGACGTCATGCAATCAACAAAAGTAGCCCGAGTGAACGCCTAATTAATATGATCTTATCAGTGCTAATTTGCCTACAGTCCAATATGCATGACGTCATGCAATCAACAAAAGTAGCCCGAGTGAACGCCTAATTAATATGATCTCATCAGTGATAATTTGCCTACAGTCGAATATGCATGACGTCATGCAATCAACAAAAGTAGCCCGAGTGAACACCTAATTAATATGATCTTATCAGTGATAATTTTCCTACAGTCGAATATGCATGACGTCATGCAATCAACAAAAGTAGCCCGAGTGAACACCTAATTAATATGATCTTATCAGTGATAATTTGCCTACAGTCGAATGTGCATGACGTCATGCAATCAACAAAAGTAGCCCAAGTGAACGCCTAATTAATATGATCTTATCAGTGATAATTTGCCTACAGTCGAATATGCATGACGTCATGCAATCAAAAAAAGTAGCCCGAGTGAACACCTAATTAATATGATCTTATCAGTGATAATTTGCCTACAGTCGAATATGCATGACGTCTTGCAATCATCAAAAGTAGCCCAAGTGAACGCCTAATTAATATGATCTTATCAGTGATAATTTGCCTACAGTCGAATGTGCATGACGTCATGCAATCATCAAAAGTAGCCCAAGTGAACGCCTAATTAATATGATCTTATCAGTGATAATTTGCCTACAGTAGAATGTGCATGACGTCTTGCAAACAACAAAAGTAGCCCGAGTGAACACCTAATTAATATGATCTTATCAGTGATAATTTGCCTACAGTCGAATGTGCATGACGTCTTGCAAACAACAAAAGTAGCCCGAGTGAACACCTAATTAATATGATCTTATCAGTGATAATTTGCCTACAGTCGAATATGCATGACGTCATGCAATCAACAAAAGTAGCCCGAGTGAACGCATAAGGGCGGTTAAATAAAGAGTTTCGCGCGCTGTGATTGGTCGAGCGACCAGTGATTATGAGACGATTATCACTGGTCGAGAACGGAAGTAAAATCACCAACGCTGAATTACTAATAAAACGGGTATTTTTATCCTGAATTTCGTCTTCAGTCTCTGACATCCAAGTCTAAATTATACTAAAACTAGCCGTTTCTAATAGAAAGTGAAGTGCTGCGAGTTGAATTAGTTGCAAAATGTAACTGTGAACATTCATTCTACATTTCAGCAAATGATATGATATATTTAAAGTTCACTTCTATGTTTGGGCTCCCTGTGCTTCAAATTGGCGACACAATACTGACCTCGACACAATAGACCTCTTCGCTTCGTACGGTAAATTGCCCATTTCAAACCATGTGATGTAAACATGGTGTTCTCTGGAGAATTAGTCCTTTCAATATGAACGAATAAATTTCAGAAATATAATAGCCTGCGTAGCCAGGCTCTCTGGGGCAGGGAAAGGGGAGATGGGTCTGGAGACGAGGAGGGGAGCGAAGAGGGGGATTGGGGAGAAGGGATTGCATACAAGCTAAAGAGGTCTATTGTATGGGGCGCCAAGTGTCCAATAATTATATGTCAAAATTATATGAAAATTATATATAAATTATGTACATAAATGATATTATGTCACATAAATTGAAGTCATCCTATTTGCTTTATGTTAAACAATTGTGCTGGTTGAATTTCATTATGTCATATAATAACAGCCTTCTAACCTCATTATATGAAACCATGGATATCACGGTCCTTTCATTATATCATATAATGTAATCCTGCCTGCTACATTATATGAAACCATAGATATCACGGTTCTTTCATTATATCATATAATAATGGACATAATGTATTATATCATATAATGTAATCCTGCCTACTTCATTATGTCAAACCATGGATATCACTGTTCTTTCATTATATCATATAATAATGGACATAATGTATTATATCATATAATGAATTATGTCATATAATGAATTATGTCATATAATGAATTACAGTCATTTGCAAAAATTCTGGCCGCTACGAAATATCAGTATATCAATATATCGGGTGCATTATGGGTAATTAAATAATCGAAAATTCCCCTTAAAGCGCGGGTTAACGCCAGCAAAGTTGGTAGAAAAATATTTAGTATAATGTTTATTTTAGTCTTACGTTTGTTGTTTGTAAATTTTGCTTCATTTAATAAGTTAGGAAACTCAAAATAGTATTATTTAATTACCCATAATGCACCCGACATATTGATATATTGACATTTCGTGGCGGCCAGAATTTTTGCAAATGACTGTATGTCATATAATGAATTATGTCATATAATGAATTATATCATATAATGTAAATACGTTTCAATTGTATGCGCGATTATGTGCGCAGTGAGACAGCTATACGCGAACGAACGAATGCCGAAGGCACGACTGCACGCCGAAGGCTGGAGAAGAAACCACCCGAGGCCTTGATTTACCGATCAAATCATATGACCTAATGTAATCGTTCCACAAAAGGCCATTATGCGACCATTCTCGCGATATAAATAACAATGCCCTCTCTTTGGAATTCTGTTTCGCCACCGAAGATTATTTGAGAGATCATGACACAGCAAGACACTTGTCAAGTGACATACCAAAGACGCGCGTTTTTGAAAGTCTCCTGTGGATGTGACCTTCGCCACGGGATATCCTGATCAGCCAATGGGTGAGCTCGACAGAAACAATAGCGAAGCTATTGGTATTGGTACGGCGGCTTGATTAGTTACCTGACGCGCGAGTTTCGAATGACGTGATTTTTGCCTCAGATTTCCATTTCAAATCCACTATGAGCTGCATGATTCTGACTTGTTTTCTTATCGTAAGTTCGTAGTTAAACCATGACTGAACAAATGGCACGCGATTTGGCTTCGGCCTTTAAGCCGTACCATTGTGCAGTGTTTCAGTAATAGCACCCCTATAGCGTTTTTTTTTTAGGAAACTAGTTAGCAGCAGAGAATCAACAGATGTAGTTGTAAACTTCTTTAATATCTCCTACGCGTTTCGTCTGACTTCGGCAGACTTCATCAGCTAGGGAGTTACTATAAGACGTTAACCGTCGCGTTTATATAGTTTACATGTATACAGCTAAACACTATACTTGTACAGTTCGTACGTAGATAGGAAATGACTCAAACCACGGAAGAGCATAGTTGAATAGCGATGTAAGAGGAAGACTTTGGGGGCTGCAGTAAAGGCCGGCCGAAGCCAAATCGCGTGCCATTTGTTCAGTCATGGCTTAACTACGAACAACAAGTCAGAATCATGCAGCTCACAGTGGATTTGAAACGGAAATCTGAGGCAAAAAACACGTCATTCGAAACTCGCGCGTCAGGTAACTAATCAAGCCGCCGTACCAATACCAATAGCATCGCTGGTTACAGAATTAGGCGTACACGTAATGGTATTCACCTCCTGGGGGAGGGGGGGGGGGGGGGGGGGGGGGGATTGGGTACTCCCATATCAGTTGGCTATACATGTATGTGCCGCTGGATAGGGTATGGTTTTTGAGCTTTTGGTCTTAGATAGGGTATACATTTCACCCTGATTTGTCTTGAATAGGGTCTGCAAGCCTGACAAGGATCGTAATTTTCAGTTTTTAGAGTTTTAGATAGGGTATTAAATTTTGATTTTTGCAATAACAAGACGCTCAATGAGCGTACACTCGGACATCAGTATGACAATGACAATGACAGTTGCGTGACTAGGGAGATTATGTGTTGGTGAGGATAGATAAAGATCTCCGAATCGTCCGTCTGCAGTACGTACTTCGAACGTTCAGTTGCCGGGTTGCATATTCATGCATATGGTCAGATGGTTCTGATAAAGTTTTTCGTTTGTTGTAATGAAGGCGCGTTTGTTTTGTTATAAATGAAACGACATCTTTCAGAGTGGGCACACACGAATCGGCGTATGCGTTTGTATGTGAAACTAGACGCGTACATATACGGTACATATGTAGTTCGATTTTCGCTTCAGGAATGGGTTTTAAGAATATCGAACTCCTAATTATACTCAAGAAATAAAGATTATTAGTTGTTTGAATGCTGTGAGGTGTTTAATTTAGGATAAGAGGTCTATATATTTTTGAGAACCGAAGTTCCGTAATCGATCACCAAGACTTGGCCGGTTTCAGTCGAAAATAAAATACTTTCTCGATTCGCTCAATCCTGAGAGCTTTTGATATGTAATAGAATGGCAATCTATCAGTGTCCTGACCTGCTTTCAGGTTGTTTACTCCACTGTAAACAGGTAAACGGACCCGAATGACATGCTTCTCTCACTCTTCCTGGGCTTCCTGTGGCCGGGATGGACTGGAACCTCTATCGGCTAACGCATTACTCGAGGAATGCCAAGGCTAAAGTATCACGTGACATATCCCTTTTTGACATTTTTGGGGCTGATACTAGTTTTAAATATTACAAGTATTCAATAACTTTCCTAGGAGAAACGTGAACGTAAAAGTCGGCTTGTACTTGACGTATATATTAAACTATCTTTGAAAGTTCATCACTGAATCTGGAAGTGCAACCTAAGCAAAATGTAGACATCCATCTTCGTATACGTTACCACTTAGAAACTAAACACACTGACACAAGGTCAGTGAGATATGATTCGGGTATTCCCCTGTTTCCTAAATTAGAGGCATGCACTAAAATCTGGAACGCCGGAATGCCGGAGAAGCGGAACACAACTACAACCCGGAACAACCAATATATCCGGAACACCGGAATACTATAAGCCGGAACACCTCAAAATTCCCCGACTAAACCGGAAAGCCCCTATTTAAAAAAGCACAATACAATACAATAGTTTATTTCAACACGTATCATCCCCGGCAATATATTGTTTCAAAAGTTCTTTTATTTTAATAGCTAATTTATAATATCGTAGAATTCTGATAGCTTGGTTGAGCTAGTAGTATAGATTCTGGATGATCAAAAGAAACCGACAGAGGCTAATACTGTCAGTACGACATTTATTGACGTCGATCATTAGACTCAAGTCACTCAAAATCATAGTTTGTTAAATGACAATTAGTTTTAGCAATACAAAATAAGATTGTTAAGAATTAAATTGGCAGAAAAGTACAATAATATGAGAACGATGAAGATTATAGACGGTTTGTAATACCGTGGTGTAAAAGCCATGTAAAGAATTTACACCACGGCTTTTACACCACGATCATGACGTTGCCACGGTTGTCACGTCATAACCACTCGTCACGTGGTACAAATCAACCAACCAGAAGATCGGAATTTGTACAATGTATGAAAATTGAATAATAAAATAACATAATAGTAGGCATAAACTATAAACTTGGCTGGTCTCAGATATCGCCAGAATTATACTCAATTCAACTGAAACATTTGTTGCCACGACCAACCATCAGAAGTCGAAGAGGTTATGCAATAGTCCATTTCCGAGATCCTTTTATCTCTGTTTCAAAACGAGTCTACGTGCGAAAATTAATTTTATTTACATGAAAAAGGAATAATTATTTGCATCAAGAGAAAGGTTTCGCACGTAGACTCGTTTTGAAACAGAGATAAAAGGAACTCAGAAACGGGCTATTCTAGAATGATTTGTCTTTATGTTTTTATCACAACGAATCACGGTAAACCACCAACTTATCAAGAAACACACTGAAAGCATTAACGATATATCCTCATGTTTGCAAGACAAATGTAGTGAGAGACTATGGCGATACATGAACAGAGAGTTGAAACAACATTACAACATAGTCATAATAATAATAATAATAACTTTATTAATGTCTCAAAATCTTCTAGCTGGGCACAAGTGCCCTACTAATCGGGGAGACTTAAATCTAACATAATGTAAATATAAAACTAAGAAATCTAAATACAATTTATATAATTATGTAGTCATCTTTGAAACAAGACAGAAACATGCAAAGAAACTAGCCTGCGTAGCTCGGCGGTCTGGAAGGGGATTGGGAAGGGGGAGGGGGAAAAAGAAGGAGGAGAGGGGGTTGGGGAGGAGAAGGGGAAGGGAGAGGGGATTGGGGAGGAGGAGGAGGAAACACCGCCTGCCCGAAGACTATGGGTTTTTGAATACCGCCTCTTTGTTAATCCAATTAAAATAACGAATCATACGATTTGACCTTTGGCTTAGCGTGTTTTTAAAACGAATCGAAAGGCTGCTCGATTGCTTTCTCAGCAGTACCGAGTATATGAACTCTGGAGGAGAACTGATAATCCCATCGATATTTTCGCTGCAGAGTTCAACTGCAGAACAGTTCATAAATTGTATCTCTGCAATCTGGTCAATTATTATACTCTTCAAGGGAGAAATCACAACGACTGTGCATGAATGTGTATCGTCCTGTTGCTGTTCCAAGTACTTTCTTGCCAGTAGCCAGTAGACTATAAATATAAAGCCCGTGGGCAAAATTGCCAAAACATCTTCTCCTCGAAGCAAATCTTCGACAGCCTGCCTTTGCTCTTGTTTTAAAGTGAAATCTCTGTTAGAATTCTTTAAAAAATCTAAGGCTTTTTCAATACACGCGACTTCGTCTTCCCCTTTCTTGGTAATCGTGAAAATTCTTGAATAATATTATAAGTGTTGTTTGACACCCGTACGCGTTGACAGACACGTCACTTTTTAGCCAATCAGTATTTCCCGTTCTCCAGCGGACGGGCAATTCAAAAACCCATAGTCTTCGGGCAGGCGGTGTTTCCTCCTCCTCCTCCTCCTCCCCAATCCCCTCTCCTCCTTCTTTTTCCCCCTCCCCCTCCCCCTTCCCAATCCCCTTCCAGACCGCCGAGCTATACGCAGGCTACAAAGAAACTAGACTGGCTTCGCGCAACGATAGAAAAATATAATATAACATACATAATCATATTTATATTTGTTCGTATCGTGTTATTACTCGGGCCTATCCACAGGAAGCCCGAGTTATAAATTGGGCTTTCTTTTTCTTCGTAGGTCACAAAATGGACAAATCGTCATGACAGCGCATGCGCTCGGTCGTATATCGCAGGCTCATACGAGACGTGCACGTTTGACCACGTTTGACTCATTCGAAGAAGGAATACTTCTGTGCCTGTGTCGTTTGAAAAAGTTTCGATATTCCTCTTTCGGACAAAGCTCATGACATCGTCGATAACTGAGATGATATATCGCTTGCTGTTAGACACGCTCTTCTCACTTACAAATGCACACGCTGTTCGTGGTAGGCCCACACTAAAAGAAGACGAGCGTTTTCGAAACGGGTCGGTCCACGAACTCAAAGAGCTACAAATCTGAGCTACAAAATAACATAAGCTTAAATATGAACATTATGAACTCAAATAAGAACTCATCTGAGAACTGCATAGCTATGCACAGTGTATTACACAACACGAAGCCTGATGAACTGAAGTTTGACGACAAAAAGCAAACAGATATCTTGAACTGAAAGGTGAGAACTTCAAAGCGGCCATGATAGAATCGTACGAACTACATAACTTAAAGCTAGTACTGAATCAATATTACAAGATTGTCAACAACAGCTTACTATTGTAGAGACGAAATCAAATGTTCGCATCCAGGCTAACCTTTGTAGTGAAAATGTTCATGATGACTCGTCAAGGTTTCCTCGTCAATTAATGAAATAAATGAGTTTAGATCTCGACGTGCAATGTTTGTTTCTTGTATTGAAAAAACTGTGCCAGCATCGTCACAGATTCATCATATTGTCAATAATATACGTATTGCTCGACGTGACTGCTATAGACCTATTCCCAGTACTATAAAAAGACAGTCTTTTAGAAAGATCACTTACCGCTCTATTCATATTGTCTCCAAAAGAAGAAAGAAAAAGGCTTTACAACGAGTTTTGAAGGAGCCAAATCTACAAACAGATATAGAAAAGAATCCTGGTCCTACTCTACTTATTGATCCAAACAAAACAATAAGAGCACCTTAATATAGTCAAGCAATATTTTAGTATTTGGTCGAAATGCTGTCCAGACAACAATGTGTTGCAATGAGTTTGTGTTCTTTGATATACAATAAAAGACAACCAACAACCTCCCAGAGTGACCTGGTGCAAATAATGAATATTGGGAATGAGTTGTATACAAGCTTATCTCAATCAGCTGGACAGTCATTTTTGATGATGACAGAATTACCAACAATGCTCACAGTATATGATACAGACTATCAATTTGAATACAGCGAAAGCTACACTGGTAATGTACATGGTGACAGAGCAATAAATATTGAGGGTTATACATGTACCTACTGCATGCCCATAGATAGAGCTTTTGAATGTCTGTTGAGGGAAAATTATACTTCATTCATATTAACAATAGGATCCATTGCTGTTCAGAATAGAACAATGACCACTAACTAGAAAGTTTACACACTGAATTGTGAAACATTAATAATGGACACTCATTACAAAACATTCCTCATCTGATCTGATTCATTATTACATGTATATGTTCTTCCTTTTATTTTAGTTATTGTCAGTTACTGAAAAAGTATGAGTTTCAATAAAATTCACTAGTTGTCTAATTATAACAATATTGTATTATTGTAGGAGGGGGGGTTACTACCTTTCTCCAACTGGTAGGGGTGATCGACGTCCTTTTAGGGTTCAAAATATTTCCTATGTGAACCTTTTAGGGTTCCGACACAAGACAGTTATGTAACACGAGTCCATACCTTTTAGGGTCAATTGAAAGAACACAAGAAATATGTTGTCCAGTCACTGATTAAATGATATCAGCACAATCACTTTTCTGCCATATATGGTCATATATGTCGTACCTTTAGGGCTTGAAATCAACATGGCTTCAACAGCTCTTTTAATTTATGCATACTTTTTAGGGCTCGTTTTCAAAACCGGTCACTGATCACCCATATGGCAGTATTTTATATGTTGGCATCATAAACTATTTATTTTAAAATTAGTTTCATAAATAAAATAACACAAAAGCCTGCATGACTACAATGGGCAGATATCCTAACATCCTTATTCTTGGATGAAAAGCTTATGTAGCAATGTTTAGCATTCAACAGCACTTTAATTTGTATTTCACCATTAGAAGCCCGAGTAAACGCTTGTAGAGCGTCTTGTTTTAAGTCAATTACCCGTGTAAATGTCACAGCAGTGGAGCGAAACAAACCAGTGCGAAACAGTGTTCAAGTAAATGGGAAAACGGAGATCATAACGGTTATTAAACATGTTATTTTTTAAGTTCCGATATTCTGAAGTAGAGAAAATATGGTAAATATTAGGGTATGCATCATTGAAATTTGCCATTTTCTTAAAAAATGGTAAACAATCAGTCTCTCATATGTGTTTATTACCAAAACCCAACAATTTTACATTAAATATTATACAGACATTTTCAGCAGTCTGATAAGTGATTGTGACCACTGATTTGATTTCTAAACTAAACAGGACTCAAAAAGTCTTCGGAAGTTTCTGCAGACTTTTTGTCTATATCTGGTAAATTACTGCATACAAACCGAGCAGAGCTCAAAAAGTCTTCGGAAATTTCTGTGGACTTTTTATCTATATCTGGTAAAATACAATACCAACTGAGCAGAGCTCAAAAAGTCTTCGGAAATTTCTGCGGACTTTTTGTCTGTATCTGGTACATTACTGTAGTAAACCAACCGAGCAGAAGTCAAAGAGTCTTTGGAAAGTTCTGCAGACATTTTCTCTATATCTGGTAAGTAAAAAGACTTACTGGCCTGGTTAGAGCTCAAAATGTGTACAGAAATTTCTACAGACATATATTTTGCATGTGGTAAATAACTGAAAACTGACCAGGCAGAACATGTGAAAATGTGTTCAGAAATTTCCAGAAAATGTGTTCAGAAATTTCCATATCTGGCCACGGTTGCATGAAAGGTGAATAGCGCTATCCACCGGATAAGTCCTATCCAACGGATAAAATTTATTGGATAACTGCATCAGTTTTATCCGTTGGATAGGACTTATCCGGTGGATAGCGCTATTCACCTTTCGTGCAACTGGGGCCTGGTATATTACTGAAGACCAACATGAAAGAGCTAAAAGTTCCTATTTATATTTTCTTGACCAATTATAGGGTAAATGTGATAAGAAAACAATGTTATATAAAGGTTCAAAACTACGGGCTCTGGCTTTCATTGGACTACATGGACTACAAGACCGAGAGCATAGCCCGAGGTCTTGAAGTTCAATGAAAGCCCGAGCCTGTGGTTTTGAACCGGTTTAATAACCAGCCATGCCCCAATTCTATTGTTATAATGGAAGACATTTGTGTATTCATCAAAGCTGCCCCCGCTTTAAAAATGTAGGTCTTGGTCTGGATTTCAAAACTGACATTAAACAATAGAATTGAGGCATGGCATATTTTTAAATAGCACGAAAAGGCTGGATTTCTCAGTCTTGAGAACTAATAAATGAAAAAAATGATAATTTGTATAAGTTGGCAGTGTACACATTCTCTTCAAAATAGTTTCAGTATAATAATTATTAATACCCGAGTACAAATCTCAGGTTCTATTTTATGTGCAATGTGTTTACTGTTTGATCTTTATCCACTAAAATTGCTTTTACATGTATAGAGGGTCCCTACACTTGGTCCCAAGGGTGTCTGCTTATGGGAGGTTCCACTGTAATTATTGCTTAGTACTTTGAATAGATTACTGTGTTTTATTGTTATATTGTCCTAGCGAAAGTCACACTATAAGTACATTGTACCAAGAAAAAGTAAAATCCAACCCTGAAAAATTTGCTTGCCTTGTACAAGATGGTATGGACCAGGCCAAGCTATTTCTTCAAAGGCTCACTGTGATTGCTTATGCCTACGCCAATGCATGTCAACTTACAGACATCCTCAACCATGGTCGACAACCTACATTGTACATGTAAAGGCTACTTAGACCTCTTTCAATATCCACATTATTCAAATTTGGCCATCAATATGTTGTCGATGGAGCTGAAAGATGGATAAACTTCCAGATATACTTTATTTGCAGCTACATGTAGACAACTGTTGGAGAGAGAATAAAAAAAAACAATTTGTTTACAACTTCCTACATGGTGTAGTAGCAATACTGGTTTGATTTGAACTCCATATTTTATAAATACATGTAACTTAAGCTTAATTAGCTTACAATATGAAGGCCAAATAATTAAATATTCAAGGTGAGTTTCCTCACAGGAAGCCCAAGCTCTGTTCTTGTGGCAGTTATAAAGAGATGTATGTGGAAATATATACATTTTTTTGTAAACTATATTTTCTATAAGTAAAAGCTTTGAAACTCACCTGGTGGTAGTGTGGTCCAAGAGCTGAAACCACTACCAGGGCAAAATAACACAACAAGCAACACTCTATGTGAGTTTCAAAGCTTTTACTTATAGATTACTCTCAAAAATATAGTTTATATATTTTCACATAAGTCTA
>JAUJYZ010001188.1:47500-130000 GCA_033675265.1 Actinostola sp. cb2023
TAGCCGGTATCCCATCTACAAAGCACGATTGGTCGTATTTTGATAGGCGGTATCCCATCTACAAAGCACGATTGGTCGCATTTAATTTCTGATTAATTACTATTATTATTATTAATTGTAACAGCGCCATTGAACCTCGTAATTGGCGCTATATAAATCTATTATTATTATTATTATTATTATTATTTTGATAGGCGGTAGCCCATCTACAAAGTACGATTGGTCGTATTTTGATAGGCGGTATCCCATCTACAAAGCACGATTGGTCGTATTTTGATAGGCGGTAGAGCATCTACAAAGCACGATTGGTCCTATTTTGATAGGCGGTATCCCATCTACAAAGCACGATTGGTCCTATTTTTATAGGCGGTATCCCATCTACAAAGCACGATTGGTCGTATTTTGATAGGCGGTATCCCATCTACAAAGCACGATTGGTCGTATTTTGATAGGCGGTATCCCATCTACAAAGCACGATTGGTCCTATTTTGATAGGCGGTATCCCATCTACAAAGCACGATTGGTCGTATTTTGATAGGCGGTAGACCATCTACAAAGTACGATTGGTCGTATTTTGATAGGCGGTATCCCATCTACAAAGCACGATTGGTCGTATTTTGATAGGCGGTATCCCATCTACAAAGCACGATTGGTCCTATTTTGATAGGCGGTATCCCATCTACAAAGCACGATTGGTCCTATTTTGATAGGCGGTATCCCATGTACAAAGCACGATGGGTCGTATTTTGATAGGCGGTATCCCATCTACAAAGCACGATTGGTCCTATTTTGATAGCCGGTAGCCCATCTACAAAGTACGATTGGTCGTATTTTGATAGGCGGTATCCCATCTACAAAGCACGATTGGTCGTATTTTGATAGGCGGTATCCCATCTACAAAGTACGATTGGTCGTATTTTGATAGGCGGTATCCCATCTACAAAGCACGATTGGTCGTATTTTGATAGGCGGTATCCCATCTACAAAGCACGATTGGTCCTATTTTGATAGCCGGTAGCCCATCTACAAAGCACGATGGGTCCTATTTTGACGCTCGGTATCCCATCTATTACTTATAAAAAATATTGTTATGTTGATGCAAAGTATCAAAATGAAATAAACTATGGTTTATTATTGACTACTTGTTGTGAAGTATGTTTTTGGGATTTGATTTGCGGGTTTTTAAGCGGAATTCACTCCATCGAAGTGATTGCGTGACCTTTGCCGGTTAATGTTTAATCTATGTACGTGTCGAGCTTGAAATATTCAAAGTGTCGCTTTAGTAACGTCTGTATAGTGTGTAGAGAACTCTGTGTTCTAGTTAAGATCAAACCGAATACATATATAGGATGGTAATAGGTTTCTCTACTAAACTAAGGTAGTTTTGTTTGGCATTTATTTGTATATAAACATTTATAGGCGATAATCGAATGTGCTGCTGAATCTGCTGCTAACTTCACGCTGGTGCGACGGACAATGTATTTACTGTTCATTGGAAAATCTGCAGTATCTTTCTTTAAACCTTCAATGCTTAAGATGATACGATAGAACATCGAAGAGAAAGATTATAGTTTATCATTCCGCATCAGTGTCCCAAATATGTGCAACAAAGATAATAAGAGCGGCGGAACTTTTAAACAACGAGAACAGGCAGCTAGTATAAGTACAACCAGTTTTTAAGTTTTGTTCGCCATTACGTACAACTGATAGATAAGGCTCTTTCTGAAACCCTTACATGTAGGAAGAATAGCCAAGACATCTTTCCTGTCTAGTAAATATTCCACCGCCATAACGACTGACGACACTGGAATGTGTCAATTCCCTACTTGACCTCGATTTATAATACAGAAATTGAGTGAAAATTTACGTATAAAAAGCCTTCTGACCATTAGTGGAACAATACTGATATTGATATAGCCCTAAGGATAGGAGAAATAGAGAAAAAATATCTGACCTCGATGGGATTAGAACCCACGACCCTTGGAACTGATCACCGATGCTCTACCAGCTGAGCTACAAGGCCAGACTGGAAGCAGAACGTGGGAAATAGGCTGGAAATTCGTGGCAAATAACATTTACAGATACCAGGAAAGGATGCCGCGTAGCACTAGTGAAACAGATTTGATCGTTTATCGATGTTTTCCAATAAATATTTAATCAACTGAAGGTGTTAAAATAGCGACCGAAAGTAAAACTTAATTTAAAAATAATCATATAATCACCTCGATTCGGTAATATTTCAATAGAACAAGACAACAAAGAAGATGTTACTGATGGAGCTAATCATATTTTCTTGATATTATTTCAGATGTGATGGCCGACTTGGCTCATGCCCAGCAGATGTTACAGATGTCATTACAATCAAAACTGGTTCAGTACAGTTCCAGAACCCTACATTCACAGCCATTGCTTCCTATCAACATGTAACAAGCTCTCTTTACCTTAGAATAGCAGGGTTTAACATAACGTGCGGAGTTATGAAGTATAAATGGTACTTGTTGGATGGTTCGTCTGCGTGTACCACTACTTCCATCTCTAGAGGGGTTCTGCCCAACACGAACACTAAGCAAGTAATCAGTGGATTAAATCTACAGGACAACAAGAACTACAAGATAGCAATACAAGCCGTGGATATGAGAGGAGCGGCGCGTCCACTTGTATGTACCAGTTCTATTGCTGTTGACACATCCAAGCCCCAAGTAGGCTGGGTTTACGATGGTATTACCAAAGATTTCGACTACCAATCGACTAAGACTATTACGGCCAATTGGGGAGGGTTTAAGACTAGGCATGGTATTGCCAAATACGAATGGAAAGTGTTTTACACAGCGTTTGGCAGTAGTGCTACGTCTCAGCTTCTTCCATTCACAAGTACTGGTGTAGTTCCAAAAGCTTCTAAGACATTTAACAACATTGTAGACGGTTCCAAGGTCAAAGTTGTTGTGAGAGCGTTCACCAAAGCAGGGCTTTATGGAGACAGTACCAGCGATGGAGTGATTGTAGACTTATCTAAGCCAAAGCCAGCCAAGGTATATGATGGTTCTCAAACACGTGTTGATCTCAAGTACGCCAAATGGACCAACACATTTTCTGCAAACTGGGATGCGTTTACCGACTCGCACAGTGGTATATCACACTATGAATGGGCGGTGAAGCGACAAGGAGCCGGTTTAATAACTGCATTCAACTCGACTGGGTTGACTCGTTCTGTTTCCGCCTCCGGTCTAAATTTAGTCTCGGGTGAAAGATACTGTGCAGTCGTCAAGGGATACAACAAGGCGCGGCTTCATGTAGATGCAACATCAGACTGTCTACTTATTGACCGTGATCCACCGCGAGCTGGAACTATCAATGATGGACTTTCAAAGGACGTTCAACATCAATCAAATGGTAGTACAATTTCAGCTAACTGGAATGGTTTCAGTGACGGAGCCAAAGGGAGTGGTATTGTTGGCTATCAATACAAGATTACCAACAGTAAGAACAATGAGATCGTTGGGTGGACATCAGTCGCTAAGAAAACGACAATCACTCATAGTGGACTTTCTCTAACGAATGGAGAGAAATACTACGTAACCGTTAAAGCAATGGATGCTGTTGGTCTCTCCACAGAAGTCAAGACTAACGGAGTCATCGTTGACACAACTCGTCCTGTGTTTACAGGAAAGGTAGATGTCCGTGGCATTAACGACGTTCATAACGGAAAGCCTTGCGTTTACGTTACAAGTAGGACTACACTAGCTGTAACTTGGAGGGGCTTTACCGACGGTCATAGTGGTTTAGATCGCTACGAGTGGGCAGTTATTCCAGCAGCACAGAGTATCAAACCATCGGATTTGAAAAGGGTGTCAGGATCCAGCTTGACAACGTCAGCATCATTTTCAGGACTGACTTTGGCGGACGGTCAACTGTACCGGGTGGTTATACGAGCTTATAACCGTGCTTTCCTTTACACTGATGCCTCTTCTTTGGTCGTGATTCCTGATTCCACACCGCCTCAAAATGGTTCTGTTTCCGATGGTTCTGATAGAGGAGTGGATATTACCTACCAAACAAGTCTGAGCTTTGTAAAAGCAACATGGACGGTGTTCAAGGAACCTCACACTGGTATAAGGCAATATTACTATGCTATAGGAAGTTGTATTAAAGGGAACTATCACATCACGTCAAATAAGTTTATCCCAGTATCGCCTTCTATATCCACCTCGATAACCCTCCAAAAACTCACACTTATTAATGGTCAGCGGTATTGTACCAAAGTCAAAGCTAAAAACATGGCAGGCCTCTATAGCAAAGAAGCCACATCCAATGGCTTCATGGTCGACAAAACACCTCCGGATATACGAGAAGCACGTGTTACCGATGGTGTGACTAAAACAGACATCGACTACCAAGACGATGTTACCGTCATGTCTGCCAACTGGGAAGGCATACGAGATCACGAATCAGGAATCAAATATTTTGAATACGGCGTCAGCAGAAAGAGAGCTGGTCTTCCTGACGTTTCACCATTTAAAAATGTCGGTTTAAGAACATCTGCTCGCGCTACTGGTCTGTCCCTAGCCGAGGACGTGTATTACGTCATAGTTTGTGCTGTTAATAATGCTGGTTTAAGGACCTGTTTGAGTTCTGATGGAGTGCTGATTGATAAAACACAACCAAGTAAAGGAATCGTCAACGATGGAGTGCTGGAGCCTGATGTGAGATACCAGTCGTCCTTAACCAGTATGGCTGCTAACTGGGAAGGAATATGGGACTTGGAAAGTCAAATTGAGAGATTTGAGTGGGCTATCAAAGATAACACGAAAGATGCAAATCTAGCACTTCCTTATGTAGATGTAGGCCTTGCAACACATGTCAAGAATGAACAGCCACTCAGCCTGACAAATGGTAAAACTTATCAAGTGCATTTAAAGGTGTTTAATCATGCTGGTAGATTTAGAGACATGAATTCCGACGGCGTAACTGTCGACTCGACAGCACCAAAACCGAGTAGAATATTTCCAGGAATTCCAGGAAATAACGACTGGATTCATCACGATAGCGACAAAGTATTCTACACATCCACGTCCTCACACATATTTGCCTTCTGGAATGCGTTCATTGAGCCTGAAAGCGAGGTTTGGTATTACAAGTGGGCCATTGGTACTTCAAAGTGTGGAACCCAGGTCCAACCTTTCATCAATATTGGTCGATTAACTCATGCAAACTCCACCACTTCGGACCTGAACTTTAATGATGGTATCAAGTACTACGTCACTGTGACGTCACGAAACAAAGCCAATCTAGTGTCTCGTAGTTGCTGCGAGGCGTTTATGATGGACAAAACACCACCAAACACAGGTTCAGTAAATATTGGTGATGCTGATCGTCATCAAAAGCACGTTGGTTCGGATTATGTCCATGTTTACTGGAAAGGTTTTGATGACCGAGAGAGTGGCATTGACTACTGTGATATCTCCATAACAAGTTCATCAAGTAATGTATTTATAACCAAGTCACGAGACTTGCCTTCTGGTAGCGTCCTTGTGAGAAAGAGTATGTTTATATCTGGTCAAGTGTACAAGGCTGTAGTCAAATGTGTCAACAAGGCGAATTTAACTGCACTACAAACTTCTGATCCATTCACAGTCGATTTCACATCACCAATTCCACAAGGTCGTATTGTGGAATACTTTAACCCCAAAGACCCTGTAGCAGGACACTGGGAAACAATATCAGATCCTGAAAGTGGAGTATCGAAAAGTAGATACTGTCTTGGTTCAAAGCCTTATGGATGCCAAATTAAAGGCGTTACTGACATCAGCAACCAAACGACATTTACTTGTAAAGACTGTAAAATCAATCCAGGTGAACAAGTGTACATTACAGTGCAAGTTTCCAATAGTGCTGGTTTATCAACAACAATGACGTCCAATGGAATGCTTATGGATGCCTCTCCTCCAGTGATGAGTAATGTCATTGATGGCGATGATGTTTCTGATAAAGACGTCGATACTGCTTTGCTACACTGGAACATATCGGTATCGTGGCAAGGAGCTGAAGATCGACAGAGTGGAATAGTGAAATGCAAGTGGCAAATTGTTGACGATCAAGACAAGGAAATATTTTCATTTGATATTGCTGGTCCGTACAAGCTAGGTTCAAGGCAATTAGTATCCGCCAATCGATCTTACAGCTCCGTCCCCTTTAATTCGAGCCGTTTATACTACAACGTGATCGAATGCACCAATGGAGCAAGGATAAAGGCAAAGGCTCGTTATGATGGATTCCGCGTTGTGTCTATCTGGCCTATTCCTGGTATTGTTAGGGATGGACTTACCATCGGCACAGATCTGGACTACTTAAGAAGCACAAAAGATGTGGGTACAAACTGGGATGCCTTTAAGGCAGATTCACGTGACTCTGTCAACAATTATGCGTGGTCAGTTGGAACAAAGGCAGGTCATCAAGACGTCATGAAGTTCAAGACAGCAGGACTAACCCTACAAGATATGGTGACACTGGCACCTAACGAACCCGACCTGAATGTCCTCGTTCCTGGAAACAAGTATTACATCACTGTCAAAGGAACTTCAGTCAGTGGTTTATCCTCGACCCAGTCATCAAATGGATTTATAGTCGATACAACACCGCCTATCAAATCTCACGTCAAGGTAACTTTTTTCATTGCTGACTTTTCAAATCGCAAGATTGATCTTCGTATTGATTGGCCAGGAGTTAGCGACAATGAGAGTGGCATCTTGGACTCTGAGTTATGCGTAGGAACCACTCCAGGAAGCTGTATGACAAACAAAGTTTCTGCTGGAGCTGCGACCACGGCGGTACTACCTTCATTTACACCAGTTTCATTGGCCAGTTACTTTGTCATGGTCCTGGTCACAAACAAAGCTGGTCTTACAACTACAATGACGTCAGATAAAATAAGCATTGATACGTCACCTCCAACACGTGGTCAAGTGATTGATGGAATTGCACGGGATGTCAATTTCATGAAGATAACCGACAATATGTCTATACAATGGAGTGGGTTTGAAGACAAGGACACAAGTGTCAACAACTGCACTTGGAGATTGATCGAACAATCTGCTTCAAGTGATGGATCGTACTTCGGTAATGATACAGTAGTTTTTGAAGAGCCAGTTCGTTCCAAGGGTAAGGCAACACGTGGCGGTCTAGCCCTCAAACCTGGGTCTCGCTATGTAAACCAGATCACGTGTGCTAATCGTGATGGCTTCACTGCAACATCTACTTCAAGTGGCGTTGTCATTGATTTAACTCCCCCAATATCAAACACTGTTATTGATGGCTCTGACTTTTCTCACGACATCGATTTCACCAGCGAAACTTCCAAGTCAAACGAAACCAATGACGATACTTCCTCAAAACAGTACCAACATAACATGTATCGACTGCACATTACGTCACTTGGTCAAGTACGACGTTACGGTTCGAGTATGGAATCAAGCCGGTCTTTTCACTGTAGCTACAACAGAAAAGGTACAGGCCGACTTCACCCCTCCCTTGCCTGGACAAGTCGTCCCTACAGATGACGTCATTTCCTGCTCAAGCAATTGCACTTTGATGTCCAATATTAGTGGATTTACAGACCAAGAGAGTGGATTAAACATTTGTCGATTTGCCATTCGTAACCATGATAAAAGATTCATCACTTCTTTTGTTCCCTTCAACCCTCCAACTCTCTTCAGTGCCAGAGGTTTGACACTTGAACATGGTCAGCGGTACTACACAATTGTAAGCTGCACGAACAACGTAGCACTGGAGACAAAGGTTTCCTCAGACATCGGCGTGTTAGTAGACGTCACTCCACCCACGAAGGTAACTAGCAACTACTTCAGTATTAAAGTAACAAGCATACTGTAGGTCATCTCGAAGTATGGGTCTGGTCCAGAGTAGTCTTATTAATGTTATTAGTCCAAAATATGTCACTCCACCCACGAAGGTAACTAGCAATTACTTCAGTATTAAAGTAACAAGCATACTGTAGGTCAGCTCGAAGTATGGGTCTGGTCCAGAGTAGTCTTATTAATCTTATTAGTTCAAAATATGTCACTCCACACACGAAGGTAACTAGCAACTACTTCAGTATTAAAGTAACAAGCATACTGTAGGTCAGCTCGAAGTATGGGTCTGGTCCAGAGTAGTCTTATTAATCTTATTAGTTCAAAATATGTCACTCCAACCACGAAGGTAACTAGCAACTACTTCAGTATTAAAGTAACAAACAGGTCAGCTCGAAGTATGGCTCTGGCCCAGAATAGTCGTACTAGTCCAAAATATGTTGGGAGAGGGGGTATGGGTCAGACAAATGCAGTTGATGTTCAACAGATTTGTTATTTATTTCATCAGGGAGTTGTCATTGTCAGTCCTGATCGAACACACGATGTATTTGGCATCCATTCAAACTGTCATCTCTACAATACGACACTGCGTATTCATTGGTCAGGATTCAACGACCCAGAAACAGGTATAACAGGTTTCCGTGTTGCGTTGTCCAAACAAAACAGCTCCACAAGCGTTTTACCCCTAAAGGACGTTGGCATAACAACGAGTGCGTCCATTAATATAGATATCGATCAAGGCGTTTTCGCCAATGACATATTGTTTGTCACCGTCGAGGCCCGTAACGCGGCAGGACTGGTGAGCAAGGCAGAGTCACCTCCAACGCGTCTGGTATCAGCCAGTACGGACAGATACTTACAGGAAGGAGACTTCTTCTGTGTGAACGTTTGACGTTATATAGGATATGAATCATAACAAGTACTAGGATATGAATCATACAAGTACTAGTTAACCAGCCATTAACGCACTGGTATCAGCCAGTACGGACAGATACTTACAGGAAGGAGACTTCTTCTGTGTGAACGTTTGACGTTATATAGGATATGAATCATACAAGTACTAGTTAACCAGCCATTTATGCACTTGTATATAGATAAATAAGTAATGTCGTAGAAGTGTATTCCCAATTCTCGTTACAGTCTAGATTACTACATACCTACAAGTATGCGGCGTACTGTATATCTACAAGAAGTGTAATTGTTGCACTGGCAGTGCCATCTAAAACGACAACAGATCGAAACAATAAAGGCCCAGACACACGATGCAACTTTTCTTGCAACGTTGGGCACAACAAGAGTTTATTGGGGTGCACGATGCACCCCACGATGCAACGTTGCGCGCAACAGTTGCAGAGGTAGAACTCGATCCTACTTCTGCAACTTTTGGCGCGGAACGTTGCAAAAAAAGTTGCATCGTGTGTCCGAGCCTTGATAGAACTTTGATGTTGTAGATTTGCAATCATATCTAGTTGCATGTAGTTTTGATTACTGCATACTATGGAAGTAGTTATTGTTGTCACACACATAAATTAACAGAGTAATCTTACAACGTGTGAAAGATACTCCGACGAAGGACTAACGTCCGAAACGTCAGTAAATTTAGTGGTTTTTTTATGGTATTAAAGTTTCATTCTACACACTTGTTACACTGATATAAATATGATCATGAAGACTTGCGCCATCGAGATGGCTTACTAATCGGCACAGGATTCCCACTGCTATAAACGGAGCAAGACAAATTAAATCTCGTGATTCTCACGATGTCTTCATCTCCACACAGGAAGCCCATGACAGAACGGAAAGCCCAAGCTAACTTTGCGTATGTTCCCCTTGAAATATAATTGTCTCTCGAATAACCGTTTACAATCGACAGCGATGCAGTGTTTTGTTTTGATAATTCTGGTATTCGTAGCTATTTGTGATCTCTCACAACAAAATATTGTCATATTCATATACGAGCAAAATCGCAACAGTAGAATGAATGCCAAGTCGAGAATGCAGCAGACACAATTATTACACCAAAATATAACTAACTTTTAATTATGAGCAAGAAAATAAATAGAGTACTAACTAGTTTAATTACAGTGGATAATTGTTACCACTTATCTCCCCTTTCAGGACTAGCTAGAGTACAATGTGTATACCTTAAGACATGTTAAAGTGCCTATGAAACGAAAATGTCGATCCTTGTTTTATTGTACATTATTGTTGTTTGGTCTTTCTCTGAACATTTGCTGTATTTAAACATCGACTTTGAGCGTGCGAACATTTTCTTTTCGCGGTTCGAAAATTATCATTTCCAACTAAAATGTGCGACAAGAGACTGGGCCCTTGACAATGGCTCGGTGACGTCATAAGTTGTGTATGCCTTTGTTTGCACAACTTATGACGTCACATTTCTATAGTTTGACCGAGCGGGAATTGTCGCACTTTGAAACCCAAAATGACCAACTTCGCGCGCGAAATAAAAAAATGTTCCTGAAGCTCAATTCACTTTTTATTAACGCCATGTAAACAAGCAAATAGTAAACTTTCGTAGTAGCAAATAAAAACGGGGTCTGTTTTTTCGTTTCATAGGCACTTTAAGCTGAACCATGTGAAAATTACAATATGTAGCAATTTAAATTGACTAGAAACTTACTTTAGTCGAAAGCTTGAGTATTGGTCCACAAATTGGACTACTCACTGATAGAAACCAGGGGCGGATCCAGAATTTTTTGAGAGGGGGCCGGGGATCCAAACTTATTCATACAAAATTTACTTCGAGCCTGTGGCAAACTAGATTCTAGGATAAAACAATCAAGTGAATCTCAGGTATGACAGGGGGGTCCGCCACTGCAAACGCTGTGCGTATGAAAGCTGAGACTTCGAGAATTCTGGGAAATAAAAAGTATCTTAATTAGAAAGAAAACAACTTTCCCATCCATGCTGTTGGGAATTACGTGAAGTGGATCTTGGACTTTGAATAACATAATATTCCCTTATTCTTCAGCATGGATGGATGCGTTTTGACAGACAACCCTCGCGGTCTTAGCTATCATGATTTTCCTTACAAAATCGGCAGCAATAATGCTGCAAATATTGTATTAATTATATCCATTTTGAAATCACTAGCATTTCCTGTAATGTGATTGGTTAAAAATGGTGCGATTTATTCGCAAATCGCACCTTTTTGAGCTCTAAATCTCACCAATTTGAACATCCAATGAAATTGCAGGAACAACATAAAACAGGCAATCAGAACACAGAGAGAGAAAACAGGAAATATAAATAAACAGGAAAGACTTTGGATTTTACCACAACAAATATTTCATATTTTACAAAACAAAGGATGTCTTTTTCAACTTACAGTTTTTTATTGTTGACTATTCCCTCTTCCAAGCTGAAGAGGCACTGAATGTGAATGATTATCCGTCATTTGACATCCATTTGCTTTCATAAAATGCAGAATAAACTACCAAATCAGGTCCAAAACAAGCGAACTATAGCTCCGGTAACTCCTAGTCGGGAGTCGTGAATCATCGAGTTTGGACTCGAGTTCGAGTTCGAGTTACGGTTCGAGTTACGGTTCGAGTTATAGTTCGAGTTATGGTCCGTTCTAGTCCGACCCTGGATCCCAGGGTTTATTCGTTCTTCGACAAAACTTTTCGTGAATTCGTTGAAATTTACTTCGTGAACTGAAATTCAACTATACTATATGAAGATGAGATGCGTAGCCTTTAATACAGTCATTTGCAAAAATTCTGGCCGCCACGATATATCAATATATCAATATATCGGGTGCATTATGGGTAATTAAATAATACTATTTTGAGTTTCCTAACTTATTAAATGAAGCAAAATTTACAAACAACAAACGTAAGACTAAAATAAACATTATACTAAATATTTATACCAACTTTGCTGGCGTTAACCCGCTTTAAGGGGAACTTGCTATTATTTAATTACCTATAATGCACTCGATATATTGATATATTGATATTTCGTATCGGCCAGAATTTTTGCAAATGACTGTACGTGACACAGGGCACTTTTGATTACCGACTGATTAAGCCAGATCGATATGTTTTTGATTACCGACTGATTAAGCCAGATCGATATGTTTTTGATTACCGACTGATTAAGCCAGATCGATATGTTTTTGATTACCGACTGATTAAGCCAGATCGATATGTTTTTGATTACCGACTGATTAAGCCAGATCGATATGTTTTTGATTACCGACTGATTAAGCCAGATCGATATGTTTTTGATTACCGACTGATTAAGCCAGATCGATATGTTTTTGATTACCGACTGATTAAGCCAGATCGATATGTTTTTGATTACCGACTGATTAAGCCAGATCGATATGTTTTTGATTACCGACTGATTAAGCCAGATCGATATGTTTTTGATTACCGACTGATTAAGCCAGATCGATATGTTTTGCAAGGTATTCGGACCAGCGTTGGTGGTGGGTAGTCAAGGTATGTGTGGGTGTTTTAGTGTTTTATGGGGGGGGAGGGTGTAGGGAGAGGATAGGGGTGATGTTTCCAGGGGGGGTTTGGTGGAGGGTGGCATTGGGATATGGGGACTGGGGGTGAGTGTGAATTTGTGGGGGGATGGAACGTAGAAGGAAGAAAAGAAAGAAGGGAAGAACTGAAAGTATGTAGCTATGTAGGGTGACAAGTAGAGAAATGGATGATAAAGATGGAGAGAGGATATATATATAAGTGGAATGTATGTAGAAAAATAGTGGCAAGTGGAGAAATGGATGATAGCGAAGAAAAGAAGAAAGATAGAAGTGGAGTGTATACGGATGAATAGGTTGAGAGGCAGATATTAGAAAAGTAGAGAGGATAGAGGGAAGTGGAATGTATGTAGATTAATAGTGACAAGTGGAGAAATGGATGATGGAAAAGAAGTAAAGAAAAATAGAAGTAGAAAGTATGTAGATAAATAGTGGAAGTGGAGGAATGGATGATTGAATGGATGATTAAAGCTGGATGATGGAGAAGGGGAAATAAGAGGAATGTAAGTTATGTTGAAACCATAGAGTACATAGCTACATACTTTCAGTTCTTCCCTTCTTTCTTTTCTTCCTTCTACGTTCCATCCCCCCACAAATTCACACTCACCCCCAGTCCCCATATCCCAATGCCACCCTCCACCAAACCCCCCCTGGAAACATCACCCCTATCCTCTTGAGCGCTATATAAAATGTATTATTATTATTATTATTATTATTTGTTTCTGTTTTCTTCATTTGTTATTATTTATGAACTTTTTTCTACGAAAATAATTTACTTGGGAGCATTTTCCATTAGTTCATGGTAAAACTACAAACAAACTGATCGAAATTGCAGTATTTTCTTAGGTCATGTTATAAACATTTAATAGCATGTTTTGTACGTGATATATACCACTCATGATATTTCAAAATTGTCACAAATTTCACTCGCCTACGGCTCGCGAAATTTTGCTGACAATTTTGAAATATGACTCGTGGTATTTATCCCAAATATCACTACAAACCATGCTATTACCTATACAAATTAAAGTTAGCACTGTTTCACGGTTTTAGTGTTTGCACTCTAAGCTAAAAATTAACTCCTTTTAATTTATTTGCATCTTACAAGCGTTACACTAGAATGGCATCCCAGTACTTTTACTACATAACCAGTTTTTAAGAAATAACACCAATACTTTTAAACAAGACATGTTTCGGCAGTGCGTACTGTCATCTTCAGTTGTAAATACAATGATAGGAATACTATGTATTATTTACAATATGAGTGGCAATGTTGTATCTTATTTACAATCTCGAGCCGAAGGCGAGAGATTGTAAATAAGATACAACATTGTCACGAATATTGTAAATTACTTATGATATTGTTTAATCATTGTTTGAACCAGGTAGGCGTTTCAACCAGAATTGTAGTCAATATCTGATTGAGATGAAAATAATATAATAATTTAATAACTGTTCTTTTAGCATTCAATTCTCATTCCGATTGCTTGACCGCACTAGCTAAACAATGAAGGCAGTTTCGCATTATAGCTTAGTTAAGATGTCGATTGTTTAATAAATGTTTTATTCCTTTTCATACTTGATAGTTTTTGAATAGAGTTGATTTCTCATTAAGACATACAAAGAACAAATACGGCAACTATGTAATATGAATGCTTTTTCATTTAGAATATCATTTACACTTTTGTTTGGTTTTCAAAGGGCGCTTTAATTGTGAATGCGAACGGAGTTTTGATTCTTTTCAATCAAATCAAGAACAGTTCTCACAGAAGGTCATAGAGCTAAGACGGGCATTTGAGACGATGGCTGACAATTTTCGTAAACTGCCAAAAGTGCATCACAAGAAAGTCAGTTGTTGAGGGAATGTGCCCAAACTAGCACCGAAGTGGAGTGTAAAGACGGATTTCTGAAGTCTGGCAGATATCTCGTAAAAACAGGGTAGCAAGGAAAGAGTCTATTGACTTTCGTATGACACATAAATTCCGTATGAAGTTCTAGTTCGACTAACATTACTTTACCATCTTCTAATTCGAGGTTCTTGAAAAGAATAACGTAGCAAGTAACGCAATGTTTAGCGAGAACTGTGCGAAGTCCTTATTTTGAAGTAATCTCGTGTCTTTCAAAGTTTGTTATAATTTATTTGAGATTGTGAACTGAGTATTGCCGCACAAAGCTAGAAATCCAATGATTGTATCATTAGTAAGTAAGCTAAAACTGTGAAGGTGCTAAGCTCCAATGAAGGGAGTTACATTAAAGAAACTGCGGAACAAAAACTAACGTGTACTGATTTTTCTTAATTAGCTTTTAGGATAATGTATTGTTCAGTCTCATATAATGCATTGATCGATACAGAATACTTATAGAGCTTATTAGTATTCTGTATCTGATACAGAATACTAATAAGGTCTATTAGTATTCTGTATCAGATACAGAATACTAATAAGCTTTATTACTATTCTGTATCATACTTATGAACAATTGCAGTAATTAATCAACCCCACCTATTCCCTGCCAACTATTCAAACCCTCCCCGTGCTTTTAGTTTCTTGGAAATTGTATGGGAGTTACAAGGTAGCCATGTGACCAAAATGCTGAGCACAGATTGGACAGCTGCCTAATGAATTATTAATGAATATTATAAATATATTTACAACTGAAGATGGCAGTACGCACTGTCTTGTTTAAAAGTATTCGTGTTATTTCTTAAAATTTATGTAAGTTTGCTGCTATCCAGACCCTTTGGCAATAACCAGTTTTACAATAACAGAGCTAGCGTAATCTCGCAACTGATCTGATTGTCAAGAAAAAGTACAGACACATAGAATGACGAATCGTTCCCGCCGTACGGAGCCAGCGCGCGCTTGAAACATATTGCAGTTTTTTCTTTCAAACTTTTTCCTTGTAATGATATATATCTCGAAGTTGCAGTCAGGTTTATGATACATTATTGATTATTCAGTGTTTGTCTCTGACTTCTGTTTTTTTAAATAGACGTTTCGGCCATTAATCAATTTTTCCTTGTGTTTGGATGTATTTTTAACTTTGTTATCTAAAAATAACCGCAAGCGGTACGCTCGTGGTTGCATTTGAGTTTTGAACATTTCGTGGCGTCAAATCCATTGTCAATAAGAGTACAGACAATGGAAAACGCTTGCGATTTGTTAATTTGAAAACCGGTAGGAAATCGAGTGCAATTTGTAATAAATTTGAATGAGTGGCCATCATCACGCCGTGCAATGTCTTTGTTATCTTGGAGCACCGTGAAAAATAGAACTTAAAACTTTACTGACGTTTCGAGCCTTGGCCCTTAGCCCTTCGTCGGAGTAAGTGATAAGGCTCGAAACGTCAGTAAAGTTGAGTACTCTTTTTTCACGGTGTTATTATAGATTTCCTTAACTTTTGAATTTACCATTATACACCGATGCAGCACAGTGTATACTTGCTAGTTTTCATTTACATGGATGATCATAATCATCATTAATTGGCATTTTACCTCTTCTTATTTCTCTTCCTTTCCTAGTATTTTAAACGTTGTTGAACCGTAGGTAGGTAATATTTTATTTGTTTATACATGAAAGTACATGCACATAAGTAAGTGATCTTCTTGAACTACGTGTTCAAAATATACTAATTAATATTACAATAACATGATTTGATATAAATAGAAGCTATAATCTAGGATACTACATGCAGTTTTGAAAGTGCATAAAGATAAGATCAATATTAAAATTTGCACTGTTAACGGCCGGTATGCTGGTGGACTGACACGTTTGTCTTAAATTTAGTGAGGAACGTGGATTCGCGCACATCTCTTGATAAAGAATTCCGAGTTAAAGGACAGTGTATATCACGCTCCTTTTCAAATTATAGTTTGTATTTGGTCTACGAACCTGAAGATTTAATCAGAATTTCTCAAAACATGTGGATTGTGCGGAAACAAAACTTCTAAGCTTAAATATTTAGGCGCGAGATTGTTTTGGACTTTATACATCCAAACGGCTTCGCCATATTTTCGCTTATCATGACTGACTGAAGGTCGCTCCAATCCCTCAGTTCCCGTACTTGTGCAGATGGTGCATTATAAGAGCTCCTAGTAATTAATATCTGGAGACTATGCGATAATCCATCAGTAAAGCCGCATCTACACGAACAAGTTTTCCTTGACAAGGAAAAATTGACAAATTTTTGTCATCTACACGAGCAAGTTTTCCTTGACAAGGAAAAATTGGCGATGTTTTTGGCGTCTACACGAGCAAGTCTTCCTTGTCAAGGAAAACTTGTCAAGGAAAATTTGCAGGTGTAGATGCGGCTTAAGATGTCCCCATACTACATTACAATATTGAAAAAGGTATTCAATTAGAGTTCGATGTATTACCAATTGAATGTCTAGAGGTAAGTAGTCGACGTGAATTCTCATTTAAACTTTTAAGGCATTGGAGACTTTTGGATAATGTCGGCCACATGCTGATTCCATTTTAATTTTCTTGTCAACCTTTACGCCAAGGATCTCTGCCTTTTTTGCACGGTTTAAGGCTTTGTAACTCGTGGGCGGAGAGAGTTTTCCACCATGATGCAATACATAATTGGTACTTCCGGTCCGGAACTCTTTTCTAAATGCTTTTAAATCCCCTATCTGGATTTATAACAGGGAACTGCAAGTCCGTCACATAATACACACCAAGCCTTTGATCAAGCTGAATTCCTTGCATGGAGAGAATATCGGTAAGTAAGTTAGCATTTATGACTCTGTTCCTTGTCAGACTGAATGATCACCCTTTTGGTCGGTAAGAAAAATGCCGTAACTGAGACTTTCATTAACAATTTTCTGAAATGGCTTTGTTCTTCTTAATTTGCCTGAAGATTTAATCGATTAAGTCACTTAGTAGTCCGTCAATAATTATATTCAGACATTACTGGGCTTAGCACCGGTATACTCATACGATTCAAATCAATTCGTAGTTCTTCCTTGCCTACCCGCAAATAAGATGTTGATGATTGTACTTGCTTCGTATAAACCACTCTGCATTTCCTTGTTTTCTATCTCCTTGGAACGAAACATATATTGCACACTAAATGCAACTAAACTATGAATGTGAATAGAAGCTAGTAGAGTATGCACCATTCCAGGATTCTCTCCTTTGCTCTAGCTAAAGCCGCATCTACACGAGCAAATTTTCCTTGACAAGTTTTCCTTGACAAGGAAGACTTGCTCGTGTAGACGACAAAAACATCGCCAATTTTTCCTTGTCAAGGAAAACTTGTTCGTGTAGATGCGGCTTAATCCGTTACACTCTCTAGCCTCTTACTCCGACGAAGGGCTCAGGCTCGAAATGTCAGTAAAGTTAAAGTGCCTATGAAACGAAAATGTCGATCCTTGTTTTATTGTACATTATTGTTGTTTGGTCTTTCTCTGAACATTTGCTGTATTTAAACATCGACTTTGAGCGTGCGAACATTTTCTTTTCGCGGTTCGAAAATTATCATTTTCAACCAAAATGTGCGACAAGAGACTGGGCCCTTGATAATGGCTCGGTGACGTCATAAATTGTGTATGCCTTTGTTTGCACAACTTATGACGTCACATTTCTATAGTTTGACCGAGCGGGAATTGCACAGGCAGCCCAACCATTCCTTTTGAGGCTACTAAATAATGAGTAAAGTGATATTGCGTCTTTTTTTGATGGGTTTCCTGTGGTAGAGGGCGCGCTCGAGCAATACGTATTATGTTGGGTTCCCTGTGCATTGAAATTGATGATGTTGGGATCCCTGTGTGCGTCCCGCGCGTCCCGCGCGTCCCGCAGTACATGTGTATATTTACACAAGGTGTGAAACTGATGGCGTATCATGGCCTGATGTGCGGCGCAAATAGCTGGTGCACTTTTCCGTGAACCGAAGAGCCGAAGTCGTCGTGCGCTACAGACCCGTGGGGGGTACCCAGGGTTAAGTCGTCATTTTGTCGCTAATGGCGGTGCGTGGAAGAGAAGTTAATATCAAGAAAGACTGATTTTTTCGGTGTAAACGTTGGGATTCTTTTCCCTATTCATGGTAAGTTTAGAAGTTCACAATTCATGTCAACTTTAAGTACATTTAGAAGAAATTTGAAGGTTTTAAAGTAGTCCTTTTTCATTTTGAATGGTGGAGAAACTTTGGATATGTTTTGCTCGACACGTGAGAAAGTTTTGTTGAAAATAAACTGAACTAAAATTACTGTTTGTCATGGTTTTTACGTAGTAGATTGCTCTAAATGTTCTCTAATAAAAGGACTTATCTATACTAGGGCAGAAGGGCTACTTAATTCAAATCAGTTTTTTTCTCATAAATTATGACTGAGCTATTTGACTTGTGTAGTTCAGTGTCAGTGATTGAAATACACTTCAACAAGGAACCTCTTTCAACTGACTGATGGTACTTTATCTGTTTAAACATTACTGAGTGTTTGACATAATTTTGTACTTTACTTATAGTTCTTCTGACACAAGGGAACGCCAACACAGCATAAACCATCAGTGAAGCAAAAATATAGACGAACTCAATTCACTCGGACATCGAAGGAGACATGACTGGCGAAGGACTTGTGAAGCTGCCGTGAACTAAAATATTAACAGTTGTTCGTTATTGTCATTGAAATAGCACAACACATTTAGCAAATAAGCTTACTATCATCTGAGAGAAACACAGAGTAATTTTAACGGCGTATTTTTCGTAAGAACGTAAGTAAGCTTATCGCTTCCAACTGCGATGTTTGTTATTCATTCACAACTTGTCGATTGTGTATAATATTTATTTCATTGTTATTATTTATCCATGCTATTACTGATCAATAGAGTGCAATTTAGAAAAGCTTGAAAACTAAATAACTAATTAGTACTAAATAGCACTAATGAAACAATAGAAAACAATAGAAATAGCACTATTTAGTACTATTTAAAATTAGTACTATTTCACGCTTTTCTAAATTGCACTCTATAGTGAATAAATTGCAAAGAAAGAACGGCAAAACAGTGTGCCGAAAAAGCTAGTAAACTTTTATTGTTGAAATAAATACGTTTGTTTGTCATTTTGTGTACAAGTACTGATAGCAAATGTGTTGTGCAGTACTAAATATTGAGACTATTCAGTATTTATAAAACACAATGCGTCAATTTTGAAGATTTTAATCGATAAAAATCAAAATACAAAACAAATAATTTACAGAAGTCAAAACAGAAAACAAAGAAAGCATATTGTAGATGTTTTGACTCATGTTTAGTGAACATATAAATGTTAAAACTTGCCAAAAAGAGCACAGTTCAGATTTGCCGAGCGCTTGTCGATGCCTTCTCGAAGGTAAAATCCGACTGCTTCACGGAAAAGTGCACCAGCTACTTGCGCCGCACATCGGGCCACGACGCTCAAAATTTCAAAAATTAGTTTCTCAGCGTACGTTGAAGTTAGACGACTGATACTTACAAAGTGTTTCGAGAATACGGTAAAGTTTAGTCATTCGAAGAGAAAAATTTAATTTTCACATCACATTGACAAAATTAGGAGCAAAAACATATTTGTCACGTGACCGAGTTTCATACCTTGTATAAATATACACATTTGCTGCGGGCGCATCCCGCAGGACGCACACAGGAAGCCCAACATAGGACATTACTCAACACAGGGAACCCAACATAATACGTATTGCGCGCACGCGCGCTCTACCATAGGAAGCCCATCAAAAAAAGACGCAAATATCATTTTATTGAATTATTTAGTAGCCTCAAAAGCAATGGTTGGGCTGCCTGTGGAATTGTCGCACTTTGAAACCCAAAATGCCCAACTTCGCGCGCGAAATAAAAAATGTTCCTGAAGCTCAATTCACTTTTTATTAACGCCATGTAAACAAGCAAATAGTAAACTTTCGTAGTAGCAAATAAAAACGGGATCTGTTTTTTCGTTTTAAAAGGCACTTTAAGTACTCTTTTTACAGTGAGGACACACTAACCGGGACCATTTGAGCAAAACTGACCAATCAGATTACACCTGAAAACAATCACATTCCAACAAAAGTCTTCTGCGCCAATCAGCATTATAACTATAATGCTGATTGGCCCAGACAACTTTTGTTGGAATGTGATTATTTTCAGGTGTAATCTGATTGGTCAGTTTTGCTCAAGTGGTCCCGGTTAGTGTGTTCTCACTGTAACGGTGTTATGGATTTCCTTTAACCTTTGAATGTAAAATATGACATGATTTCAAGTGCCTCATTTTTAGATTCGCGAACAATGTTGATAAAATGTACAGCCGCCATTTGCTTCTGTACTGTGGATTGCATAGACGTTGTCAATCATGAAACAATGGAACTAAGACCGCAAGGATGTCTGGGAATGTAGTTAAAATAATTCACATTCCAGTTGTCGACTAATGTTTTTCAAACTCTAAGAACTTTTCGGCTAAGAACTTACATATTAGGACTGATGGGTATAAGTATAGGTAATCATTTTTCTTATTTTTACTGAGTTGTTATTCTTCTACGTTACGCAACTCAGCTTACTGGTTGCGATGTTATGTTTTTTAAATCAGATCTTATCTCTTATCCTAGTAAGTGGTATCCTGGTGGGTTCGAGTCCCGCCAAGGCACACATTTTCTCTTTCTAGTTCTGGTCAACACTCAGCGTGCGTCCAACGGAGTTATGGATGCACGTGGGAGGCTTCTGAGCACGAGCGATGCCTAAGAGTAGCACGATGCGTAGGCGTAGTCTTTTATAACATAGCCGTATAATTAAACAAGTTAGTTAAATGATTGTTTAAAGGGGGACTAGTACGTAAATCGTTCAAAGTTTGATTTAGCTGAAACTTCACTGAAATAAGCTCAAAGACCCATACAATCACTGGTTAATTTTTTTCTCATAAATTCCAATGGGAAGTAATACATTTTTATGAATCTTTAGAGGTGTCAGTGACGTCACTTACTCAACCCAAACGATCATCACGGCTTCGCTCCATACATTTCTTCATGTTTAATGTCTTGAATTATTTTATTTCTATGAAGCTAAACGTTTGTGTGAAGGAGTTTTCTTACCTTATATGTACTTGGGATTGATTGTTTGACTAGTTTTCGTCAGTGCAGAGCTGTTATCCGAACAAACCGTTCAGATATTTTGATCACAAAATACAAAGAAATGTATGGAGCTGAGTTTGGGTTGAGTAAGTGACGTCACTGATACCTCTAAAGATTCATAAAAATGTATTACTTCCCATTGGAATTTTTGAGAAAAAAATTAACCAGTGATTGTATGGGTCTTTGAGATTATTTCAGTGAAGTTTCAGCTAAATCAAACTTTGAACGATTTACGTACTAGTCCCCCTTTAAAGAAATGTTTAAATTTATAGATAGATAGATAGAAACTTTATTTAAAGAGGGTAAACACTAAATAGTATAAATACTAACAAACTCGTGGCCCTCGATTAACTCTGATTCTATCGAAATTCTCAATACATCGTGCGCGATGAAAATTTGCAAAGTGTTTTCATTCAATCAACAAGTTACCAACATTTTGATTTCTTGTTTTTATAGTTTTAAATCTTGAAATCTGTAGAACTTTTATCATTCGATTAAATTACTTGAATACATGTTTTTTTAATTGAAATAAGGTCAGAGCGAAAACAGATTCCCGAAAACAGATTTTTATTGAAAGAAAAACATTTTTCATTTTGATCCTAATCACTATGACATCAGCGTGCTGTCCATCTAGTTATGGATGTACGCTCGCGCGCACGCACGCTAATTAACCAATCAGAGCGCGCGTTATATTTTAGCTATGTTATACTAATTAGTTGTCAGTGTTTATTAATGCCCAGATTTATTGGAATCACTCTATTTGTATTTATAAGCTAACCTTATATAACTTGGTTGGTTTTATTTATTAATGGAAATGGTATCAGCAAATTGAATGGATGATAATTGCATTAAAAAATAACAAGATTAATATACAAATTTAAAGAAATGAGGTCAAGTTTACAGTAAGTACGGCGACCGATTTCCGGGAATTTGAGTGAAAGTGACCGCTTATAGAGGGTGACCGCTTAATAGAGGTTTGGCTGTATAAGTTATTGCCCCTGCAGAGGCCAAAACCCGAGGAGGTGTCAAAAATTGTAGTCCGCTCGTGTATATAGTAAAGGCTTATAAAATGTAGTTGTATGTAATAAGTATATTTGAATATCATGTTGACTGATCAGTAATTAGATTATTTATTGTTACAAATAAAGTGGTAAAAAAGACGGCTTTTAAGATACGAACATCTGATAGAAATACACAATTGCAAGGCCAAATGATATTATCTAGGATAATGTAGACATGCATTCAGTATGTAAAGAATATATTTTAAATTTTATAGTTCCTCATTTTGGAGCTGGCCACAAATGTTTCAGTGTTCAACTCAGTATGTGTCACCCTCTCAGTGACAATATAGTTTATTATTATTATTATTATTATTATTATTATTATTATTATTATTATTATTATTAACATGAATCAGTACACATTTCGCATACAAAGAGAAATCGTCTACAAAGTACGTTGAGTCATGACAGTCGACCACGTGCTTTGAGCCTTCGTTGACCAAGTACAGCGAAACTATATTGAGCATGCGCTTTACCCGTTTTACTTTCGTTGACAATTCACCAAATGTACGGAATCCCGGAGTAAAAATGAAAAGAAAGCCCATTTTATAACTCGGGCATTCCACAGGAAGCCCATGTAATGACGAGATTCAAAACTCTGCACTTTCGTCCCAGAAAGTTGCTAACCTAGACTTAGACTTTCATTAATAAATTTACACTATTTTACAATCATTACATCAGTACAAAATTGAATAGGAAAGAAGAACATCTCTAGCGTGACTGTGACTACCCTGCGAGCAGAGTCTTCTTTTAACCTCCTCCCCGAGAGAGAGAAGGAAGAAGACTCTTCCGAAGTCGTGTAGATCCTTTGTATTCCGTTATCCAAGAATCTGGATAATGAGATTCATAATTTCAGGTTTGATTCCGGTTTAAACTGTTTTTATTATGCGCACGGCTGAATTAACGTATTAAACCGATGGCCAAGTCTGCGCCCACAATCATAGTATATAATGGCGGCTAGAGTTCGTTATGTTATTACAAACGTTTTTGACAAGCTTTTCCCTTCCAAATCGTTCACGACACATCAACATCAAGCAAGCACATAATATAATTTATTACTGGTAGGGATACCTTTGTTTCTTTGCCCACTGACATGTTTATCAACTCGCTAAACCGTTAGAAGTCCGGAACCGGAAACAATATTTGAATCCGAGTGGGCGTGGAAATGCATTTGTCTCTAAGCAACCGTCACGCATGCTCAAATAAGAATGTACACGACTTCGGCAGAGTCTTCTTCCTTCTCTCTCTCGGGGAGGTTAAAAGAAGACTCTGCTCGCAGGGTAGACTGTGACGTGCGTTGATCCGTTTCAGTCCGTACTCGTTCACAGTGCGGGGACTCTTGCGGAGAATCTCAAGCATTTTGCTTATATACATAATACGCCGGTCAGATTATGCAGGCAAGTTATAAACCTGAAAACCTTCACATCTACATGAAACACGCTTATAACTAACGTGGATTAGTAGAAACCACAAACCAGAAGAAAGAAATTAAGGTGAGACAACCAACAACATACACATGTAGTACGAGTCTGCCACACAAGACATTCTTGCTTTCCTTGCATTGGTTGACCCATATTATGGCTTAAAGGAGTCAGTCTCTGTGGATTATGTTCGTTCTTAATTTTGATAGAGGAGTGTTTTTTCATTTATTATTGACATGTGGATATGTATACTAAAAGCCACCACTTTATCTCAAGGTTTTTACACAGGTTTTTACAAGGTTTTACATAGGAGTAATTATTTATTTTTCTTTATTTTGATTTAAAGCGCATTTGATCATTTCGCAATGGAATATACGCTATATAAGTTATTAAATTATTATTATTATTATTTATCGCGTATCTAAATAATTTAGATATGTACAAAGTTACAGAGAAACAGAAGAAAGCATATTTGTAGTATATAGTCGCCTTCGGCTCGAGATTGTAAATAAGATACAACATTTCCACGAATATTGTAAATTACTTATGATATTGTTTAATCATTGTTTGAACCAGGTAGGCGTTTCAACCAGAATTGTAGTCAATATCTGATTGAGACGAAAATAATATAATAACTGTTCTTTTAGCATTCAATTGTCATTCCGATTGCTTGACCGCACCCTGACCGCACTGAACAATGAAAGCAGTTTCGTATTATAGCTTAGTTAAGAGTCGATTGTTTAATAATTTTTTTATTCCTTTTCATACTTCTGAATTGCTGGTTTTCATTAGACGTCACTTCCGGTCTCATGAGGAATTTTCATCAGCTGAATTGCACCTTTTCAAAATTAAAGAATACTCTCTGCTTGATAGCACATGGAGGGCAGTGTTTGACCGTCATTTGAAGCAAATAATGAGATTCAAGGAGTTTTAACAGCTGATTGAAACCAAGCAATAGAGTTGATTGCTCAGTTGAGACATACAAAGAACAAATACGGCAAATATGTAATATGAATGCTTTTTCATTTAGAATACATTTACACTTTTGTTTGGTTTTCAAAGGGGGCTTTAATTGTGAATGAAATGCGAACGGAGTTTTGATTCTTTTCAATCAAATGAAGAACAGTTCTCACAGGAAGGTCATAAAGTTAAGACGGGTATTTGAGACGATGACTTGCAATTTTCGTAAACTGCCAAAAGTGCATCACAAGAGAGTCAGTTGTTGAGGGAATGTGCCCAAACTAGCACAAAGTGGAGTGTAAAGATTTTTGAAGACTGGCAGATGTCTCGTAAAAACAAGGTAGCAAGGAAAGAGTCTATTGACTTGTCCGGCTTTTGACACATAAATTCCGTATGAAGTTCTTCGACTAACATTACTTTACCATCTTCTAACTCGAGGCTCTTGAAAAGAATAATGTAGCAAGTAACGCAATATTTAGCGAGAACTGTGCTAAGTCCTTAATTTGAAGTAATCTCGTGTCTTTCAAAGTTAACGTTTGTTATAATTTATTTGAGATTGTGAAAGTATTGCCGCACAAAGCTAGAATTAAATACAATGATTGTATCATTAGTAAGTAAGTTAAAACTGTGAAAGTGCTAAGCTCCAATAGAGGAAGGGAGTTACATTAAAGAAACTGCGGAACAAAATCTAACGAGTATTTTTCTTAAATATAATGCACTGATCGATACAGAATACGTATAGAGCTTATTAGTATTCTGTATATACAGAATACTAATAAGGTCTATAAGTATTCTGTATCAGATACAGAATACTAATAAGCTTTATTACTATTCTGTATCATACTTGTATGGGAGTTACAAGGTAGCCACGTGATCAGAATGCTGAGCACAGATTGGACAGCTGCCTAATGAATTATTAATGAATATTATAAATATGGTATATGCTCTCTTTCATATTAGTATGACTCATATTTATATGGTATATGCTCTCTTTCAGATTAGTATATCATATATTTAATGGTATATGCTCTCTTTCAAACAGGAGCTTTATGTGTGTCTGGTGGCTTTTCGTGGTAGCGAAAACCCATACAAATCCTTGTCAAAGCGGGAAACTTTGAAAACCGTTAACCTTTTTTCTTATTTGCTTGATTCTTTTCAAATTTTTAACTTTCCAGTTATGGTATTTTCGTTTGTGTTCGATGAAAATTTAAAAGTCACGTGGCAGGTGGTAGAGGCCCATTCAGAAAACGTTGTCTGCGATCGACTTCAAGCCTGCGCGACTAGACCGAAAGGGAGTATGGGTAGATATGATAATTCACTTGCATGCTTTTCGTATTTGATGACAATGGCAGGTGAATCTGTAAATGTATGCCTACGCATTTTACCAATGCCAGCAAAACGGATCAGGAAACTAAAGGAAGATTCCGGTGGATAAGAATAAATATTGATTGGTATGATGAACACGGAGAGATATACCTCTCAGGTTATTACGAGGTAAGAAGGAGATGTACAAATAGCTCGTGCTGTGCTCAAGGACGAATACCTCCTTTCGACCGGGAAATAACACCTAAGCCGTCTACCACCAACCTCTTGCATTACGAGACCTTAGCAAGAGCTCAAGCTATTGCTAATGATAAAAGGCTGAGGGGCGATGCTGTGAATGACCTCAACAGATTGGGAAATACATCTTTAAATCCAACTAGTTACAACGACGGAAGACGACGGGTTTTTGCCACCACACACTGTGAAAAAAGAATTTGAAAAAGAAATCGAACTAGGCAAGCTACCAAGTGATATTGAAATAAAACGATTTCGTTATGTCTCCCCTTGCCCAGAATACTCTGTTATAGCTGAACTGAAAAAACATATCGATGCTGCTAGATCTAAGACCAAAATGGCAGAGAAGAGAAAGGAAAGGCGCTTCACGAAAGAAATAACAGTGCGGATTCTTAAAGAACTTTGTGATATTGTCAAAGTAGAATTTTCTCACTACGATCCAGTGGCGTAAAATACGACCTTGTGTGCAGAATAATGGAACATGCAAAGAATATGAAAATACACGTTACTGAAGACGTAAAGAAAATGTCAGTGGAAGAACTAAAAGCAGGTGTACAAGATAAAAGACTGTCAATAACGGGATCTACTGTTGACCTGCAGGAACGATTGAGCAGAGCACGTTTGGGTATTTGGATAAAGGAGAAGACTATCAAATCAGACAAAGCAGTTTGTGCTAAAAGCGAAGACTTAATGAAGCTTACATATTGCGTCCATGCTATTATGCGCATTTAGAATCTTGTTTGTATTTGCAGCTTAAAGTGCTCCTAATCCCTGATGTGAAAATTTCAGTAACGAATGTACTCCATATATACAGTTGACTGGTGCAATTATTTACGCCAAAGGTTTTTTGGTATATTAACATATGGCAAGTTTAAACCGCCGTATCTCACCAACACCATGCGCAAACCAAAAAAATGTTGTTCCAGTCATACTATACACATAGTGTGGAATGGATAATATACTGTTAATTTGAAGCAAGGGGATAGAGGCACTTTTTAAGTATCTGCTAAAGCCGGTTTAGCCGCGAGCCGTGACGCAAATGCAAACACAAATGCAAGTTGTTCGCACATGATCAGCGCAAATGCAAGGATTATAAGTAGATATGCACAAAACCCGATTCGCATGATAAAAAGTGTAGTGCAAGCACAAACGTATTTTGTCAGACAATGAAAAAGTTCCATTGCTTGCATTGATTTTCATTTGCACTTGCGTTTTCATCACCAGAAATATTGGACATGCCGATGAGCGAGCATGCGCAGTAGTCCCAGGGGGGGGGGGGGGGGTACTCGGGGATATCAGTGACGGGGAGGTGCGAAGGCCTTTTTTGGGTTTGAAATTCGCGGCATGGGACTTTTATGGGGTTAGCAATTTTCTGGTGGACTTTTTTTGATATAACGATTTTGGCAAGGTCTTTTTGGGGGGTTGATAAAAATAATATTCTACCCCGTCATACCGTTCTCGATTTTATGTAAAGCGATTTCATTGACAAGTGTAAACTACGTAAATGTCATGACATGACACATAGATCTCCTGTTATAGCGGTTTATTCATGATTGATCATATCTCAGTTACATAACAAATAAAAAACCAAACATTGTTGATTTTAGAAGATATCACATTACATCATTATCCACGTGCTAGGTGGTCTGTGTCAATGGTAATCCCCCGGTCTAATTGCCAAACGCATCGTTCTTTACATTGTCGATGCACGATGAATAAATAAAGCGGACGCATAAACTATCTCGCATTCTCTTGGTGTTTTTACTTTTTTTTTTATAATGGACTTTTTTTGGGTTACGTTCTGTGCCGTTGGACTTTTTGGGGGGTCTTGTTTTTGCGTATTGGACTTTTTTGGGGTTTAAAAGTTTGGCCTCATTCGCACCTCCCCGTCACTGATACCCCTGAGTACCCCCCCTGGGGCAGTAGTAGCCGTAATGGCGATAGTATCGTATAAGAAAATGTATGGCGAACTTCAGTTTTTTGCAAATACTTAGTTAACGATCTTATGGTTTTCTTTTGTCGGACTAAAAATTGACAGCGAATGAGCAAACACATTTATTTAGATGACCATAATTGTGGTTACAATTGTGCTACCTGGTTCCATGAGCTTCAATAATTAAGTTGATTATCTGAACGAATCCCCCATATATCTTCTGTAAAATGTCTTAACCTGTGTTGGGTAATTTCAATTTCATGAACTATCAGTCAGTCTAACATGCCGTGTCGGACTCGAACTTTCAACAGCAATGTTTGGTGCACACATTTCACGTAGAAACATCCCCATTTTGTCAAATCTAGTTGGTTCCAAGAGCGTGGATATCATCCCTAAAAGTCACTTTTCGTCATCCTCCAAGACAGGCCATATCTGTAGGGAAGGTTGTCCGAAAATGAAGATCTTCACCATCTGCCATTTTCCTGTTTACATGAGTTCTTAGTGCATTCTGCGATTGCACACAGGGATTCCGAGAACTTGAAGGGTAAAATTTCGGGTGGAGTCTAAAAGGGATGCCTCAAAAGGACCTTATGAAATATTCATTTTCATGACGTCAGTCGACGTTCTCCGAAAGAGTTCTCGGGTTTCGTTTTTTTGATCGACTGATCGACGGGAATTTCGAGAAATAATGCGGGAAAGAGCGGGAATATTTTAAATTTTAAAATAACTAAATCCCTGAGCTCATATGGATTCGCTATGGACTATCAAGCTCTAATGCAGTTCGAAACCATCACAACGACTCGATTTTCTCAGTTTTATAGCAAATATTTTGGTAAACAAAAGAGTTGAAGAACATCATAAGAGCGCAGATACTGAATGAGCTCGTCCCGGCCTGTATCCCTGGTGAGGTATACTTGAATCGGCTGTCAGTGTTCTGCAGGTGACTTGCAAGATCGGTTTTGGCGTGAAATTGCAGTAAGACGTAAAAGTTACTTTTAGGTTCAGCCTTCAGGGTGCCACGACGTACTGAGTGCCACATTTATTTGTTTCTCTTAGGATGTCATGGCATGATTTTTATTTACTACCGAGAAAAATCGAAATGAAATGCTCTTTGTAATTGCCAAGTTGAGAAATCGACACAAAAACAATACCGCACGCTGTCTAGACACGGTGTACGAGCAAGGTCTTTGAAGAGTTTCCGTTTAAAAAAATCCCTTTTGGAGGCAATTGTTTGGGAACTGACACAAGGCGGAGAACTTTTTCAGTTGAGGAAAAGTTTTTTTTTCTTGTGTAGACATGGATAGTATAGAGTTTACTGGAGAGGAATCAATACGATTGAAATCGTAGGTTGTGTGTGACCCTATACGTGATTCTGAACATTGATAACAAATATTCTCCGATAAAAATTATCATACAGTGATAATCGATGATACTCATCACCCCATCATAATAAATAAAACCAACTTTCAGTACACTCAGAGCCAGCGATTGTGCATTTTGATTTCACCATGTGATTTGATTCTTCGGGAAATGAGCTCGGGGGATTGTCGTACATTATCCGTGATGTCGTGGAATTGAATATTTAATGAGGTCCTTTTGAGGCATCCCTTTTAGCCTCCACCAAAATTTCGATGTATTTTGTATGTATTTCGATGTATTTCTGTGTTGGGCTTCCTGTGTCATATTTTGATCGACCGTCGTAAGGTGACTCCAACATAATTGCGAGTGCATTTTGTAATATTTTTAACTCGCTCGTATCGCGTCAAAAACACTCGGATATTTCTGCATTTAACACATGTAATAACTCAAACATGTAGGCTATTAAGGGTGTATTCAAAATTTGATATTTCAGTCGCGTTTGCCGTTACGGGCCGATTTTCTAACAGTGGTTTTTCATAATATTGTCCTCCTGTTCGCTCAAAAATCGTACGATTTCTACGAAACTTCAGATTCTTGTTAAATAGATTGTCATAATTTTGTCAGCCGGGTTTAAAAAAAATCTCTCGACTGCAAGTTGCGCGGCATTATTTTTATGGTCAGTTTTTAGGCCGCGCAACTTGCAGTCGAGAGATTTTTTTTAAACCCGGCAGACAAAATTATGACAATCTATTTAACAAGAATCTGAAGTTTCGTAGAAATCGTACGATTTTTGAGCGAACAGGAGGACAATATTATGAAAAACCACTGTTAGAAAATCGGCCCGTAACGGCAAACGCGACTGAAAAATAAAATTTTGAATACACCCTTAAAAGCCTACATGTTTGAGTTATTACATGTGTTAAATACAGAAATATCCGAGTGTTTTTGACGCGATACGAGCGAGTTTAAAAAATCACAGAATGCACTCGCAATTATGTTGGAGTCACCTTAAATAAAGTCAGTCTTTTTGATATTTTGAAGTTCTAAACTTGCTTTCTAAACAAAGATTAACGCTAATTAAGATCTGTATGTCATTTATTTAGCAATTAGAACTGTTTTTAGCGAGTTTTGGGACAAAATGCTGAGCCCGAGGAAACCGCTGGCTAATGTCCCATATTTCTGGCAATGCAAAGTTCACTCGTACGGTACACCAACAAAAACTGACACAAAACAAAGAAACAAGCCACCGTTTGTTCTCAGTAGATATATCTATACATGTAGCAACAGAAAATTAAGATGATCTGCTTTGACCGACGAATGATCACATCCGGCATTTGCCAACAATATGCGGTATGTTTCGTCATTGTTTGCTTATAAATTGCCGTCAGTCCGCCGATATATTCGTCTGCATGCATGTCACGTCCGATCTACTATATTACTGTATTGTTTCACCCTAAAGGACACTGCAATCTATCGTTTTTTTATCCAAAACGTTTTTGTTATTACTGATCATGAAGTATTGTCACACCGTGTCGATAAAAATAAAAATGAGACTCAAGCTACTTTTCCGAACAATTCAAAAGGTATTTGAATGGAATTGTCACTCGGAAAGATATTTACAAATGTATGTAAAATTTCTTTGAGTGGGAAATGGCTCCGATTCATTTAACACTCGAGGAAACTTTACACACATATTACTAAGGGCTATGTAAAAACTGGATTTTTTTTAGCTCGATGGATTATTCAGTAGTACTCAGTTTTGTTTTAAACTAAGGGGATGTCTACAATATAAATGTACCAACTGCACTTTGTCACAATCTAGCATATAGACTAGAACCGTGACAGGGGATGTACCCACCACCTCTACAGAATATATATATATATAGGGTAGGGGCATGCACCCGCCGCCACCTCTACAGATACAGGATAGGGGCATGTACCCGCCGCCACCTCTACAGAATATACAGGATAGGGGCATGTACCCGCCGCCACCTCTACAGAATATACAGGGTAGGGGTATGTACCCGCCGCCACCTCTACAGAATATACAGGGTAGGGGCATGTACCCGCCGCCACCTCTACAGAATATACAGGGTAGGGGCATGTACCCGCCGCCACCTCTACAGAATATATAGGGTAGGGGCATGTACCCGCCGCCACCTCTACAGAATATATAGGGTAGGGGCATGCACCCGCCGCCACCTCTACAGAATATATTGGGTAGGGGCATGTACCCGCCGCCACCTCTACAGAATATACAGGGTAGAGGCATGTACCCGCCGCCACCTCTACAGAATATACTTGGTAGGGGCATGTACCCGCCGCCACCTCTACAGAATATACAGGGTAGGGGCATGTACCCGCCGCCACCTCTACAGAATATATAGGGTAGGGGCATGTACCCGCCGCCACCTCTACAGAATATACAGGGTAGGGGCATGTACCCGCCGCCACCTCTACAGAATATATAGGGTAGGGGCATGTACCCGCCGCCACCTCTACAGAATATATAGGGTAGGGGCATGCACCCGCCGCCACCTCTACAGAATATATTGGGTAGGGGCATGTACCCGCCGCCACCTCTACAGAATATACAGGGTAGAGGCATGTACCCGCCGCCACCTCTACAGAATATACTTGGTAGGGGCATGTACCCGCCGCCACCTCTACAGAATATACAGGGTAGGGGCATGTACCCGCCGCCACCTCTATAGAATATATAGGGTAGGGGCATGTACCCGCCGCCACCTCTACAGAATATACAGGGTAGGGGCATGTACCCGCCGCCACCTCTACAGAATATACAGGGTAGGGGCATGTACCCGCCGCCACCTCTACAGAATATACAGGATAGGGGCATGTACCCGATGCCACCTCTACAGAATATACAGGATAGGGGCATGTACCCGATGCCACCTCTACAGAATATACCCGCCGCCACCTCTACAAGTATGCAGGGTGGTAGGTAGTACCCCCCTGCATATAATATATAGTAATATATATAATATATAGTAATATATTATATTATATTATATTATACAGCCTTTTGCAAAAATTCTGTCGCGACCAAGTATATCAGTATATCAGTATATCACTATATACCCGCGTGAGTTCCGCACGCACGCACGCAACCCGTACACGCATTTCAAGATGGTTGACTGTACAAGCGTGGATTGGAGAGCCATGAATACGATACAAGCTACACACAAACGTTATTTTCACATTCACTTGATAGTATAAATCTTCGGGTATATAGTGATATACTGATATACTGATATACTTGGTCGCGACAGAATTTTTGCAAAAGGCTGTATTATATTATATTATATTATATTATATTATATTATATTATATTATATTCTTGTAACTGAAAAACCCATATTGGGAGGTACATTAAACTATGTATGTATGTATGTATGTACCCGGTACCCACCTACGTTTCTGAAAAAATCGGGTCCCTACTGTGGACCATTGTTTTGACCACCTCCCTAATGGGAACTAGGATGAGCCCTGATACTGGAGCTACAGTCGTTTGCAAAATAGTTGACACAAATAGGTTTTTTTATACCTATATTTCAGAAATGTGACGCTGCGCCTGAAATATTTCTCATAGAACTCCCAACCCCCCTCCCCCCACTACAAAGGGGGAGGGGGGGACGAAAACCCAAATTCGTGCGCGCAAAAAAGTGTCCGAATTTCTCAAAGTGTGTCAAGCTATTTTGCAAACGATTGTAGGCATAACTAACATAATACCATGATCGCCTCGGTTTCCTTTGTCCTTCCAGGGACTTACAAAAATGGAGACTCGGATCGTCCCCAGTGTGTCCCTCATATAACAATCACTGGGACCTTGGACAGAGTAATCTGTCCGAATTACGTTTAACTTGAAAGCTGCCTCTACTCCAAGTTACTCAAGCGTCTAACACTTGTGGGATGCTATGTCCTCGACTCTGCGCATGAACAGCGCATGTGCAAAGACCGGAATTCTTTCTTTTCTGGACTAAAGTCTTGGAACTCTTTATTTCTTGCCTTTTCCCATTGCTTACTAAACGTTAGCACACCATGAAGGTTTTGTTTTCGTATTTTCGGGCACTTTTCCTTGATTGGTCAACTTCAGCGTCTTTTACAAAGGCAAAGCAACTCTCCGCCATGATTTTTGACCAAATGACAATTAAATATTCCTAAACTGACTAATAAAAATACTCGATCATTGTACAAATGAAGCAAAGCATCACAATTTCTAAATTCTCCAGAGTGTGGTGTAATCAACGCTCTTTGAGAAAAATATTGTAGTTCGTACTGCTCTAAGCTATGCAAAGTGAACTATATTTTATTTATTTCCTCGGTGATCATGGTATTACAAACTACGGCCTACGGCGTCGGGACTTCAACAAACTCTCCCTCGGCTTGCGGGAAATTTAATCACTAATTTCCCTCTTGTCATGGTATTACTTATAAGTTAAAACACTAATCTACAAAATGATGACAATTATTATATAATCTTGGATTAATATTAAAAAGGCACGCTCCTAAATCGATATCTATGATTCATGAAGAATTAAGTAGAATATCTCACTAGCATGCTGAGAAGGAAGCCAATTTAAACATCAACTTTACAATACCATACCATACAATACAATACAACAACTTTAGTGAACATTTTATTTATGTCAAAAACTCTGTCAAAAAAGACGAGAATTGTAGAAACTCTACTAGTTTTAATGCTGAGCTTATGCTGTCAGTCACACCACAATTACACCTGCAGCTTGTATGCAAATTGCCCATTTCAGATCATGTGATGTAAACATTGATATTCTCAGGAGAATTAGTCCTTTCAATATAAACGAATAAATTTCAGAAATATAAAGGAACAATTCTCCAGAGAATATCAGTGTTTACATCACATGATCTGAAATGGGCAATTTGCATACAAGCTAAAGAGGTCTATTACTCCAGCAGCTGATGGCTCTTAGTGAAGGTTAGAAGTGACGTCAGTTTTGACATGAAAGTAAAAATGTAAATTAAGAAATTATTCGTCCAAGAAAGGAAACAAGCATTTCACTGCATTGTGTTTTGGTCAGTTAGTTAGGTTCGACTGCTGTGATCAAATATTTAAACAATTTTTAACTAAAGCTATAGCATAACATAACAACCTACTGCAATTCAATCTTGTCTTCCTTAATTTCAATGTAGCAGATGATAAAACGTCAAACTCATATCCATAATTGATCTGCATGTGTTATATCATCTTACGCCAAGCTAACTCGTTCTTTATAACAACTTAGGACAACATCACCGACCAGAAAGAGCTCATTTGAGGCCAGTTTACTTGCGATTAACTGAGGCTATAGCAGGCATTCTTCTGGTAGGTACTTCACACTTCTTTCTTCTCCATCTTGTAGTAACAAACCACTCTTTTTCCGTTTATAGGCTCAGGTTTCCCAATATTGCGGGAGAGGGTCGGAGGGGAGGGATGGGGGGGTAACTAAAGGTTCATTTGAGACCAGCAGCTGAATATTCTTTCTCTACTTTGGTGATGTTTCATTGAAAACCTTAATCCGTAGTTGATTTTAATTGCTTAATCTAAATGCTTTCCGCTGGCAGTTGTCTCAAGTCTGTCGATCCCACCGCCTTTGTTTTCAACTGGATTGAATGAGTCAAAGGACATCACGAAAACTATTCGCTCCCAACACTAAACCTCTGGTACGTAATACAGCTTGTATAGTATTTTATTTTTTTTATATTATTATTGTAAAAAATGCCATTTAATTCAGCCTCACTGTGCTGCGAGTTAGCTTTAATAAACTATCTATCCATCCATCTTTTTTTCTTTTTTCTTTTTTTTTCTTTCTTTCTTTCTTTCTTTCTTTCTTTCTTTCTTTCTTTCTTTCTTTCTTTCTTTCTTTCTTTCTTTCTTTCTTTCTTTCTTTCTTTCTTTCTTTCTTTCTTTCTTTCTTTCTTTCTTTCTTCTTTCTTTCTTTCTTTCTTTCTTTCTTTCTTTCTTTCTTTCTTTCTTTCTTTCTTTCTTTCTTTCTTTCTTTCTTTCTTTCTTTCTTTCTTTCTTTCTTTCTTTCTTTCTTTCTTTCTTTCTTTCTTTCTTTCTTTCTTTCTTTCTTTCTTTCTTTTTCTTTCTTTCTTTCTTTCTTTCTTTCTTTCTTTCTTTCTTTCTTTCTTTCTTTCTTTCTTTCTTTCTTTCTTTCTTTCTTTCTTTCTTTTTTTTCTTTCTTTCTCAAGCATGTTAAGGCCTGGGATTTTAAAGAATTCCCCTAAAACGTTAAATTTGCCTTAATTGTGTTTGGAACAGAAAAACAAAACGATTTTCGGCTACATAATATATCTCATGAAACTTAACATTTTGGTACGTATTTCAAAATAAGGGATGGGTCACGTGACCTGTTACGTCACAAATCACGTTTTTCAATTTGGGGAGATGGAGACAAAAGGTATCAAAGTTATTTTTTTGTGTTTTTACCTTTGTTTTAATGTCCTTATTATGGATCTGCCTTAACACCTGGACCATCATTCTCATTTAAGGAGATATTTAACTACGTAATAGAAAAAATCTAGTCACGTGACCTATTTTACATAATATCTCCTTTAAAATGAATGATGGTCCAGGTGTTAAGGTAGATTCATAATAAGGACATTAAAACAAAGGTAAAAACACAAAAATAACTTTGGTACCTTTTGTCTCCGTCTCCCCATATTGCAAAACGTGATTTGTGACGTAACAGGTCACGTGACCCATCCCTTATTTTGAAATACGTGCCAAAATGTTAAGGTTCATGAGATATATTATGTAGCCGAAAATCGTTTTGTATTTCTGTTCCAAACGCAATTAAGGCAAATTTGAGTGTTTTACCCAAAACCCAGGCCTTAACATGCTTGAGTTCTTTCTTTCTTTCTTTCTTTCTTTCTTTCTTTCTTTCTTTCTTTCTTTCTTTCTTTCTTTCTTTCTTTCTTTCTTTCTTTCTTTCTTTCTTTCTTTCTTTCTTTCTTTCTTTCTTTCTTTCTTTCTTTCTTTCTTTCTTTCTTTCTTTCTTTCTTTCTTTCTTTCTTTCTTTCTTTCTTTCTTTCTTTCTTTCTTTCTTTCTTTCTTTCTTTCTTTCTTTCTTTCTTTCTTTCTTTCTTTCTTTCTTTCTTTCTTTCTTTCTTTCTTTCTTTCTTTCTTTCTTTCTTTCTTTCTTTCTTTTCTTTCTTTCTTTCTTTCTTTCTTTCTTCTTTCTTTCTTTTTTCTTTCTTTCTTTCTTTCTTTCTTTCTTTCTTTCTTTCTTTCTTTCTTTCTTTCTTTCTTTCTTTCTTTCTTTCTTTCTTTCTTTCTTTCTTTCTTTTTCTTTCTTTCTTTCTTTCTTTCTTTTTCTTTCTTTCTTTCTTTCTTTCTTTCTTTCTTTCTTTCTTTCTTTCTTTCTTTCTTTCTTTCTTTCTTTCTTTTTCTCTCTCTCTCTCTCTCTCTCTCTCTCTCTCTCTCTCTCTTCTTTCTTTCTTTCTTTCTTTCTTTCTTTCTTTCTTTCTTTCTTTCTTTCTTTCTTTTCTTTTTCTTTCTTTCTTTCTTTCTTTCTTTCTTTCTTTCTTTCTTTCTTTCTTTCTTTCTTTCTTTCTTTCTTCTATCTTTCTATCTTTCTTTCTATCTATCTATATATCCATCTATCTATCCATCCATCTACTATCTTCTCTCTCTCTCTCTCTCTCTCTCTCTCTCTCTCTCTTTCTCTTTCTCTCTCTCTAACTAAGTGTAAATACACCTGTTTTCAAAAACGTTGTCCATTTACAAAATACAAAATAGTAAAATAGTAGAAAGGAATTAATTAGAGAAACAATGAGCCAGAGTTCTGCATGATTGAATTTCTTTTGTTTCTCTAATTAATTCCTTTTTTACTATTTACTATTTTGTATTTTGTAAATGGACAACGTTTTTTGAAAACAGATGTATATACAAGCAACAAAGTTCAATAGTTGTTGAACATCTGTGATGTATTTTATTTCTCTAAGACCAATATATATGTTCAGTAGGTTTATTTAACTACATTTAGTTTGTTATAATAATAATAATAATAATAATAATAATAATAATAATAATAATAATAATAATAATAATAATAATAATAATAATAATAATAATAATATTATATTGATATGCTAACATGGAAGTGTACTGTGCAAAGCCTGTACATTATTTAATAGAGTACAGCTAGTGCTTGAGTCGCATACAAATGAGCACAGTCGGCATCTATTAAACAGGTGTGTTTTTATTCATTAATAAAACGACAGCTTCTCGCTTTGTTTTCTATTCGGTTTTTCGTTGGGTTCATTTGCCCCGCTAATGCAGAGTTTTGATGATCCGTTGTAGAGTGAGTTAATTTAACACCGGATCGTTGTCGCTGGACTGAGTTCATTCAGCTTGTCTTCAGATGTGCAGCGCCCTGGCAGTTCGGTTTTATTCGTTAATTATTTTGAAAACCAAAAAGATGATGAATTTGTATTGACGAAGAACATATCGATAACTTGATGATAACGAGAAGCTAGCAATATTCAACTCCGACTCATTTGTCGTCATAGTTGTGATGATGATGACGACGATGGCGATACTATAATGGTGACGATCACGTTGATAATGTCTGACCATAATAACAGCCTATTTTGCAGACCTATATTAATCACATGGGCCAAAGCCTAAAGAAATTAAATTAAAAAGACGAACGAAAGAAAACATGAAAATCCAATTATTTCTTTCCATGATCAAAGCAAGCGATGATTCTATCCTTCAAGCCATTTTTCTCATGATAATTTCTGTCTGGGTTTTACATTACACATCAGGAATTCGTTTGCAACATTTAAAAAATAGGCAGTCAAGGACTGCATGTGGCTACTATAAATAAACAAAAACAGGTAGTCTATAACTACATGTAGGTACTGCGGTTTTGAAATATAGAAGCAATGTGTAGTTGGATTGATTCCTCTGTTGAACTGGTATGTTTGAACTATCTGCTGGAACTTGTTCTTTGGTTCTATATAATGCTAATTTACTGAATCAGAAATGTATTTTAATATACAAAGTTTAATTGAAAACAATTGTGACAGCATACAAATAATTGAACAATAACAGTTGTTATTAACAATCAATATGAACAGCATTGATATATCATTAGTGATTGAATATTAATATTAATTTAACAATGAATTGATAATGGCGTCATGACGACTCCGAAACGTCGCTCAATAAATCTTTTCCTTTCTTTGAGTTTTGCGATATTATGCTTTTCCAAAAATTTAACTGAAGTGGTGTTTATTTATTTATTTGACTTCACCTAAATATATGAAAACTTTGAGTATAATAAATAGAATATCTAATTTGAAGATAGGTTTACACTCTAATATACTATGATTTTATGCTATTTTGCACCAGAAACTAGACACATCTCTCGTGTGTAAAGATCTTTTCAGTTCACAGGCTCGCCAGTCACCACCCTCTGTTTGTGTATTGGGCTTCCTGTGTCTTATTTGATCGATCGGCAGTATATAATATGGCCGTAAATTCACTTCTAGAATCCTGTCCTTTTGATATCTTGTATTTCTAAAACTGCTTTCAAAATAAAGATGAATATGCACTTCACTCCTGTGTGTCATTTATTTAGCGATTACAACGGCTTTTAGCGAGTTTTGGGATAAAGACTGAAAGAGTAACGAGAGCCGTGTTTGTTTTGTGTCTCGCATATAAAGACATTAAGTTATTTGTTCCTCGAAGAGAATTACTTGACACTTTAAATCGGTTATAGATCTGGCAGTTTACATGGAGCCACTACACAGACAAGAGTCGATCGTCATGGACTGATGGAGGGCTCTTTCTCAGTATATCACTATCCTGAAAAACCTTTGTTATTCAAATCAAGAACTCTTTGTAGAACGAGGCATACAACAATATGAACTATTGTTATTCAAATTTTCAGGGATTCAGGACGGTGATATACTGAGAAAGCCCCCTATTTTAAAGGCCGAACAAACACAAACACAATCGATATTCCACTGGAAAATAATCTCAACAAACTGTCACTGAAAAACTTGAAAACATCTTGATGATCAAACACTTGACACTTTGCACGAGAGATTGGTCCGGTTTCTGGTGCAAAATAGAATAGTAGAGAGTGTAAACTTACCCTTCTAAACAAAGCCGTGAAGCGAAAAGCACATGGAAATCCAACACGACGTATTTTAAACGCTATCGAATCGATAAAATGTCGACAACCACGAGAAGAATGAGTATCCGAATCGATAAAATGTCGACAACCAGACGAATAAACCATCGGGACCATCGGGTACATCGTCGCGACATCGTGGCTGATTTTCGATCACCTGACTAGTTCCGAACACTATCCGAAGATTAGGACACTTACTTACTTACGGACTTTCACACTCGATGACATAGTGGCTACTTTCTTCTAAGAAGAGAAGTAGCCACAAAAAAGTTAAGCTCATCAAGAGACTCTGTCTGCGAATCATTCATTGCGAGAATATTTTGTTATCGCTAGTCTCGGGAAACAATTGGCATTCTAAAAATGGTTAACTTAATAATAATAATAATAATAATAATAATAATAATAAATAATAATAATAATAATAATAATAATAATAATAATAATAATAATAATAATAATAATAATAATAATAATAATAATAATAATAATAATAATAATAATAATAATAATAATAATAATAATAATAATAATAATAATAATAATAATGAAGAACAGTTATTGCTGGCTTTCAATCAGCTGTTAAAACTCCTTGAATCTCATTATTTGCTTCAAATGACGGGCAAACACTCAACCCTCCATGTGCTATCAAGCAGAGAGTATTCTATCGAAAAGGTGCAATTCAGCTGATGAAAATTCCTCACGAGACCGGAAATAACGTCTAATGAAATCAAGCAATTGGATGCCATGCCTGGTAATATATGAATTGAGGGTATTTAACTTCGTCAGGCAAAGGAAATAGACGACAAACGAGTATTCAGACGTTTCGCCGGTGAAGGCTTCATCAGTGGTATATTTAAACTGAAAATCACTATCTTAAATCACTTACATTAGAATTCTGAAATACCCAATGGTATTAGGTTGATTGAAGATAGTTATTTTCAGTTTAAATATACCACTGATGAAGCCTTCACCGGCGAAACGTCTGAATACGCGTTTGTCGTCTATTTCCTTTGCCTGACGAAGTTAAATACCCTCAATTCAATAATAATAATAATAATTATTATTATTATTATTATTATTATTATTATTATTATTTATTTTAAATGTGATAATATACCGGAAAGGGGATTAGGTGAGGGATAAGTAGTCAGAACGTGTATACGCGAAGCGATGGTTGTAATGCAAGAAAACGACTGAATAAAATCCTTGGAAGCATACAGTCCCCTGAATGTTGGCTGACTTCGGGAGATAAACATTTACCGACAGCCAGTAATAAAATAAAGCATGCATTGAACAATACTACAGTTTACGTTTGGCCATTATCTACTAGCCCTCCGCCCCACCTCTATAAGCAGGCGGTAAGTCCCTCTCCTCCACCCCTACAAGTAGGCGGCAAATCCATCTACCCCACCCCTACAAACAAGTACGTGGCAAGCCCCTCTGCTCTACCCCTACAAACAAGCAGCAAATCCCTCTACCCCACCCCTACATGCAAGCAGCAAATCCCTCTACCCCACCCCTACATGCAAGCAGCAAATCCCTCTACCCCAACCCTACATGCAAGCAGCAAATCCCTCTACCCCAACCCTACATGCAAGCAGCAAATCCCTCTACCCCAACCCTACATGCAAGCAGCAAATCCCTCTACCCCAACCCTACATGCAAGCAGCAAATCCCTCTACCCCAACCCTACATGCAAGCAGCAAATCCCTCTACCCCAACCCTACATGCAAGCAGCAAATCCCTCTACCCCAACCCTACATGCAAGTGGCAAATCCCTCTACCCCAACCCTACATGCAAGTGGCAAATCCCTCTACCCCAACCCTACAAACAAGTACGTGGCAAGCCCCTCTGCTCTACCCCTACAAACAAGCAGCAAATCCCTCTACCCCAACCCTACATGCAAGTGGCAAATCCCTCTACCCCAACCCTACATGCAAGTGGCAAGCCCCTCTGCTCCACCCCTCCCACAAGCAGGCGGTAAGTCCCTCTACTCCACCCCTACAAGCAAGCGGCAAATCCTTCTACTCCACCCCTACAAGCAGGCGATAATTCCCTCTACTCCACCCCTACAAGCAAGAGGCAAATCCCTCTACCCAACCCGCCCTACAAGCGGATTGTTGAGCAATTTGCTATTTCTTACAGGAAGTGCAAAACTCTACCTCAGGGCTGCTGTAACAGTATTATTTACAATGGTCACTACGGCAACGCTACTTGTTGGTATGTAGGCCTTGATTTTATTCAATCCCCAACCACATCTACAGTTCTATGCTCACTGAAATGGTAATGGACGACGAAGTTACCCGCTTATATTACAATTAAAGTGTACAGCGACTGTCGTTTTTTATTAATGTGATTTACAGAATTACTGTAACAAACCTCTCATCATTCGTTCCAGGTAACTACACCACGTTAAGACCAACAAATAAAACGGTGGAGTGTTATGCGCCTTACATTTTGCCAGGAATAACCGATGCTATGGCCATATATCTGCCTATACTTATGGCCATTATACTCCTCATGTCGTTGATCGGGAATAGTCTAGTTTTACGTGGAGTATTTGTAACACGATGCAAGCCGATCAGCTATTTCTTGATAGGTAATCTTGCATCAGCAGAACTCATCGGGACATTAAACACTCCCTTCATCATCCATTCTGAAAGCAAACCATGGAAGTGGGTATTTGGTGACTTCATGTGCAAACTTGTGCTCCCGTTGGGCGTGTGTTCCTCTATAGTGGTCTCTTTCACTTTGGCAACTCTTGCTGTGTATCGATGTTGTATCTTGACAAGACCAGCACGAAAGCGCCCTTCCAAGCGGATTTTCTATCTTGCATTGGCTTTCTCTTGGTTGTTGGGATTGTCATTGACCATGCCACTCGCAGTAGTGCGACAACAGTATGGATATCCATTATGTACGGGGGGAGTGTTTAACCGTTGCGAAGAAACACTCGCGGAGGAGAAGGCAAAACTGATCATCATAATTCTATTCGTCTTCCAGCTGGTTATGCCGTATGTAGCAATGGTTTTATCCTATGGTATCATAGTTGTTAAGGTCAAGCAACACATCAAAACAACCCGGGAAGACCAGCTAGAGATAACCGACAAAGGTACATCTATATTATCTCAAACCGATCAGTCCCCAACCCCCCCAGAAAGAGTCGACACCCACGAACATCGACGCCAGAGCAAAATATTACAGATGGAATTGAGGTTGTTGAAGATGATCTACGTGATGGTCATCATCTACTTGGTGTGCTACACTCCTGATCACCTTGTATTCTTAAATACGCAATTTCAGTGGTTCACCTTTCACAAAAAGCCGACAGAAGTCTTCCGCAGACATACCATTGTACTGCACGCACTTCCCATGGCACTCCATCCTATTTGCTATGGCTGCATGAGCAAAATCGTGCAGAAAAATTTCATGCAATCAAGCCCTGCCAAATGATCGATGTAGTGATTCTTAAGGTAGTCAAGTAAACACTGAGTAGTTAGCGAATACATCTACATGATACGTATAAACAAAGCATCACATATCTACTGAAGCTATTCACTCTAAATAGTATGCTCCTGTCAGCCAGCCATACAGCTATAAGGAACGTGTTCAATGTATACACAACAAGCTCCTGTCAGTCAGCCATACAGCTATAAGGAACGTGTTCAATGTATACACAACAAGCTCCTGTCAGTCAGCCATACAGCTATAAGGAACGTGTTCAATCTATACACAGCAAGCTCCTGTCAGTCAGCCATACAGCTATAAGGAACGTGTTCAATCTATACACAACAAGCCGCCTGTCAGTCAGCCATACAGCTATACGGAACGTGTTCAATCTATACACAGCAAGCTCCTGTCAGTCAGCCATACAGCTATAAGGAATGTGTTCAATGTATACACAACAAGCTCCTGTCAGTCAGCCATACAGCTATAAGGAACGTGTCATCGTACACAATTCGATGTCATATCCGGGATATTAGATAATTAGCATCTAGTTTTCAGTCTACTGTATCGAATTTTCACCTCCCGGTCAGGCAAATTTACAGTAAATTCGCTAAAGTCCTCAGTTTTGTAGAGACATGCAATACATACGAGACACTTAGGAAACATTTGTACATCGGGAAATAAAAGTTCAATGAATAAAGTTTCTGGACTTTCATTTATTTTCTCAACAAGTAGTGTTTATCAACCAGCTTTTCTGATGTGAATTCGTACTAAAATGGCCTCCCGATGTATGGTAAATGTCAGCGTACGAAGTAAACAGTCTTCTTGTTGCCAGTGTCCATGAGGAAAATTTCGGGGATTTCTTGTATTTATATTGGTCTTTCTAATCCACAACTTGTTCCTGTGTTTATACAACTCCAAGAACCACCTTTTTGGAGTTGTTGACATTTGTCCGTAGTGCCGTGACTCGAGGCAAATGCCGATAAATCGCCAAGCTTTTCCTCGAGAAAAACAGTAATTCTGGTAGCCATTTTGAAAACATTAGTACCCAAGCCTCTATTCCACAGGGAAACCAAGTTTTCTGGTCCCAGACTCCTTTAGATAATCGATTCATTCTCGTACCCAGAGCCCGCTCGTCATTTGGTTTGTCGCTGGCTCTGGGAAACCCTGTTGCTCGGTCGTCAAATTTTGACGACCAAGTCGTCAGAGCCAATGCTCATACTAAAGACCGCTGAGAGCGGGTACTGTGGAAGAGTCTACTGGCTACGTAGTATTTACGTTGGTTTGAATATTCAAACTAACAAGTACACAAGTTTGTACATTTATCTTCGTGTAGCCGTTTAAAATCCCTTCGACGTTCATCACCGGTTCTTCTCTGGCTCTGTTGCGGTAAAGGCTGGACGATAAATACATGTTCTAATATAATCTTGCATGTGAACCTTCCTGTCTTCCGCTTTGTTATTGTTTCTCTTGAATTATAAAAATATTCCTTTGAATACTCAAAGCGAGTACGATCGATTGTGTCTGTAGCCGTTATTTTACTTTTATAATTTATGTATTGTTAGATCTCCCTTTACGAATTCAGATCAATTTATGTCTACACAGTCACTCTCATTTCCATAGCTTTATAATTCAATAACGGAATACCATTGTATGGAAATACAACCGTCGCTGTCATTCCTTTCGTTCGCCTTGCAAGTTTGAATCTTTGTTGATCTCATGAACCAATCAAATACGATCAGTCATTGTTGATTTCATCAGCCAATGAAATTCGCTAAAATTTCAGGGATTTCCAGAGCCAGCGACAAACCAAATGACGAGCGGGCTCTGGGTACGAGAATGATAATCGATTAAATTTGACTGAAAAGGCTGGGAAATCAAGATTGGCCGATTGGGGCCTGGGCCCCAATTTAAAATTTCTCGCGGGAACTTGCGAATTCTGCTTCGGAAAAATATATAAACACGGTTTTTTGGGAAAATAAATACAGGATTATTTTTCATAATGTTTATAAATTATGGAATGTTTCATTTTTGCCCTTTAGCCAAAACCACGGTCATGACATGATTTCTTGAATGGGCAATTGTGTGCCATGTCAATCTATACACAGCAAGCTCCTGTCAGTCAGCCATACAGCTATAAGGAACGTGTTCAATCAGGAGCCCATAAGTAGGAGCCTCCATCTACCGTACTGGGTTTGTGAGACGACCTGTGACCGGATCAGGCTATTTTTAGAACACCTTTTCCCGCGAACTAATCATCAATCAATAGGAATCCCCCATGGGAATTAAACAGAGCCAATCAGCATGAATGAGGTAGATGATTTGTGTTTATTTGTGATATATGAACAAAGTGGCGGACGAAGAAATTGGCGAAATTGAAGAAACTGAAAGTGAAGAGAGCGAAAATGACAGTGATAGTTACAGTGACTCTTTTGCAGAGTTTAGTACTTCATCGGAAAGTGACCAAGAGTCTTCAAGTTCGTGTTCTGTTTCTCAAGAAACTAAAAAAACATCAAATAGTAAACCTACCAAGCCAAAAGCTAGAAACTCCGTAACAAAGCCGAAATCAAAAATCCCTGGTGTTAAAATTTCGCTGGAAAACTGGTGTTCTAAAAATAGCCTGATCCGGTCACAGGTCGTCTCACGAATACATCCCAGATGGAGGCTCCTACTTATGGGCTCCTGGTTCAATGTATACACAACAAGCTCCTGTCAGTCAGCCAAACATAAATTATTATTATTATCATTATTATACAGTTATAAGGAACGTGTTCAATCCATACACAACAAGCTCCTGTCAGTCAGCCATACAGCTATAAGGAACGTGTTCATTCCGGCTATTTACACAACAAGCTCCTGTCAGTCAGCCATACAGTTATAAGGAACGTGTTCAATCTATACACAACAAGCTCCTGTCAGTCAGCCATACAGCTATAAGGAACGTGTTCAATCTATACACAACAAGCTCCTGTCAGTCAGCCATACAGCTATAAGGAACGTGTTCAATCTATATACAACAAGCTCCTGTCAGTCAGCCATACAGCTATAAGGAACGTGTTCAATCTATATACATCAAGCTCCTGTCAGTCAGCCATACAGCTATAAGGAACGTGTTCAATCTATATACAACAAGCTCCTGTCAGTCAGCCATACAGCTATAAGGAACGTGTTCAATCTATATACATCAAGCTCCTGTCAGTCAGCCATACAGCTATAAGGAACGTGTTCAATCTATGCACAAGAAGCTCCTGTCAGTCAGCCATACAGCTATAAGGAACGTGTTCAATCTATACACAACAAGCTCCTGTCAGTCAGCCATACAGCTATAAGGAATGTGTTCATTCCGGCTATTTACACAACAAGCTCCTGTCAGCCAGCCATACAGCTATAAGGAACTGGTTCAATCTATACACAACAAGCTCCTGTCAGTCAGCCATACAGCTATAAGGAACGTGTTCAATCTATGCACAAGAAGCTCCTGTCAGTCAGCCATACAGCTATAAGGAACGTGTTCAATCTATACACAACAAGCTCCTGTCAGTCAGCCATACAGCTATAAGGAACGTGTTCATTCCGGCTATTTACACAACAAGCTCCTGTCAGTCAGCCATACAGTTATAAGGAACGTGTTCAATCTATACACAACAAGCTCCTGTCAGTCAGCCATACAGTTATAAGGAACGTGTTCAATCCATACACAACAAGCTCCTGTCAGTCAGCCATACAGTTATAAGGAACGTGTTCAATCTATACACAACAAGCTCCTGTCAGTCAGCCATACAGCTATAAGGAACGTGTTCAATCCATACACAACAAGCTCCTGTCAGTCAGCCATACAGTTATAAGGAACGTGTTCAAATCTATACACAACAAGCTCCTGTCAGTCAGCCATACAGCTATAAGGAACGTGTTCAATCTATACACAACAAGCTCCTGTCAGTCAGCCATACAGCTATAAGGAACGTGTTCAATCTATACACAACAAGCTCCTGTCAGTCAGCCATACAGCTATAAGGAACGTGTTCAATCTATATACATCAAGCTCCTGTCAGTCAGCCATACAGCAATAAGGAACGTGTTCAATCTATGCACAAGAAGCTCCTGTCAGTCAGCCATACAGCTATAAGGAACGTGTTCAATCTATACATAAGGCTCCTGTTCATACAGCTCCGGCTATTTACACAACAAGCTCCTGTCAGCCAGCCATACAGCTATAAGGAACGTGGTTCAATCTATACACAACAAGCTCCTATCAGTCAGCCATACAGCTATAAGGAACGTGTTCAATCTATACACAACAAGCTCCTGTCAGTCAGCCATACAGCTATAAGGAACGTGTTCAATCTATACACAACAAGCTCCTGTCAGTCAGCCATACAGCTATAAGGAACGGGTTCAATCTATACACAACAAGCTCCTGTCAGTCAGCCATACAGCTATAAGGAACTGTTCAATCTATACACAACAAGCTCCTGTCAGTCAGCCATACAGCTATAAGGAACGTGTTCAATCTATATACAACAAGCTCCTGTCAGTCAGCCATACAGCTATAAGGAACGTGTTCAATCTATACACAACAAGCTCCTGTCAGTCAGCCATACAGCTATAAGGAACGTGTTCAATCTATACACAGCAAGCTCCTGTCAGTCAGCCATACAGCTATAAGGAACGTGTTCAATCTATGCACAAGAAGCTCCTGTCAGTCAGCCATACAGCTATAAGGAACGTGTTCAATCCATACACAACAAGCTCCTGTCAGTCAGCCATACAGTTATAAGGAACGTGTTCAATCTATACACAACAAGCTCCTTTCAGTCAGCCATACAGTTATAAGGAACGTGTTCAATCCATACACAACAAGCTCCTGTCAGTCAGCCATACAGCTATAAGGAACGTGTTCAATCTATATATACAACAAGCTCCTGTCAGTCAGCCATACAGCTATAAGGAACGTGTTCAATCTATATACATCAAGCTCCTGTCAGTCAGCCATACAGCTATAAGGAACGTGTTCAATCTATATACATCAAGCTCCTGTCAGTCAGCCATACAGCTATAAGGAACGTGTTCAATCTATGCACAAGAAGCTCCTGTCAGTCAGCCATACAGCTATAAGGAACGTGTTCAATCTATACACAACAAGCTCCTGTCAGTCAGCCATACAGTTATAAGGAACGTGTTCAATCTATACACACAACAAGCTCCTGTCAGTCAGCCATACAGTTATAAGGAACGTGTTCAATCCATACACAACAAGCTCCTGTCAGTCAGCCATACAGTTATAAGGAACGTGTTCAATCTATACACAACAAGCTCCTGTCAGTCAGCCATACAGTTATAAGGAACGTGTTCAATCCATACACAACAAGCTCCTGTCAGTCAGCCATACAGTTATAAGGAACGTGTTCAATCTATACACAACAAGCTCCTGTCAGTCAGCCATACAGCTATAAGGAACGTGTTCAATCTATACACAACAAGCTCCTGTCAGTCAGCCATACAGCTATAAGGAACGTGTTCAATCTATATACAACAAGCTCCTGTCAGTCAGCCATACAGCTATAAGGAACGTGTTCAATCTATATACATCAAGCTCCTGTCAGTCAGCCATACAGCTATAAGGAACGTGTTCAATCTATGCACAAGAAGCTCCTGTCAGTCAGCCATACAGCTATAAGGAACGTGTTCAATCTATACATAAGGAACGTGTTTCTATACACAACAAGCTCCTGTCAGTCAGCCATACAGCTATAAGGAACGTGTTCAATCTATACACAACAAGCTCCTGTCAGTCAGCCATACAGCTATAAGGAACGTGTTCAATCTATACACAACAAGCTCCTGTCAGTCAGCCATACAGCTATAAGGAACGTGTTCAATCTATACACAACAAGCTCCTGTCAGTCAGCCATACAGCTATAAGGAACGTGTTCAATAAGGAACGTGTTCAATTCTATACACAACAAGCTCCTGTCAGTCAGCCATACAGCTATAAGGAACGGGTTCAATCTATACACAACAAGCTCCTGTCAGTCAGCCATACAGCTATAAGGAACGTGTTCAATCTATACACAACAAGCTCCTGTCAGTCAGCCATACAGCTATAAGGAACGTGTTCAATCTATACACAACAAGCTCCTGTCAGTCAGCCATACAGCTATAAGGAACGTGTTCAATCTATACACAACAAGCTCCTGTCAGTCAGCCATACAGCTATAAGGAACGTGTTCAATCTATACACAACAAGCTCCTGTCAGTCAGCCATACAGCTATAAGGAACGTGTTCAATCTATACACAACAAGCTCCTGTCAGTCAGCCATACAGCTATAAGGAACGTGTTCAATCTATACACAACAAGCTCCTGTCAGTCAGCCATACAGCTATAAGGAACGTGTTCAATCTATGCACAACAAGCTCCTGTCAGTCAGCCATACAGCTATAAGGAACGTGTTCAATCTATACACAACAAGCTCCTGTCAATCAGCCATACAGTTTATAAGGAACGTGTTCAATCTATACACAACAAGCTCCTGTCAGTCAGCCATACAGCTATAAGGAACGTGTTCAATCTATACACAACAAGCTCCTGTCAGTCAGCCATACAGCTATAAGGAACGTGTTCAATCTATATACAACAAGCTCCTGTCAGTCAGCCATACAGCTATAAGGAACGTGTTCAATCTATATACATCAAGCTCCTGTCAGTCAGCCATACAGCTATAAGGAACGTGTTCAATCTATATACATCAAGCTCCTGTCAGTCAGCCATACAGCTATAAGGAACGTGTTCAATCTATGCACAAGAAGCTCCTGTCAGTCAGCCATACAGCTATAAGGAACGTGTTCAATCTATACACAACAAGCTCCTGTCAGTCAGCCATACAGCTATATAAGGAACGTGTTCATCTTCCGGCTCCTTTACACATACAACAAGCTCCTGTCAGCCAGCCATACAGCTATAAGGAACTGGTTCAATCTATACACAACAAGCTCCTGTCAGTCAGCCATACAGCTATAAGGAACGTGTTCAATCTATACACAACAAGCTCCTGTCAGTCAGCCATACAGCTATAAGGAACGTGTTCAATCTATACACAACAAGCTCCTGTCAGTCAGCCATACAGCTATAAGGAACGTGTTCAATCTATACACAACAAGCTCCTGTCAGTCAGCCATACAGCTATAAGGAACGTGTTCAATCTATACACAACAAGCTCCTGTCAGTCAGCCATACAGCTATAAGGAACGTGTTCAATCTATACACAACAAGCTCCTGTCAGTCAGCCATACAGCTATAAGGAACGTGTTCAATCTATACACAACAAGCTCCTGTCAGTCAGCCATACAGCTATAAGGAACGTGTTCAATCTATACACAACAAGCTCCTGTCAGTCAGCCATACAGCTATAAGGAACGTGTTCAATCTATACACAACAAGCTCCTGTCAGTCAGCCATACAGCTATAAGGAACGTGTTCAATCTATACACAGCAAGCTCCTGTCAGTCAGCCATACAGCTATAAGGAACGTGTTCAATCTATACACAACAAGCTCCTGTCAGTCAGCCATACAGCTATAAGGAACGTGTTCAATCTATGCACAACAAGCTCCTGTCAGTCAGCCATACAGCTATAAGGAACGTGTTCAATCCATACACAACAAGCTCCTGTCAGTCAGCCATACAGTTATAAGGAACGTGTTCAATCTATACACAACAAGCTCCTTTCAGTCAGCCATACAGTTATAAGGAACGTGTTCAATCTATACACAACAAGCTCCTGTCAGTCAGCCATACAGCTATAAGGAACGTGTTCAATCTATATACAACAAGCTCCTGTCAGTCAGCCATACAGCTATAAGGAACGTGTTCAATCTATATACACAAGCTCCTGTCAGTCAGCCATACAGCTATAAGGAATGTGTTCAATCTATACACAATCAAGCTCCTGTCAGTCAGCCATACAGCAGCTATAAGGAACGTGTTCAATCTATGCACAAGAAGCTCCTGTCAGTCAGCCATACAGCTATAAGGAACGTGTTCAATCTATACACAACAAGCTCCTGTCAGTCAGCCATACAGCTATAAGGAACGTGTTCATTCCGGCTATTTACACAACAAGCTCCTGTCAGCCAGCCATACAGCTATAAGGTTCAATCTGGTTCAATCTATACACAACAAGCTCCTGTCAGTCAGCCATACAGCTATAAGGAACGTGTTCAATCTATACACAACAAGCTCCTGTCAGTCAGCCATACAGCTATAAGGAACGTGTTCAATCTATACACAACAAGCTCCTGTCAGTCAGCCATACAGCCGATAAGGAACGTGTTCAATCTATACACAACAAGCTCCTGTCAGTCAGCCATACAGCTATAAGGAACGTGTTCAATCTATACACAACAAGCTCCTGTCAGTCAGCCATACTGCTATAAGGAACGTGTTCAATCTATACACAACAAGCTCCTGTCAGTCAGCCATACAGCTATAAGGAACGGGTTCAATCTATACACAACAAGCTCCTGTCAGTCAGCCATACAGCTATAAGGAACGTGTTCAATCTATACACAACAAGCTCCTGTCAGTCAGCCATACAGCTATAAATAACGTGTTCAATCTAATACTACATCAGTGGACGTCGCTGACTATTTTAATTAGGCAATCACACTGTATGATAAACATGCACTTCGAGTAAAACTTTTCTTCTAGTTAAAATCGATCCGACAATTCGGAAGAATTTGCTGCATTGAAACATCTATATATCTGAACCAAGCGCTGCTACTTATCATTGAAAAGCTCTTGCCGGAACTGTCAAAGTGAAATATGTTAAGCAAAACTGACCTCAAAGAAGCATTTCTACACTGAGGTAGAGTTGAACGAAGAATCCAGCAAGCTTGCAACCTTCCAAGCTCTCTGGGGGCCGCGGCCGTTACCGTGGATCGATGCCCTTCAGAACTGCACCAGCATGCACCGGAGGTCTTCTAAATGCAACTAAATCAGAACCTCGAGGGTCTGCCAAAGGAGCCTTCAAAATATCACATGTTAATTATTATCTTACTGAGAACATGACAAGAAACTGCAGATTCTTCATTCTAAGCAAATGCAGTGAGAAGAGCATAAAGCTCAATAAGGATAAATTGTGCCGAACGGAAGTATGCTTCACTAAAGAGGGACTTCAAACCAGATCCCATCAAAGTCAATGCTCTACTCAGTAAACATGAAGAAGCCTGAAGATGCACCTGATGTACAATGACTAATCGCCATGGTAATGTATACAGTCATTTGCAAAAAATTGTGGCCGCTACGAAATATCAATATATCAATATATCGGGTGCATTATGGGTAATTTTAATTATACTAAATTTGTCTACCAACTTTGCTGGCGTTAACCCGCTTTAAGGGGAATTTTCGATTATTTTTAATTTAGTATAATGTTTATTTTAGTCGTACGTTTGTTGTTTGTAAATTTTACTTCATTTAATAAGTTAGGAATCGCAAAATAGTATTATTTAATTACCCATAATGCACCCGATATATTGATATATCGTGGCGGCCAGAATTTTTGCAAATGACTGTATATCGAAATATATGTCTATGTGATATATAGACAGAATGTGATGTATAGACTGATTCCATAAGTCGGTCTGTTCGCTCTTTGTCGATTCGGACTTTCGCTCACCAACCGACTTATAGCAATTCTTGGTTCATCCCCCCCCCCCCCCCCCCCCCCCCCCCCCCCCCCCCCCCCCCCCCCCCCCCCCCCTCTCCCGGGTATTGATAGGGGTGTCCCGCTGGGGTCCATAAACCCTGACCCTATCTAAGACGGCGACATCTTGAAAGTGCATACCCTGTTCAAAACAGATCGATATATTAAAAGTGGACCCTATCTAAGACTCGAGGGAAATTCTGTACCCTATTTTAGACAGTTTTTGACAACTTAGTACTAGTTAGTAATAATCCTGTATATTTAGGTTTTTTCTTACAAAAAAAGAACCCTATCTAAGACTCTAAAAAGTGAAAATTACGATCATTGTTAGAATTACAGACCCTATTCAAGACAATTTAGGGTGAAATGTATACCCTATCTAAGACCAGAACCTCAAAAATCATATATCCAGCGGCACCCATCCTCCAACCCCTCGGAATGATGTGTCAATATACGGTCCATATCAATGGGACTTGGAAACATTCTTGATCTTAATTCAACGGCTTACAAGTCTCTTATATTCTTTCTCCTGACCCTCCATTAGAGAGATCAGTGGTGAGATGACGTACTACAATCAGTTCTGGAGAGAATCCCTCCTTGTATTTTCCAAGGTCTTTGTGCTGCAAAGAACACGTTTGAAACACCAGCGCGATTTGCCGAATCCCGTTGACTGATTGGCGTAAATATCCTTTCGATGAAGCACAGAAGATTGTAAAGTCACTTTCTGTTCTTCGTATAGCTGTGAACTGTTACAACGAGATACGTTAACGGGACATTAGCTCACAGTAACATGGATAAACGACGGTTATGTTGTCCTCCAAGTCAACAAGCGTGCACGATAGCCTAGTGGTGCGGGGCAGTTATTTAGTGGGCCTAGGATCCGACTGTTCCCTCCCTCTTTGACTGCTAGGCTGATTGGCGTATTGCCCGATAGCGCGGATGAGGCCGAAATCTTCATCCTATACGTAACATACGGTGACTCAGCATTTAAGTCTGGGAGTAAAAAAATGGTCCTCTTTTGGAAAAATTATTGGCATTCAATGCATTTGAAACTTGGGGGCGCGAGTTCGATTCCCAACCCAGTCACTTTTTATTAATATTTTTTGTCTATCCTTCTCTCTGTTCACTATTTCTTCTGTTTTACAATGGCACATATTGCAGACAAATATTTTGGAATACGTATTCCAACTCCTTACAAATGTCTACATCAATAAACATAAACGTTTTGTGTTATCTATTCTGATCTGTTCGAAAGATTCTGCGATATGAAATATATGCACTTGATATTGGCACTGCGTTTAAGAAAATTACAAATGTGATACTACATTCTAAAACTCGAATTCCCGTAACCTGATCGAACTCTGAACGTAATAAAGAATTAATAAAAATGAATCACTACATTATTCTGTAATGTTTCGTCTACATTTAAATCAAAAGCGCATTATATTGTTGTAGAAATAAAACGGTGATTTTTGCATCTTATAAATGATTGTTTGTGCGATAACTGTCAAGTACGTTACTATAGTAACGACCTTAATTGATTGTAGTCTGTGCAAGAACTGTCAAAGACGTTGCTATAGTAACTTCAGTTCATTGTATTCTGTGCAACAACTATCAAGTACGTTGCTATAGCAACCTCAGTTAATTGTAGTATGTGCAAGAACTGTGAAAGACGTTGCTATGGTAACCTCAGTTGATTGTAATCTGTGCAAGAACTGTGAAAGACGTTGCTATGGTAACCTCAGTTGATTGTAATCTGTTCAAGAACTGTCAAGTACGTTGCTATAGCAACCTCAGTTGATTGTAGTCTGTGCCCGAACTGTCAACTCAAGGTACTTAAGGCCTGGTTCAAAAAGGCAATTTGGAAAATTACATTTCTTGTAATAACTCACTACCCTTATTTACTTAGGCACTCATATTTAGGGATAAGGTTATATACAAGATTTGTGACAATTTTGTTCTAAAAATTGTGACGTCATGTGGTCACGTGACCTTATGGCGGAAAATATAGATTTTCTTAAAGACGTTGTTATGGTAACCTCAATTGATTGTAGTCTGTGCAAGAACTGTCAAGTACGTTGCTATAGTAACTTCAGTTGATTGTAGTCTGTGCAAGAACTGTCAAGTACGTTGCTATAGCAACCTCAGTTGATTGAAGTCAGTACAAGAACTGTCAAAGACGTTGTTATGGTAACCTCAATTGATTGTAGTCTGCAAGAACTGTCAAGTACGTTACTATAGTAACCTCAGTTGATTGTAGTCTGTGCAAGAACTGGGCGCGAAAGAAATAAAGACTACGAGAAGCGCGCGCGTAATATATATAAAGACTACGAGAAGCGCGCGCAGTTCTCTCTTCTGCTCTTTACCGCGCGCGTGGATAAAAGTGGGTCCAGTTCTGGACTAGTGCAAGAACTGTCAAGAACGTTGCTATAGTAACACCGCTAGTGGATATTTACTTTACACTACTGTTGTAGGATCGTATCCGTACAACTCTACTCTCATAGAAGGCCATCCAATGTGAGTTTTAGGATGAAATCGTACGTATTTGGTGTCAATCGGTTTCTGCAATACATGGCTGACTACAGTATTGGACTCGGTGTTGCCTTGAAAAACCTGAAAATTAAATAAAATGTAGTCAGTATACGACGAGATAAATATATATTTTATTGTGGTCCGTCGGTCCGTCTTTCCGTCGGTCCGTCGGTCCGTCGGTCCGTCGGTCCGTCGGTCCGTCGGTCCGTCGGTCCGTCTTTCCGTCGGTCCGTCTTTCCGTCGGTCCGTCGGTCCGTCGGTCCGTCGGTCCGTCGGTCCGTCGGTCCGTCGGTCCGTCGGTCCGTCGGTCCGTCAGTCCGTCGGTCCGTCGGTCCGTCGGTCCGTCGGTCCGTCGGTCTGTCGGGTGGCTGGTTGTCGTTGGTAGGTCGGTCGTTGGTGGGAAGACTTGGTCGGTTGGTCCGTCGGGTAACTGGTCGGTCAGTCGGTCGGTTGGTAGGTCGGTAGTTGGTGGGAAAACTCGGTCGGTCGGTCCATCGGTTGGGTGATCGGTCGTCGGTCGGTCCATCGGTTGGGTGATCGGTCGTCGGTCGGTACATCGGTTGGCTGGTTGGTCAGTCGTTCCGTAATAATAATAATAAATTAATGTAAAAAATCAATTGGTTAATTTAACATGCAAATATTGACATGTGTACGAGGTGACTCTTTGACTAATATTTGGCCTTCCCTGAGTCGCTATCTTTGTGACTCGCATCTTTTTCCCAATGTCAACTTGAAGCCATTTAGTTCCTACTGGAGATGCAGGTGCCCATGAAGAAGTAGGATAATTCAGTCGACCGTACCACGGGAAGGTGCTGTCAGTTGCCGCATAGTACGAAGAAGCGGTTATCTATTCATCTGGAATTCGTTTGTTTTTTATATGAACGAATGAATGAATGACAGGGAGGCAAGGAGGCAAGAAGGCAGGGAAGCAGGGAGGCAGGGAGGCAGGGAGGCATGGAGGCAGGGAGGCAGGGAGGCAGGGAGGCAGGGAGGCAGGGAGGCAGGGAGGCAGGGAGGCAGGGAGGCAGGGAGGCAGGGAGGCAGGGAGGCAGGGAGGCAGGGAGGCAGGGAGGCAGGGAGGCAGGGAGGCAGGGAGGCAGGGAGGCAGGGAGGCAGGGAGGCAGGGAGGCAGGGAGGCAGGGAGGCAGGGAGGCAGGGAGGCAGGGAGGCAGGGAGGCAGGGAGGCAGGGAGGCAGGGAGGCAGGGAGGCAGGGAGGCAGGGAGGCAGGGAGGCAGGGAGGCAGGGAGGCAGGGAGGCAGGGAGGCAGGGAGGCAGGGAGGCAGGCAGGGAGGCAGGGAGGCAGGGAGGCAGGGAGGCAGGGAGGCAGGGAGGCAGGGAGGCAGGGAGGCAGGGAGGCAGGGAGGCAGGGAGGCAGGGAGGCAGGGAGGCAGGGAGGCAGGGAGGCAGGGAGGCAGGGAGGCAGGGAGGCAGGGAGGCAACAAAAGTAATCCACTTACTATCAACTTGGCAGAGTGATCCCAGGAAGTGGATGGTGCACAAGCACATTGGATTACCGTCTAATCCCAACTTGTAACACTGACCATTATTAAGACATGGCGAGTTTACGCACTGAAGCAAAACGAAGTTGAGAGTTAGCAATAAACATGCGATTTTTATAATAATTAATAAATAATATACAAATAATAATGATTCCTTGAAATAAGTGATATTCATAGGAATAATAGTAAGAAGGAGAAGGAGAAGGAGAAGGACAAGGAGAAGGAGAAGGTGGCGCCTGCTATGTGTAGCCGGTGCATGGTGTTGGCTAGAAAAGAAAGCAAGGGAGCTTTCGTATAATTATTCCTATTCTCCACTAACCCTCCCCTAGCTACACAACTGACAAGAGCAGTAGTTACCTTTAGTGTTCTAAAGAACAGCCCTGATTTCCCGACCACCGTGAATTCCTTAGAACGACCATCCAAAAGTTCACAACGACCTGACGTGTCGTGGTAGTTATACATCAAACAGTTGTCGAGCCCGTGACAGTTTAACTGACAGGTTATTTCATCTGGAGTAGTTGTGGAGTGGAGGACTGGGCCGAGAAGGGTGTGATTCGCGATGGCGTCACCAAAATCTTTCCTGAGGACACCAGGACAAACCGCGGCTATAAAAAAAATGGTAATGAGTGCTGTTGCTGATTCGTGTTTGACTGTAGATACACCATCATGCTTTGCAGTCGGTGACCTCGTTCCCAGGGCTTCTCATCACGGGAATAGCCTGGGAATGAGGTGTTGCCATATAATTTTATATCAGAAAGACTAGATGTATTATGAACTTGCAGTATTTGCACGTTGAATCAAAACCTTAACACAAGGCAATCTAAGGGATCGGTCACGGGATCTTTTCAAAATATCTGATTATTGAAAACTGTTTAGATAGTATAGATAAATAAATAAATTGCCTAAAGTGAGGAACAATTGTTCTGTCTATCTTCATCATAGTTCTTTATCAAGTAAATTGGATGGATGGTTGGAAGGCTCTGAAGGCTCAGTTATTCTGATTTAATGTGACTGCGTGATGCAGTTAAGCCATTAATGTATCTTACTAATATGACTACTGTGACTGCGTGATGCGGTTCGTACGTCATTACAGAAGCAATTCCCAGTTCCGCGAGGCCTGGGAGCAAATGTTCTGTTATAATCAGCGTTTTTGAGCTAATTTGAACTCCACGCCATTGTAGTTGCCTCGGTAGCTCAGTGGGTAGAGCACCTGTCATGAAATCGTGGTGTCGTGGGTTCGAATCCCGTTCGAGGCGTCTGATTTTTTCCGAATTACATTTGTTCTGTCTATACTCATCATAGTTCTTTATCAAGTAAAGTGAGGAGAGTGAGAAAATTATTTGATTTTTACCGATTTCCGTAAACCGTTTTAAAAGGTTCGAATACTTGTATAGCTTTAATTGCCAACCTGCTCTATGATATTTAATAGGCGACTTGCACTAAGAGGTCACGTGACCCTAACTTCCATAAAACGAACAGCAATGTCAAAATGAACTCCAGAAATGAAAAGAGCACCTCGAAATTAGTAAAAGGGCGAAGTTTCAGCGCATAATGTTTGACACAGGAGAAATGACTAAGAAAATAAAATCGATCGTTTTCTAAGATTTTGTTTGGAAAATGCGTTGGATGGCAAGAGCCATGCCATCCAATGCATTTTCCAAACAAAATCTTAGAAAACGATGGATTTTATTTTTATTCCCATTTCTCCTGTGTCAGACATTATGCCCTGAAACTTCGCCCTTTTACTAATTTCGAGGTGCTCTTCTCATTTCTGGAGTTCATTTTGAGACTGCTGTTCGATTTAAGGGGGTTGGGGTCACGTGACCTCTTAGTGCAAGTCGCCTATTAATACTAGTAGTTACTCAGCTAGATTAGCTTTATAAGTTATTCTGAGTAACCTGCTTTATAATATTTAATTAATACTAGTAGTTACTCAGCTAGATTAGCTTACAAGTTATTCTGAGTAACTTTTACCTATTATCAGTTCTTCTTTTCTCTAGGTTTGTAACTATTTTTGTCATTTTAAGGTACAGTAGAACCCCGCTATCTCGAACTCTGAAGGGAAAGGAAAATTAGTTCGAGATAGCGGAGGTTCGAGATAACCGGGTCAGTGTCATTTCACTGATATTTTCATTCATATTTAACATAGTTTCAAATACAGCTACAGTTGTATATCATACAATTTTGTTTGGAAAAATATGCAACAAACGCATCAAATATCATTTGCGGCTTACATATGATATACTCTTGAAAGTCAAATCTAATTGGAAGTAGATCCCCGCCCTGATATCTATAAAGGGAGAACACCATAAGCCGAACAATACAGAAAAACAATACTAAAACGTTATCAAAGAATATTGAGTTGATCTCCGTTTTCAAAACACCGAGAAGTGACTGGGTTGAAAAAGTTGTTTAACCAAGTTCGATGTGTTTTTAAATTGGAGGAAGAACTCTTTCTCGTGTTTGATCTAGCTTCTCAAACTATTAATAATTCTTGGAGAAATTCAAAGTTAAAGTTGACCAAATTGTCATTATGCAAATTAAGAACACAAATTGAAAGCTTCTTTTCAGGATAGTTTTGTCGTTATGAGGTATTAATGAATGAGTTTCCTATTGTTTCAAAATAGATCATCAACTGGGTTGTCTTCCTTGTGCCAATCAAATAACCATGGGCACCCAGAAATAGTTCAGAAATCGTTTTCGTATTTCGGAAACTTTCTTTTTGCAGATTGTTATTTGATTCCATGTTTTGGGTTTCTTGGGAGTTAGTAACAACAAGACCCCATTGAACACCTATGCGCCAATGGAACAATGGAAACCCTTCTTAGATAAAGCATTCAAGAGGGAAAAAGCTACACGCATCAATACCCAAAACATAAGTTTATCTGACTACAAATCAGTCGAACTTCTTGCAGTTAGAGAATTGTTTCAGAACGATAAATGATTTCTGAAATAATTCTGGGTGCCCACGATTTTTCGATTCGCATTGTAACATGTAGTGGTAAAACGCCCCGGCTTTCCCATGTCATATGAAGCTGGTTTATCACAAACTGTAACCTACAATTTGCGCCGCCATATGTTAGTACGATTTGTGATGGTACAAGTTATTACAGAATGACTGAGTCATGGTTCCGTTATAAACATTATTACAAAATGCGACTTATAAAACGTATCGAGACTCTATAAGCCGCCAATACCCAAAATACATAAATATTTATATCGCAATTCTCTAGCACAATCAGCTGGCTAGAGTTCAAACACTAAAAGGGTGCAACAAAATATTACTAAATAGTGCTAAATTATGCTAATTCTATTGTTTTCTATTGTTTAATTAGTGCTATTTAGTACTAAGTAGTTCTAAGTTTCAAGCGATAAAAGCGTGAGATCTCTCCCTCATGTTTCTAGGCCAAGTTGTCTTAGTCATTTCTATCGAGTAAAACAACAGAGGATGCCTCTATGTCCTATAGAAACTACCATTTCAGTTATTGATCAGTAATAATAATAATAGTCTCCTTATAGCATAGTTTTATATACCTATCTTGTCGATGTTATACAGCAGAAACGCTACCACATAGCTCAGCATGCGTGAAGAGCTTAAAAATCCCCGACATAGCCACAGCGACATAGCCACAGCACAGCCAGCAAAAACGGTGCTTCAGTTTTACGTAAACGAAGTAGACTGATATCTCTCAGCATGCAGTCTGTTTCAAAAGTATTTAAACGTGACGTCCAGTAGTGTTCAACCATGATTCTTTGCGAACCTAAATCACGTGTCTCACTAACTACAAACAGTGAATTATTATTTGACATGAATTTTAAAATAAATAAAATGAAAAAATGGACTTTACAAATGCTCGAATCTTTCAGTTAAAAAGGAAAAAGAACAAAGGAAAAGAACAAAGGAAAAGAACAAAGGAAAAGAACAAAGGAAAAGAACAAAGGAAAAGAACAAAGGAAAAGAACAAAGGAAAAGAACAAAGGAAAAGAAAAAGAAAAAAGAAAAAGAAAAAAGAAAAAGAAAAAGGAGGGAGGGGTGACTCTATTGTTCATCGCTGAAACACTCATACCTACCAGTGTGACGTCACGGCTCGCTTGAACGAATTTCAATATCTGGTCTTCTTGATGCCGACTATAAAATGCTCAATATTCTGTTCATATTTACATGTACAGTGTGTATGTATATTATTTTAGTTTCTAGAGGTATTATGGTGTAAGAATATCTCTACCGATATAAAAGTAATGTAAGGATTAAGTGTTTTTATCGGAGTTTTAGTGTTGACGGTTATCAAAATGGAGATCGAAATCTTTCGACCGGGTAAAGGTCTCAGCTTTCTAGAGAAGCTAAATTAAGTAATGGTTACTTCAAAAAAGGAGGTTCTACTTAGAAGGTAATAATCATGGACTGTGTTGAATATGGTGGATGTACATGCTCTGGATCTTCGTACCAATCCCTCCAAAGTTGTTTAAAAACCTTAGAATTCGCAAAATCGAAAATTTTCAAAGCTTAAAATTTGAGACAAATATTACTTAGAAATACGAAATATCTATAGGAAGCTAGAGAAAACTATAATCTGCTGCGCTTAGGTTGATTTTTAACCGAATTTCTTGCGTTTTAAAAATCTTTGAGCACACCACAGGAAGCCCAAAATCCGAAGACAGAATCATAACACTCAGCATGTAAATACATTAGCATGGGGGAGCGGGGTGTACTCCCATATATTTTCTATATGAGTATGTGCCACTAGATAGGGTATATAATCCAAATCTCTCTTTATCATTGTGTAAATAATATCTTAAACATAAGCTTATATATCTTATTTACTTGAAACTCAGTCATTTAATACTGAGCAATAGAAACTAACTAAATTAACTAAATTGGTATTGAAACCAAGGCACATTCGATTTCATGAGAGATATACATGAATAACTAATGTAAAAGTACTTAGCAAATGAAGAGAAGACAGTTTCACCACGAAATCCAAGGAAATACATATGACGGTCTCCAATCATCATGTCCTTATTTTGTACACAACAACTTTGGAGGCAAAGATACAAAGATTCAGAGCATGTACATCCACCATATTCAACACAGTCCATGATTATTACCTTCTAAGTAGAACCTCCTTTTATGAAGTAACCATTACTTAATTTAGCTTCTCTAGAAAGCCGAGACCTTTACCCGGTCGAAAGATTTCGGTCTCCATTTTGATAACCGTCAAGACTAAAACTCCGAAAAAAACACTTAATCCTTGCATTACTTTTATCTCGGTAGAGATACATTAATACATTAATACTTCATTAATTACACATTAAAACTTCTAGAAACTAAAATAATATACATATAGACTGTACATGTACATATGAACAGAATATTGAGCATTTTACAGTCGGCATCAAGAAGACCAGATATTGAAATTCGTTCGAGCAAACCGTGACGTCACACTGGTAGGTATGATTTGCACAACAATAGACAGTCGATTCACGGGATACACTAGGTTATTTTGTCCTCCAAATCAACAAGCGTGCACGATAGCCTATTGGTGCGGGGCAGTTATTTAGTGGGCATAGGATCCGACTGTTCCCTCCCTCTTTGACTACTAAGCTGATTGGTGTAAGCCCGGATAGCGCGGATGAGGCCGAAATCTTCATCCTATGCGTACATACGGTGATTCACCATAATGTCTGGGAGTATGGGCCTTTTTACTCGGGCCCTTCCGAAGGAAGCCCGAGTTATAAAATGGACCTTCTTTTTATTATTATTATTTTTTTGTTTGTTTGTTTGTTTGGTCACGGAATGAAGAAAGAATGCGAAGTATTTAATCGTATCAAGTTTCAAGATTTCTCAGCAGATAAGGGAAAACAAACGACACACAGGACTCAAGTAGATTTGAATCTTAGTTTTGAAAGCAGCTGTAGATCTTCAAGCTATTAAAGGTCAGGATTCTAGTTCATCGTTCCACTACTAGAAGTGGTAGAAGGACTAGAAGCTCGTGCTGGATCGAGAGAGAAGAAGTCATCTTGTGCTTGTGTAGTGAGAGAAATGACGCAAGCCATCGAAACGCATACGCATACTACATATCAGATACGCATACTCTAAATCTTCCTCGAGCGTTTTCGAAAGGGCTGTTCTACGACGTCGTTCCACGAACTCGAACTCATCAAAAAATGAACTGAAAAGCAAATGAAATGAACTCAAAGATTATCATGACCTCGCTATGTCATGTTTGTTATTAGGCGACATTGGACCCCATGCAGAGTAGGCCTTTTGTTGCTAATTGTAATAGTACGTGTACAGTTATGTCCATCCTTGAGTATTTATAATTAAACTCACGACCAGCGATGTAACTACATCTATTGACAGAAAGCTATATGTACAGAAGTCATGCAAACAGTTTTAGGCTATTTATATACTTGCACAATAGCGAAGCGCATTAATTAGTGACGTCACAACTCAGACAAACAAATCAAATTTTTCATATCCTTCAGTCCTATTTTTTTAGGTTTTTTTTTACTGACAATTGTTTTGAAAATAAACAGTGTTTGCATGATAAAATGTAGGTTTCTCCGTGTTCTTTTCAGTACGATTACAGTTGTATGATCCTTGTGTGAGTCATACATCTATTACGCGACCTAATTTTAGAACCGCCGCGTAGCGCTATTTAAAACAGCGTATGCAATGAGCGTATAGTCGGGCATTATGACAATGACAGTTGCGTGACGAGGGAGACTATTTGTGTATGTGAACATCGATAAAGATCTCCGACTCGTCGAGGTACGTCTGTAGTACGTCTTTAAACGTACTTGAGGTCACTTGAAGTTGCATATTCATGGTCGCCAAAAACGGGTCGAATAGATTCCGAACGCCTATCGAACTAAATCCGAAAGTATGATTCGCTCAAACGTGTGAAATAGTTTCCGAGCGTATATCGAACTTAATCCGAAGTATTGTTCGCTCAGGGCCGAGATACTGAGATAGTGCTAAGTCATCTTCTTCGACGACTAGAAGTGAAAGAAGCAGTTGACCTGTGCAGAAGAGAAATTATGTTGTATCCAAGGCAAGCCATCCATCAGTTCCTCTTAAATACGCTCTCACATACAAACGCACTGTCAGTCATTGTCAGGTTACTCGTCAAGCAACTGACATTGTCCTTGTCATAATGCCCGAGTGTACGCTCATTGAGCGTCTTGTTGAATAAATTACCGGCATTCATCTCTTTTAAACCTGGAGGTCTAGGGTTCGATTCCCAGCCGTGACATTTTTTTTTCATTCTTTCTTTTTATGTTTTCTTCTTTTTTTCTTTTTTCTTGGTTTCTTTTTTGGAATTGTTTACATATTTCTTCTTTTTTTGTAAAAAAAAACATATTGATCAGCTTTCACCTCTTCTCCTTCCCTGAGCCCTAGATAAATAAATATATATTTCATTTTTTTAATGATTAGTTAATATTTAACGTTGCTTTCTTTTGAGTAAATACAATTTTAAAAACAATATAATTCAATAATTCAGGGATTTATTATACTGATAGGTCCACCTGTTCAAATAATCAATTCATTAGATAACATCATCAACTTATCTACTAGATATACAACTTATTATACATTTTGTGCAGTACGGCTGGAGTTGTGCCGTATTTTGAATAGATGTACTGCACACTAAAATACGTTATAAAAAAAGATGAGATAATATGGATATGTGTACTTAACATCTGTACTTTTATGGTTGGGTAATAAAAAGAGATTATAAAATAACATATATATAACGCGCGCTCTGATTGGCTAGAAGCTCCCAAAAACCATGTTTGTAAAAGCGAATATAAACATGGTTTCCGTGACCTTGACAGACCTTGAAGCGATGCAGTGGATTCAATTCAACAAATACATTTTTTTCTGTTGTCAAACATGTTTTATTTACTAAACAAAAGCCATAGAATTACAGCATTTCTTATTTTCTCAAGTTCAACTTCTATCTAAATGTGATTTTGTTGTTTTGAAGCCGAAAATGTGCATGAATTGAGCTTGATTACACACGAAACGATGAGTGACAGATGAGTCGTCCTATTTTGTCCAGAACATTGAATAACGAAGAAAACTATTCACATACTAACCGTTCTTTGAGTTCTATAGCTACAATATTTTATAAAGTAAAGTAAAGTAAAAGCCGTATTTAACGTCCGTAACCCCTTCAGTCGAAACTGTAATCCCAGGAGGCAATTTAATTTCAGTAAAATGTGTCATAGAGAAAAAATATAGTTGTGTCTCAAAAACATCTATCGTTTATATACACCTATTCCAAAAATCATTGTCCCCGCAGAAAGCAACAAGCAGGAGGGAGGGGGTGACTCCATTGTTCTCGAATTAGCATTTTTGACCGACTGATAGTTACCAGTGTGACGTCACGGCTCGTTCGTGCGAATTTCAATATGGCAGCCAATCTGACCTTCTTTATGCCGACTATACAACGCTCAATATTCTGTTCAGATCTACATGTACAGTCTATATGAATATTTTTTTAGTATCTAGAGGTATTAATGTGTAAGAATATCTCTACCGAGATAAAAGTAATGCAAGGATTAAGTGTTTTTTTTCGGAGTTTTAGTCTTGATGGTCATCAAATGGAGAGCGAAATCTTTCGACCGGGTAAAGGTCTCGGCTTTCTAGAGAAGCTAAATTAAGTAATGGTGACTTCAAAAAAGGAGGTTCTGCTTAGAAGGTAATAACCACGGACTGTGTGGAATATGGTGGATGTACATGCTCTGAATCTTTGTATCTTTGCCTCCAAAGTTGTTGTGTACAAAATAAGGACACGATGATTGGAGACCGTCATATATATCCTTGGCGTGGTGAAACTGTGTTCTCTTCATTTGCTAATTACTTTTACATTAGTTATTTATGTATATCACTCATGAAGTCGAATGTGCCTTGGTTTCAATACCAATTTAGTGAATTTGGTTAGTTTTATGACTGAGTTTCTGACAGTAAATATAAAGATATTTTAGCTTATGTTTAAGATATTAATTTATTAACACAATATATGATAATATAAAGAGAGATTTGGATTATATCAAAACGAGAATAAGAATAAATATTGTAATCAGTGTACTCGAATAAAGGTGTGTGTTTTTTAGGAGCTGGGGAGGGTGCTCAGGTCTTGATCTGGGTTTAGATAGGGGGTGTATCACTGGGGTCTGTAAACTGTGACCCTATCAACATGGCCCATACCCATATAGCAAATATATGGGAGTACACCTCCCCAGTGTTTTATTCAGGGTTTGATTTTGATTTTGATTTTGATTTTGATTTTGATTTCGATTTTGCGAACGAGGTAAATTACAGTGCATCGTGTCCTTATTTTGTACACAACAACTTTGGAGGCAAAGATACAAAGATTCAGAGCATGTACACCCACCATATTCAACACAGTCGATGATTATTACCTTCTAAGCAGAACCTCCTTTTTTGAAGTAACCATTACTTAATTTAGCTTCTCTAGAAAGCCGAGACCTTCACCCGGTCGAAAGATTTCGCTCTCCAGTTTGATGACCATCAAGACTAAAACTCCGAAAAAAACACTTAATCCTTGCATTACTTTTATCTCGGTAGAGATATTCTTACACATTAATACCTCTAGAAACTAAAAATATATACATGTAGACTGTACATGTAGATCTGAACAGAATGTTGAGCGTTTTGTAGTCGGTATCAAGAAGACCAGATTGGCCGCCATACTGCAGCTAGCTGTGACGTCACACTGGTTACTATGAGTCGGCCACTTTTGAACAATAGAGTCACCTCCTCCCTCCTGGCAACAAGCAAGAAGCTGACGACCGCAAAGGGCATTGGGACTTTCTCCTTATTCATCCGTAAAGATTTTGACAACATGCATTTTCAAATGGCCGAATAGTTCCAAATGATTGCTATTCAACGCTCGTAGGGATGGATAACTTCTCAAGTACCACGGATAAATTAATTAATTAGGAGATTCCCAAAGTCCTTTGCGGTCGTCAGCTTCTTGCTTGTTGCTTTCGGCTCGGACAATGATATTTGACATATCAAGAAATCCCCCATTAAAGTGTGCTGTTGCTCGGCCAGTTTTCCTATGTCCATATTTGGGCATTGTACTTACCATATTTGGAAACCCTGTAAATATTTTTCGCTTTAAAGTACGATTTTTATCGAAAAATCCATCCAAACTTACAGCAAATCGAGTAAATGAATGTAAACATTGTCCTCCATTTTGTAACATGGCCAAAAAGACTGGGAAACCTAACACAGGGTGACCGGTAAACTCGTGCCCAGTCCCCGTAGCTGGTCTACGTAAAAAGCACAGATTTCTTGATGTAATAGGTGTATTCTTGTTGAGAAAAATAAAAGGTTCAAAAATACGACAAAAACTGTAGATTTGGCTACCTGACTTCGTGCTCAATTCATCAAGTTCTCAAATATTTCAGAAAGTTTGACGTCTTCATTGAAACAGCTCAGCTTTTCTCATTTTTCTTCGTATTTCGTTTTCACAGGATACACTAACTAACAAAGGAAGCATTCTTCTGTAATTTTCTGACAGAAATAGCATTCTTCAAAACGATTTTCCTGTCAAAACACTTATTAAACGGCGAAACGGCACAGATAAAAGTTGTGGAGTCGCTTTGCCATTTTTATTTCTTTCGCAAGATTTGATTGGATGGTGAGCCATTTCTGATGTTTTCCGGAGAATTGCACATTTGATCAATGAAAACTTGCGTAAATAAAACCCTGTAGTTATTTTATAAAAGCAATATACAACACATTTTCTGTGTTTATATTCACTTTTACAAACACTTGGGATGTTGGGAGAACACTCGAAAAAGTTTGAAAATCACACGCCAGAGGATCGTGATTTTCAAACTTTTCTCAAACTTTTTTCAAACGCCCTCGCCGTCCAAAGTTTACCCTCCTCCCCACCCAAAGGTTAACCCGTCCCCGCCCAAAGGTCACGCCCTCTCCGCCCAAAGTTCACACCCCCTCCCCTTCCAAAGTTCACCTCCCTCCCCACCCATAGGTCACCCCCTCCCCGCCCAAAGGTTACACCCCTCCCCACCCAAAGGTTACTCCCCTCCCCGCCCAAATATTATCAGTGTCTTATCCTCCATCTTCAACTGTACCATCAGCTATCCAGTATTAATTGCAATGTATTTGATGTCATCGCTTTTATTTGCTTGCAGCAATTGACAGTTATGCGGGCTTAGCCTTCAATCCAGGAGTTGTTATGAATTTTTTCGCGTTTTGAAAATTAGAGAAAAAATATGCTCTCGTCGGTATGTGCGTGTTCCCCTTGGGATTCTTTTAAGGTATTTAAGGGTCGTTTGTTTAAGGGTTTGTCGTCTTGGTGCTCTCCGTTCTGGAGACTTAACGTCTTAAATTTTGATTGCTGTCTTCGTGGCTGAATCAGGTTCATCGTCGAGTCAGATTGATCTCCAAGCCTTGTTTAATGCCCAGAAAGATTCTATCCTAGCGGCAGCAAATGATCAAATTCAAAGTCTGAAAGGAAACATCCTCCAGTCGCATTCTGAGTTGGCTTCTCAGATCTCCCAAGCCGAATCGATATCAGAATCGTATACTTTTAAAAAGAAAGTTTAACAATTACAGCAAGTCTTGAAGACTAATCCCTAGCAAAGGAAGAGCTTGAAAAAGGTATCGTACTTATGAATGAGAGACAGAAAGTATATTTATTAAACTTGCCGATAAATCGGAGTTCGGTTGAATTGGGCCACGGTCCAAGAATATTTAGGAGACGATCTGGCTGAAAGTGAGGCAGATGCCAAGAAAACCGTAAAGCCTACGACTTGTGCTATAAGTGTGGTAGAAAGGGCCATTGGGCAAACGACTGCCCATCAAGAGATAAATCTTCAGGATCTAAGCCTTGAATATTTGACAGAAACGTTTGAGATTGAGCAAGAATCCTGGAACGTTATTGAATCTTTAGTCGTGTGTGGCACTGAGTTACGTTCTAAATTAAGATTTTGGCGTGATTGTGTTCGAGCTTCACCCTTTGTCCTCGACATAATTGAGAATGGTTATAAGTTGAATTTCGTTGAAAAACCTCATCAATATTCTATCGAGAACCGTTCTTCGGCGTTCCGTCACAAGGAATTTGTTAATGAAGCAATTCAAGAATTATTAGATCGTGGTTGTATCAAAGAAGTTTCCAATCATTCTTCGTTCTGCAATCCTTTACATGTTGCCCAGCAATCTTCAGGTAGACTTTGGCTTATTTTGGATCTTTCTCATTTGAACATTTTGCTAGTAAAGAGGCGCGTCAAGTATGAAGGTCTTAGGACTGTTCTCCAAATTTTTCCGTGGGTTTGTTTGTCTTTGCCTTTGACTTTAAGTCAGCGTACCACCACATCGAGATTTTTGAAGGTCATACCAAGTACCTCTCCTTTAAATGGTGTTCTCCTCAAGGTATTTCCAAATGCTATGAGTTCCTAGTATTACCATTCGGGTTATCAAGTGCGCCCTACGTATTTACCAAAGTCATGCGCCAGTTAGTTAAATTTTGGAGAGGACGGGTTTTTTCCATTCTGCTGTACTTAGATGATGGTATTAGTGGGTTTTCCTCCCTAGATTGTGCTAAAAGTATTAGTATTCAAGTCCACGATGATTTGCTTTCTTCTGGGTTCACTATCAACAATGAAAAATCTAGATGGGTACCGTTCTTGATTTTCAATCCCGAGGGTCGGATCTCCAAGCTTAAGGTACCAGGGGACCTTCGTGACCACTGTTCACTGAAAGCCGCGTAGCGCGCTAACCACTCGTCCAACATGTATAAAAGTATACATTATTTTCCTTAAAGCTGAATAAATGCAGATTCCAAATATGCTGGAGATTATTTCCTATTTTGTAAATATTTTTTGTTATTGCATATTTTAGAAAATTCGACCGGCCTTGTTCAAAGATAATTTTGCACGCGGGAATTCAATCGATTTTTAAACGGAAAGTGCCATTGTAATGAGCACCCTTTGTTTTGAAAAACCGTTGAGGAGATATTTGCTGTCAAAGTTCATTAATGTGTTTTTAAGCGATTTACACATGGACCATTTTGGATCGATCTAGTTTGGATCGATCCGAGATCGATAGGAGCTCAGTTTTCGAGAGCGTTCACACTATAAACATGTATAAACGTATTGCCAAAAAACAACAGGTAGCCTAACCAAAACCGGGTTCAAAATTAAAAATCTAAGGGGTTGGAAACTAGTAGGGACAGATGGCGGATTTAGTTCCACTTTTGATTTCTTATGAAATCAATAAACGATTATTGAGACGTCAAAGCCGTATATCCAAGATCCGTTTTCAACTAATATTGTGCATGTTTTATGCGTCAGAGAAAACGTCAACAAAAAATATATTTTAAGATGCCAAGAAAATCGATATCAGTTTTCCAATCGATAAATCGAGTAGATTTGAAGTTCGATCGAGTCGTTGATCGGGGCGCGAGAGAATGAGGCAAGACGAAAAGACGAGAGGGGAGTGAGGCGATTGCTCCCATTACCCGCCCTTGTTTAAACTCATCATCAATAGATTAGCTTGGAGGTATAGAAGCCTTATAGGTTGGGGATGCCAATACCTACAATCGGCTACTCACAGTTACCATGGCAACCCAATACCTACAAGCTAGCGACGCAAGGTTACCATGGCAACCCTGCCACAGCCCACCACCAAACTATCCTCCAATGTGCTTGGAGAAGGAGGGGTCTGTGATAGGAGAGCACAGGTAACCTCCAACCCCAAACCCCCCAAGCACCATCGTCCGAGGATGCCGGTACAGCAATGTTCCGGTAAGCCGCCTCCACATCAAACTTGGCCATTAGAGCCCCTTGGCCATACTGACTAACCATGCTTATAATCTGATCGATCCTAATGTACTGCAGATCGAGGAAAATCATCTGGATCAATGCCATCATTCACGCTTCCACCCAACGGAGAGTATAAATCTAGAATTAGCCGCCATTTCCCAGGTTGACCTTTATTGGGAATTACAACAAAACTGCTAATGTGTAGGTTAGGCATAGGGGGAAAGGGGAAGGGGCCCGCAACGCTTTGCAAGGAAACTTCATTAGATAGGTACTCATTAATCACATGGGGATACTGGTAGACTGACGGTTTGTTTTTCTTGGCTGACTGAAGTTGGCGAGACAATTTGTTGCGCATGAAGATATGTTTGCCAGTGTCTTCCTGGATTCAGAGGTGAACTTATTCGGTCAGCTTCTCTCGCTGCCCGGTCACGACGCAGTTTCGCGAAAAAGTAGGGGCTATTTTGCAGTCTATGATTTTTCAGTTCCGTATTTATTTTAATTTTGCTACAGTTATGAACACCTATAAGCTTATATTGATTGTAGAATAAAAGAAGTTGCAGTTGCCAATATTAGTACAGTTTGGTGTATGCGTCTGTAATAAATAGCATTGTACTATCTTGTAATCATTCAGATTATATTTACAAGTTATTACGCGAAAACAACAAACCGTTAAAAATCGATAAAAATCGGTATCACCCTTTCCCCTTCTTTAATTCCTTTATCGATTTTTACCGATTTCCGTTAAAAAAAAATCACTTGAATTTTATCGATATCGATTGACTGGCTTTGGCGGGAACCAACCAGAGTGGGTAGTTTGTTCTGGGAGCAGACTGTAACCAAATGGACGGATGATAAACTTTGGATCGACGACTTCAGAATGTCAAGAGAGTCGTTTCACTTCCTCTGCAGCGAATCGTTAGATGAAGTTCTGAAAAGGGAGGATACCATGCAGGTTTCGCAAGGCTATTACAGTCGAGGAACGAATGGCAATTTGTGTATGGCACCTGACTACCGGCGAAGACCTAAGATCACTTGGCTGGCGGTTTGATGTTATGAAAAGTGCCAGGTCGTCAATGAATTATAAGCAGTTTTCAGATGCTTTACTTTTGTCCTGCACTGATTCGCATCTCGTTTGAATACCAAAGCCTCCATCTCCTTGCTTATCTGTCCGTATACTACGGTATTCTTCTGTGAATTGTTCATGCTCGAGAATCCATCGGTGCTCTTCGGCGTGGGCTCGGAAATCGCCCCGCCAGAGAACCGCTGGAGAACTTGCCTGCTAGAACGGCTTCTGGGGCGTGATACGCACTCGAGCGCATCAACCTGGACGGAGACATAATCTCATTACGGTTTGACAGCTTGTAAGGTAAGTCTTCTTTTGACCTCGCTCTCCCTCTCTCGGGAAGGAGGTCAAAAGAAGACTCTGGCGCACAAGGTAACGTACTTGTCGTCTCCAACAACTTCCAGACTTTAAAACAAAATCTGGACACGTCTTTTGCCGTTCAGGCATGTTCAGGATTTCTCTGTCGTCCGAACTCCGGCAATGTCAGTTGATATTCAAACTGTTATCGAAAAAACATCGCTTCGATTTTCTATGAACGTCTTGACTATGAACGTGAATGACTGAAGTGCATAAATATTTTTAAATATCTTGTAAACAACTTTGATCTCTTGGATCCATCTTTCAACAGTCCTTTCATTAGCTGTCAACACTGACTTTTGCCGACGGCGTCCGTTTTAATGAATGAAAATATGGCTGAGCTCTGATTGGCCCTATTTTTTGTGGCAAAAAATAGGGTCAATCAGAAGCCAGCATTATCTCACGCCCCAGAAGTCGTTTTAGCAGGTAAGTTCTCCAGCGGTTCTCTGGCGGGGCGATGTTTCATCCGAGCCCACGCCGAAGAGCACCGATGGATTCTCGAGCATGTGAATTGTTCAGTATATTCATATTACTAGTTACGCGAGTTCAAAAGAAAACAATTTAAAAGTCGCGCTCTCACGAACTGCACATGCGTAATTATCATCCATATGCGTAATTAGCATACAACACTTACATGCGAGCTACTTTAGATCGATCCAAGACCACCTCTCGAGGTGGTCTAGTTTATATCGGTCTCGGACCGATCTCGGCTCGCTTTGGACCGTTCACACTTGGCCCGTTTGTCTTTAAATCGATCTCGGATCGATCTAAATGGCTAGTGTGAACGGCCCCTTAAACGAGGCAACGTATCAAAAATCGGAGATACAGTTTTTTAGAACAAAGTTTGCTCATTACAATGGCACTTTCCGTTTAGAAATCGATTTTAAAATTCTCCCCTGCAAAATTCTCTTTCAATTTTCTAAAATGTGCAATAACAAAAAATATTTACAAAATAGGAAATAATCTCCAGCATATTTAGAATCTGCGTTTATTCAGCTTTAAGAAAATGTATACTTTTATACATCTTGGACGAGTGGTTAGTGCGCTGCGCGGCTTTCAGTGAACAGTGGTCCCCTGGTACCTTAAATCCTCTATAGAATCTTGTCTCAAGATGTTGTCTGCGTTAGAGATCTTGCTCGTATTACTGGCCAAATCATATATATGTCTAGTGGCGTGGGCAACATTACTCGTCTTCTGACCAGACAGTGTTATGTAGCCATCGAACAAAGGTTTTTTTGGAACGATGTTATTTCTGTTAATCCTGAAATCGTGTCTGAGCTTCGCTTTTGGTCGGCTCATGTTGATTCTTTGAATGGTAAAAAGATGCATCCAAAGTCAAGTGCAGTTGGTTTAATATATTCGGATGCCAGTGCATCTGGTTTTGGGGGTTATTCTGTGCAATGTGGAAACGATTTAGTCTCTGGTTCATGGAGTGATGAAGAATTAGGCACCAGTTCTACTCTTCGCGAGATTTTGGCCGTTAAGGTGATTCCCTTGAAATAGAAGCAAATCCTAGAATTTTCTATAACTTGGCATGGTAATACATTACGGTATTGAGTTTCAAAAAATGCACTAAAAACAGGGGGTCACCGCGCTCATTTTTGCGCTACACTGCTTTGAAATTATGGTATTTTAGGTCTTTCAGTCGAGTCTCGCATGACATCGGGATCGGGTAAATAATTTTCCACAACTTAAAAGACAAACTATTAATAATGAACTAAAGTGGTTGCTATAGCTTTTGTATCTCTAGCCTACCGTCTGATAGTAAGAAAATGCTCGAATTTTGCATAGTTGTCGAAAAATAGAACAAAAAACACAGATGTTCGAACCACCGAGAGGGTCTAAAAATCGATACTCCGTATGCTTTCATTCAATTTTTTTAATGTTTGAAATCCTAACTTTTTTTAATACTTTGCTATATACTAGAGAACTATAGTGTGATGAAAGTTATTGAATAAAAAATGGGGGTCACCGTGCTCGTTTTCGATTTATTTTGAGAAAACTTCAGTTACACTTGAAATATTTAACGAGTTCCAATGGTCTCCAATGTGCGCGAGCTCGATGGCGTAAGTTAGCGCGCGCTTGTCAACTAAAATTTTATTCAGAATCGTGCGCAGTAGAGCGTGCGCAATGCAATTCAAGGGAATCACCTTAAGTACGTTCTCGTTCGATCATTGAGCGCCTTTCCGGGTTAACATTGAAATGGTTTACAGACAATCAGAACGTCCCTCGCATCGTTGAATGTGGAAGCAGCAAGGAGAGGCTTCAATCTGAAGCCTTGAGTATTTTCCCTATTTGTTGTTTTCATGATGTTTCTCTTGAAATGCAATGGATCCCGAGGTCTGAAAATGAAAAAGCTGATCACCTTAGCCGTCTTTACGATTCTGACGATTGGGGTATCTCGCGTCCTACCTTCGAGTATATAGATAACATGTGGGGTCCCCATTCAACTGATCGTTTTGCGAACCATCTCAATACAAAGTTGACTCGGTTTAACTCCCGTTATTGGAATCCCGGTTCCGGAGACATTGACACCTTTATCATTGACTGGTCTGGGGAAAATAGCTACGCTTGTCCTCCCGTTTGCTTAATTCCTCGTGTTTTACTCCACATGCGGTAGATTAATTCCTTGGCCAACAAATTCTCAATGAAAATTATTATTATTATTATTATAGCGTTTAATTATTTTATTAAACAACTGAACGAGATTACATGTATACTTTTTATCAACTGCATGTATTTTAATTGAATTGTAATGAAGCCCTGTCACGATATAAATACATAGCTTTAAAAAAAATCCACTTTATGGAGAAGATTGTGGAGAAGATTGATATGGATTACAAACTATTTTATCAGGGTACCCCAACTGAACCTTTCAAGCCACCGGTTTTGATGTTTTTTTGACAATCAAATCAAATTGAATATTATCTATCATCTCCAGAAAACAGAATCTAAAAAAAAAAATTCCTAAAAAGTTACAATCAAAAATCGAATTTTGGATTTCATTTGATGCAAAAAGATGTTGACAAGCAAGCTGTCAACAGCACTCACGCAACAGACTTTCCACAAACATTCAGATGCGAAGAAAGTATCCAAAAATCGTAACTGCTCACTCAAAATGTCTTTGAATAACGATGCCAAACCACTCACGGTCAAAGTGCTCGTATTTCCCGCTAGCAGTAACTTTGCTTTCCTGCCTCGTTCAGTGTTACGTCGTTACGAACTGTAAGGCGATCTTCTTATGAATGTCATCCATATGTCATCAGGTATTGAATCACATATTTGTGGTGGATTATATCGTCGCTTGACTTGAAAAACATTTTGGGCATTTTCTCAAAGAGCAAATTGACGAAAATACGGGTGTTATTTTGAGCTCCTAAGCAAGCGGGTTTTATTCGATTCAGCTGAGATTTTTAGGACTTCATCTCTGATTATCGTTCTTCAAAACCGTTATTATTAACTGATTAGTAAAAAACGATGTATTTTTAGCGTACCGAAAGTTTCGAGGCAGATAAAAAAACAACGGGGATACGTATCGATAAACGGAGATACAGTTGTGATAACTGATATCTCTAGAGTACACAAAGATAATGATCTTGAATTTCCGATAAAATGCGGCTGTCTAGGACCTTGCCGTATAACCCTATATGAAAATTCGTTGATCTCGACTTATATCTAAAACGCGTATGTACTTTTTGTTAATACACCATTAGTTGGAATCTCCATTTATTTAGCTTTCAGAAAATGTATACTTCATTGAGGTTTAAATGGACGGATTCTGTGTTAAAGCGACTTGAATGCATACCGGTCGGTAGGGGTACCCTGATACCTTAACGGCTTATCCATCAGTCGGGGGAAATGCCTTGATTCAGTGATTGTCGTCGGAGCGAAGCGTAGATGGTTTACTATTCTATGCCAATATATTTCTAAAATCGTTCAGGTGTTTATGTACACGGGCCTGCAATAACGTATAATAACTAGACGCTCTACTAGCGTCAACTCGGGCTTCTTAATAATTAAAGCAGTTTTGAAGATTTTAAGGTAGCTCCGTCGAAATTCCAGACGCATTCGTCTGAAATAAAACTTCGGCCATAGCTTTTTTAATATTTGCGTGATGGACTATCAGACTTGGAAAAATCAACAGGTTGTGTATTTTAGTCATTAATTTGAATGCTGTTATTTTGTTTATGCATGTTGATTTTGGTTTCGCCGATTTTAGTTAGGATATTCACCAAGTCAATTGAACACGATTTACCAACTTTTCCACAAAAATATCGGACAAATTCTTTTTTGAGCGCGTTTAAGTAGCGAGAACAAGGTCCATTGTAGCTCCGATATCACTAAGAATATTTGTGGAAAGGGAAATAGAATTATGTTGTAACATTGCCAAATAATAGCTTCAACTTTCTTCAAGTCTGATAGTCCATCACGCGAATATTAAAAAAGTTATGGCCGAAGTTTTTTTTCAGACGAATGCGTCTGGAATTTCGACGGAGTCACCTTAAATGTGAAACCTAATAGCTTATTTGTATCATCATACAGAAATAGTTTTAGCCTATTACTTGCACAATTTAAAGCAGAATTTCCACGCTCAGAACGGGTATGTGAACAGCAAAAATAGAAATGATCGAAAACATCCTTAGATTTTAGGGAACTATTTCAGAAAATAGTGCAGAAAGCAGCGTTTGGTCACTCGTTGCGTGACTCAGTAGAGCATGCATACGTGATTAGCTTCAACACTGACACTGCTAGCTGACAGCAGGCGAAATATGTCAATCAGAATTTCGATTACGTTGCAAGAAACGATTTCACAAACTCATCAATAAAATGACGAGTTCTTACAAGCCATAGATATTAGTTAGAAATACACTTTCAGACAGAATTGCAATTCCAAATAATCCCTGGGGGACACTCCCATATATAAAGTGGTTGGGATGATATGCTCGTCGGAAATTTTGAAAATGACCCTAAACGATACCTGAGTCTAGACCAGGTAGGCGTGGTACCCCTACAAGGTACCAACTCTAAAGTAACAAAAGCTCCAACTTTTCTCATTCCGGCTGTCATTATCTTATCTTGGGTATCTTATTACTCGGGCCCTTCCGAAGGAAGCCCGAGTTAGAAAATACACTTTCTTTTTTTTTTTTATTCTTTTTTTTTTTTTTAGGTGAAGGAATGAAGAAAAAATGCGAAGAATGCGATGTATTTGATCCTATCGAGTTTCAAGATTTCTCATCATAGATCTTCAAGCTATTAAGTTCAGGATTGTAGTTGATCATTCCACGATGAAGCTAAGGCGCGTTTGCTTTTGTTATAAATGAAACGACATCTTTCAGAGTGGGCCCACACGAATAGCCGTATGCTTTTGTCTGTGAAATGAGCCTGTTTAAAGCCCGTGTTTTATCGGCTGTTCTATAACGCCTTTCCACGAACTCGAACTCATATCCAAAATGAATTGAGACAAAGGCGATCGAGCAAGGTCAATGTTCGAAAATCCGTGTTCTTTTCAGTAAGATGACAGTTGTAAAGTGATCCTTATCTGAGTCATACATCTATTACCGGCGACCTAATTTTAGAACCGTTGATTTAAAACCGAATTTCCACGCTCAAAACAGGTCAGTGAACGGCAAAAATACAATCGAAATCAAAACGTCCTTAGATTTTAGGGATCTATTGCAGAAGAAGACGCTCAGTGACAAGGGAGACTATTTCGGTCGGTGACTCATAGATAAAGATCTCCGACTCTTGAAAGTACGCTGTCATACGTATTTAAACGTATTTGAGGTCACTTGAGGTCACATCTTAATCTAACAGAAGCAGCTTTTGATTTTTAATCGATAATTCCTTTCTGATTTCGAGATAAATCGAACAAGATTTTTTAATGTATAGGCAGAGACAGCAGATTGGTCGAGCTTTGTCACATCATACTGAATCAACTGGATGTTTAAAAATACGAAGTTCTAACTCATGATGGATGTTTATTTTATTCCACGTTTGAAAAATTCAGAAGGAAAAGGAATCGTAAAAATCTTACTTCAAAACTACATCAAAGCATTTAAGACGAGCAAGGTGAATGTTCGTAAATCGAGATCGTACATAGCCCTTCATCTGGCAGACATATAGTCTCCCTCGTCACGCAACTGTCAGTCATTGTCAGGTCTCTCCTCACGCAACTGACATTGTCCTTGTCATAAGCCCGAGTGTACGCTCATTGAGCGTCTTGTTTACTGACAAACACCCTAAATGGTACCGGCTTAGTCTCTTGTGGTCCTTTAAGATTTGTGACATCCTAAGAGGTACCAAATCGCGAATCTGGACCCCTAAAAGGTACGACGGGCATCCCAACCACTTTATATATAGTCCAACACATGTGGGATATTATTTATATACGATGTACTCGACTCTGCGCATGAGCAGAGAATATGCAGACTGGAATTCTTGCTTTTCCGGCTAAAATCTTGCAACTCTTTATTTATTGCCTTTAGGCCATTGCATGTAATAATTAATGAGTATGAGAAGTCGTTCCAAAACCTCGAATTCGGACTAGACGGGGTTTCCGAAACCCCGTCTAGTCCTCATTCTCGGCTTTGAAACATTACTTCAAAGTACTCTTGAGCGGACTTTCCGGGATTTCCAGGTCCATCATGTGACCGGATTTGATGCACCGGATTGGATGGTTATATACCTCATGAATAATTAATGAGTTTGAGAAGCAGTGTTACGTACTGAAAACAACTCGACTGGCTCGAGTTTGACTTCTGTAGCTATCTTTCTGTCGATGAGATGGCATGATTTCGCTCGTAAGACTGAATGATGAACTTAAAGTACTTTTAAGTACTTAAAATTACACTTGTGTTTTTTCATCGCTGCAGTCGTAATTTTTTTATGCTTAAATAAGTGATATTTACTGCATGAGCGGCCGTGTTGTATCGGTAGATATAGATCCGAGCCGTAGGCGAGGATCTATATCTCCGATACAACACGGACGCGAATGCTGTAAATGGCTTCTAAACCTCCATCCCAATTTACCTTCATTTAAAACAGTATTACACGAAATCTAAGAAAATAACACAAGAAAATTACAGAACTTTCTTGAAAAGGTACTTTTGACGTCACTGTCATGCGCAGGATACACCTCAAGTCATCCCACATTGGAGAGAGCATTTTGTATTCGTAAGTAGGAAGCCGTAAGGATATTCGTAACTAGCTTGCTGTCGGTGCTATGCAAAGGTCAATGATACGAGTCAATGTGACCTTTGCATGACCTGTGGATACTGATGAATAAAACATTAGCGCTGTATCAGTGATACAGCATTAATGTTTTATTCATTAGGTCTGTATCACTGATACAGCACTGATGTTTTATTCATCAGTGTCTGTATCGGGGTATACAGATCCATGCATGTGACCGATTCAACCAACCTGGTTGGATCAATTGCTCATGAATTATTAATGAGGTTTAGAAGTGATATTTACTGCATGAGCGACCGTGTTGTATCGGTAGATATCTATATCTCCGATACAACACGGCGGACGCGAATGCTGTAAACGGCTGCTAAACTTCCATCCCAGTTTACCTTGATTCAAAACAGCATTACACGAAATCTAAGCAAATAACACAAGAAAATTACAGAACTTTCTTGTAGAGGTACTCTTGACGTTACTCTCATTCGCAGGATACACCTCAAGTCATCCCACATTGGAGAGAGGTTTTGGATTCGTAAGTAGGAAGCCGTAAGGATATTCGTAACTAGCTTGCTGTCGGTGCTATGCAAAGGTCAATGATAAGAGTCAATGTGACCATTGCATGACCTGTGTCAGTTCTATATCACTGATATAGAACTGGGCCTGGTTGTTCGAAAGGCGATTAGTGCTAATAATCCTGGATTAGCATCAATAGTTTTCTTAATATTTAATCCTGGATTAGCGCTAATCTCCTTTCGAAAAACCGGGCCCTGAATAATAAAACATTAATGCTGTCATCAATTTTATTCATTAGGTCTGTATCACTGATATACAGCGCAATTCCATACAAGCGCCATTGGGCTATAAGGAAATGGCGCTATATAAATGTTTGATTATTATTATTATTATGTTTTAATTTTATTCATCAGTGTCTGTATCGGGGTATACAGATCCATGCATGTGACCGATTCAACCAACCTGGTTGGATCAATCGCTCATTAATTATTAACTACTCAGTGTTTACTTGACTACCCTAAGAATCACTACATCGATCATTTGACAAAGCTTCAATGCATGAAATTTTTCTGCACGATTTTGCTCATGCAGCCATAGCAAATAGGATGGAGTGCCATGGGAAGTGCGTGTAGTACAATGGTATGTCTGCGGAAGACCTCCATCGGTTCTTCGTGAAAGGTGAACCACTGAAATTGCGTATTTAAGAATACAAGGTGATCAGGAGTGTAGCACACCAAGTAGATGATGACCATCACGTAGATCATCTTCAACAACCTCAATTCCATCTGTAATATTTTGCTCTGGCGTCGATGTTCATGGGTGTACGTGTCGACTCTTTCTGGGGGGATTGGGGACTCATCGGTTTGAGATAATATAGATGTACCTTTGTCGGTTATCTCAAGCTGGTCTTCCCGGGTTGCTCTGATGTGTTGTTTGACCTTAACAACTACGATACCATAGGAGAAAACCATTACTACAAACGGCATAACCAGCTGGAAGACGAATAGAATTATGCTGGTCAGTTTTGCCTTCTCCTCCTCGAGTGTGTCTTCGCAGCGGTTAAACACTCCCCCCGTACATAATGGATATCCATACTGTTGTCGCACTACTGCGAGTGGCATGGCCAATGACAAGCCCCACAACCAAGAGAAAGCCAATGCAAGATAGAAAATCCGCTTGGAAGGGCGCTTTCGTGCTGGTCTTGTCAAGATACAACATCGATACACTGCAAGAGTTGCCAAAGTGAAAGAGACCACTATGGAGGAACACACGCCCAACGGGACCACAAGTTTGCACATGAAGTCACCAAATACCCACTTCCATGGTTTGCTTTCAGAATGGATGATGAAGGGAGTGTTTAATGTCCCGATGAGTTCTGCTGATGCAAGATTACCTATCAAGAAATAGCTGATCGGCTTGCATCGTGTTACAAATACTCCACGTAAAACTAGACTATTCCCGATCAACGACATGAGGAGTATAATGGCCATAAGTATAGGCAGATATATGGCCATAGCATCGGTTATTCCTGGCAAAATGTAAGGCGCATAACACTCCACCGTTTTATTTGTTGGTCTTAACGTGGTGTAGTTACCTGGAACGAATGATGAGAGTTTTGCTATAGTACATAACATTAATTAAAAACGACTGTCGCTGTACACTTTAATTGTAATATAAGAGGGTAACTTCGTCGTCCATTATCATTTCAGTGGGCATAGAACTGTAGATGTTGGTTGGTGATTGAATAAAATCAAGGCCTATACATACCAACAAGTAGCTTTGCCGTAGTGACCATTGTTAATTGTAATATAAGAGGGTAACTTCGTCGTCCATTATCATTTCAGTGGGCATAGAACTGTAGATGTTGGTTGGGGATTGAATAAAATCAAGGCCTACATACCAACAAGTAGCGTTGCCGTAGTGACCATTGTAAATAATACTGTTACAGCAGCCCTGAGGTAGAGTTTTGCACTTCCTGTAAGAAATAGCAAATTGCTCAACAATCCGCTTGCTTGTAGGGGTGGGGTAGAGGGATTTGCCTCTTGCTTGTAGGGGTGGAGTAGAGAAGCTTGCCGCTTGCTTGTAGGGGTGGAGTAGAGGGGCTTGCCGCTTGCTTGTAGGGGTGGAGTAGAGTAGAGGGACTTACCGCCTGCTTGTAGGGGTCGGAGTAGAGGGACTTACCGCCTGCTTGTGGGAGGGGTGGAGCAGAGCATAGTTAGTAGAGGGAATGGTTAGGAAGCCTTTTGTTATATTTCTTTGTTCTAGTCCTAATGTCATTATGATGTTGAACGGGTCCTGACCGTGCACAATGTTTGTTCAAATTCATTAGAAAATGGCTAAACGACTGAACCCAAATGTTCTCTATTGGATTACTTATTTAAATATTCTAATATTTTTAATTTTTAATTGGAATATATCGAACAAGCA
>JAUJYZ010001188.1:135000-238785 GCA_033675265.1 Actinostola sp. cb2023
ATAGAGGATATTACATGGCCATGGGCGCTCGGAAGTACAGATTTTATCTTCGATTCGAGTGTTGAAAACGTAAGAGCGGCGAGAGATTTTCAACACGAGAAGATAAAATTCGTATCTCCAAGCGCCCATGCAATATTCTGTTTAATATATAATTATCATTGAAACAACTTAGTTTTAGTTTTGAATTTTTTTTTCGTGTTCTCTTCAAATGTGAATATATCCGTGTTTCGAAGAAGAGAAATATAGGTATTTAATCGTGTGTCTTACCCTCTGTAGATCAAGTTTATTCACTCATTCATTCATTCATTCATTCAATTCATCGGTATAATTATATATTAAGAGATGATGCTAACGCCTCGTTTGTTATTTCTCACTTCTTATCTAACGCGCGCTCATGGAATAATTGTTAATTAAAATACTGAATAACTGCAATAAAGCCGCATCTACACGAACAAGATTTCCTTGACAAGATTTCCTTATAAATATAGTTTCTAAGTCGAAACTCATCAAGTTTTCCTTGACAAGGAAAAATTTACAATTTTTTGTCATCTACACGAGCAAGTTTTCCTTGACAAGATTTCCTTGACAAAGAAAAATTTACAATTTTTGTCATCTACACGAATTGGCGATGTTTTTGTCGTCTACACGAGCAAGTCTTCCTTGTCAAGGAAATCTTGTCAAGGAAAATCTGCTCGTGTAGATGCGGCTTAAAGGGGCAGTGTCAACCCATATGACCGCGTAAGCCTGGGTACGAAGAAGCGAGAAATAATAAAAGACCACCGTGGACTTTTATTATTATCCATGTTTTCAATCCGTTTCCATCGACCTTAATCATGTTTGTTCAAGCGTCTAATGGATCACTAGTAATAATTCAAAGCATGGTCTTCATTTTCAACAATTCCTAGTGGAGATTATTTCATCTTAGAACTGACTTTGAAGCCGTTGAAAAAAATGTCGAACAGCCGTTGAGAGGCAGGCCGCCATCATCCTCGAGTGAAGAAAACCGAATTGTAAACCGGCAATTCTGGTCGATTGCGAAGGAATCTTGATCATCAATTGTAGGTGCAGTACTGTTCATGACTTTTGAAGAGAAAAACTCACGTAGAACTACTTGTAAACCGGTGAGCTTCCCACCATCTACTTATGTGTTGGGCTTCCTGTGTCTTATTTGATCGGCCGTTGGAAAATGATATCGCCGTGAATTCACATCTAGAATTCAATCCTTTTGATATATTGAAGTTCTAAAATTACTTTCTAAATAAAGATTAGTATCTACATGAGTCATGTAGGTCATTTATTTAGCGATTAGAACGGTTTTAGGGGGGTTTTGTAACTCGCTACCGGGCAAGGCGATTTTATATTTTACGCCCACTTCAAGATGGCGGATATGGCCGAGATGGCCTGGAATCTACTAATATGAGCAGCTCAACTTCCGGTGAATCGTCTTCGTATTTTCTTCGAGTTCACATAGAGTAATTCTTGGCAATTTCTTTGTTGGCTAAGCTGCAATTGCAATAAATGTTGAAGGTTATACATATTTGGCGGATAAATCGTGTCAAATGTTATGAGACAAAAGTCGAAGCCTTTTTGAAACCTCTAGAAACTCAAGTTAAACATATTGTTTCAACTTGAATGTCTTTTTGAATATATTAACCTCGACCTTTTAAAGAATTGGACCTTTACGGTTAACCTTTGCTTACTTAATAGTGTAAACTAAAGCTACCGCTTTAGCGAAACCATATGCTTTCTAATGTCCTAGCACCTATGTATCAATACAGCTCATCGTATGTAACAACACAGCTTGCCTCATCGCAAACAACGTTTCCTGTAAACAACTTGCTCATTGCTAATGGCATACGCAATGAGTTGGTTGCCTCTGCGAGTAACGAAAACTCCTCCCATCCTGAATATTGGTCGAACTGCGTGTTCACACCTTTCCTCAACTTTACCCCCGAAAATCCCCTTTTACCGTACATACCTTACAATGTATTTTTACATAGCTGTGTTAGAAACAACTTTTTCCATACATCTATCCTAGTTTATAAGCAAATCTAACTAGATAACTTATACCTTCCTTTGAGAGCTTATTTCACTGTTTACTGGTTATAATCAGTTGACTCTACTGCGTAGCAACCAATAGTAGTTCGAGTTAGTCTCACGTGCACACTGTGATTGACTGATTATTCCTGGTCAATCCCAGCATGCAATCGACGTCTATAAAGGTTGCAACGCGGCAGAATTCATCACTCTTGCTTAGAACTAGATTACACTCAAAGCTCTCTCAATGTAAGCACCACAAAGAAGAGATTAAAGAAGAACTTCAACCAAGATCCTCGTTCTTATTTGTTACCGTCTTTTCCCCGAAGACGTGCTTAACACAAACAAGCCGCAATTGTATGTAACCGTACGCCGACTCTCATCTGTTGTCAGTGTTGAGTCGATTATTTCTATGATTTTATGAAAAGTTGAAGAAACGTATTGAATCCAAACTATCCTATCTTTGTAAAGACGTACAAAGCGATTCAGAACAGCTTAATAAATTTCGATTCCAAGTTTTGGTTTACGCTGGGCACAGTCAGTATACGCCCTATGCACACGTCCTGATTTTCGATATCAGAATACTAGAATCTGTCACATAAAAATAACCACTGCCATCTGAAAAAGCATTTATTCATCGATATTTTTGGAAAAGTTCAAAAGTATTGGATAAAATTCCGCGAAGATATCATAAATGATATTTATAGGGTTTAGTATGGGATTTTGCTATCATTAGTACACAGCCTCGTTCTGATGTACATCAATTTTCCAAATTGCTTTATTTCAAGGTTTAACACGTTCCACTAAAAGAAGAGAGATTTATATAAGATAAGTGTAAAAGTTTTAGGGCGAAATGACATGTCCTTCCGGAGTTATGAACGTTTTTAATTCTGAAAATACATCAGAACGAGGCTGTGTACTAATGACGGCAAAATCCCATACTAAACCCTATAAATGGCATTTATGATATCTTCGCGGGATTTTATCCAATACTTTTGAACTTTTCCAAAAATATCGATGAATAAATGCTTTTTCAGATGGCAGTGGTTATTTTTATGTGACAGATTCTAGTATTCTGATATCGAAAATCAGGACGTGTGCATAGAGCGTATACGAGACTGAATAATTTAATTCTGGCGTGACACTCAAGACTGCCGTACGCCGAATCTCATTTGTTATTCGTTGAGTCGAATTTTTCCACGATAAAGCGTGTTTTATCTTATGCCGCTGTCTTGATGTTTAGTTGTCTTACAATACTTACCGCTTTTATGACTCGCCGGCGTACGAATATGGTATCAAATGAGAGTCGAAAATAAAGCTCCAACTTTATCACAATGGATCGTTTTATTTCAGACAATAAATACATACAATTGCGGATTGTTTGCGACGATTTCTCCTCCAAATATGTATAACCTTCAACATTTATCGAAGAAAACAAAGAAAATGACAAGAATACTGAACTCTATGTGCAAATAATACGATTCACCGGAAGTCGAGCTGCTCATATTAGTAGATTCCAGGCCATCTCGGAAATATCCGCCATCTTGAAGTGGGCGTAAAATATAAAATCGCCCGGGCAAGGTAGGCTTCTCAACCGAGTGTTATTGTTTTGATTTTAATGCGCATGCGTGAGGCTTGACACTGCCCCTTTAATTAACATCCGGATATCTTAGCCAACGCATACACAGAGCTCGTTCCCAGGGACCTTCATCTTCTCGCGGAAATCGATTTTCATAGAAGATGAGGGAGCACTGGGAACTAGTATGAACCCTGATAAATGAATGGAATACAAGCATCAAGAGTTCCAGACTTTCGGTATGCACGCAATTGCATTATGAGATTATTACAAAGGAAAAGTGAGCATCAACTCTAGACACGCACAGGGAACCCAAGCTACGTTATTGCTCACTTGGTGCTCACTTTTCCTATTCTCTGCTTTCTCATGGCACATAATGCTTTGCGCCTTGGGGTGGTAATTACAAAAGAAAGTGGTGTTGCATAATTACATGGTTGACAGAAAGCTCCCATTTTGTTGTGTATTACCCCCCAAGGCGCAAATCATTATGTGCTATGAGAAAGTAGACTGGAATGTAATTGCGCGCGTACCGGAAGTCTGTAACTCTTGATACTCACCTTCGATTTTTTTTCTTTCATTTTTTTTTGTGCCATTGAAAAGAAAAGCGAAAGACTACACAGCTTCTGCTCCAAGATAACAAAGCAGTGGTCGTACGATTTCTACCTCCACGTGCAAACGAATAAAAAGACAAAACTGAGCGAAACATTGAAAGATTTTACAAATATCTCAGACGGATTGAGCAAAATTAAGGCGCTCTAAATATAAACTACACAACGATCAAAGTCAAAGCAATCACGAAAATAAACTAAGCATGTAGTCTTACCGGCACTTGATTCAAATATTACGATGTCCTTGGAAGCGTTATTCTCAGGACGGAAGACACGATATAAATTGAATGCCATCAAAAGCTTGAAGCACCAGCCATGTGGACATGAAAATTTCATTCAAGGGCAAGCATTCCCATGCACCTGCAGTTCTACAAGACTACTTATCGATTTTCTCAACCGAAGTTGTTTTTAGAATCGTCTCAAGTATCTAAATTCACAATGCTTTCATCCAAATCCATACCCTGGTTCCAGAGGGGCTTGCTGCTAAACGGGTCGCGAAGCGACTAGAACCGAACTTCTCAAAACCTCTGGCACCCAGGGTACCAAATCCACAGAGGATAATGAGGTAAAATCCTTTATTGCATTATGGAAATTAACGTTTATCAAATGTTCGCTCAATTTCGACGTCACACTGTTATTTACCATATAAGGACGCGTTGACCATATCAGGGCCGTAGTCGCCAGTACGGTTGGTCGAATCAAACAGTTTAAATTTATTTACATTTTTAATTATTCGGATATTTTTTTATGAAAAACCGGACCACTCAAAAACTGGCGGCTACGGCCCTGCATATAAAGTCAAAAGCATGGTTATGAGCTGACAATTCAACCATCGTCTGAAGAACCAATCAAAACGATGAAAATACAATATTATTATTATTATTATTATTACTCGTTCGAGTAATAATTATCTTTATAAAATAACATAAAACGTCGAACCTCTCGTAAGCGACCACTCAAAATGTCAAGCTTTGTGGTCGTTTACGAGAGGCGGTCGCTTACGAGAAGCTCCAACTATAGTGATATGACTTGGAACTGATTTTTTGGTATTTTGGAAAACTGGTCGCTTAGGAGAGGTGGTCGCTTACGAGAGTGGTCGCAACGGGAGGTTCAATTAACTGTATATACAACGCACAATCTGATTTGCTGAAATCTCCCCAATACCGTGTTTGTACCAGGGACATTGATTTTCTCTTGTTTGTACGTATAAGAGTTTATAAAGTACATTCAGACATCTCTGTTACCCGTGAGGCTATGCTATTTTTTATAAACCTGAGAAATGTAAAGGTTTTTCTGTTTTTCCATCAAGCTATGCAAACACGGAAAATGTTTTATATTGCTTAATTATAAACTTGGTTTTCACGCTCTTGAAAGACCTTGAAGCGATGCAGTGGATTTGTATGATCGACATCAAATGTGTTTTTTCTGTCGTCAAACATGTCAGTTTATTTACTAAATACATTTTCAACAAAAGCCATAGAATTACACGGTTTTTCTTATTTTCTCAAGTTCATATATTGTCAGTATCATCGCCTGTGGCTCGTGAGTTTAAACTTTTCTCGTGTTCTCCAAACATCCCGCGTGTTTGTAACTGAGAGAATATAACCACGGAACATGTGTTTTATTGCTTAAATTAATCTACAACAATGTTACGAGTCTATCTGCATGCACTTCTACTTTACTTATTGATGAGATATATCGCACCCAATAAGTTAAGTATGCGTGCATGAGCTGTCAAAGGTAGACCGATTTTTGACATTTCCTGTCAGGTGTTCTATTTTTCATTCTTCTCTATCTCTTTCTTCCTTTCTTCCTTCCTTTATTTAGTAATTACGCGCAGCAGTGATCTGTCTGTCAGATCTCAGCTCTGTATTTATATCTCATGAGATAACTTTTTATCTTGAAAGGTAAATTTAAAAAAGAGCCATTAAATTGGCGAACGTATCCAATTAATGCTAATTAAATATTGACACCGAGCAATCTTTCTGTTACGAGACCCTTACGAAGAGACATCAATTATAAATTATGTTTGATGCTTGTTTTTACTCGAGTTAACACTTGTACAATACTCGTACAACTATGCACGGTTACATTGTATTCTATTTCATCAAAATGTAATAGCAATCTTAACAATTTTATACTTTTATGATTCTTACTTTCAAAGGCGAATGCAAAAACGTATGGATTACAATCAATATTGGTCATTATTGTTATCGTTATTGTTAAACATGTTTGCCGTAGGGTTGTATTTTTTGGTCTTGCGCTTTTTCATGATGAATTTCAACACCATCGATGTCTCAGTTCCGCAACTTCAATAAGATAAAGTAGAATCTGTTGTATCTCTAAAGCTTTGTTGTTGATATTAAGCCGCATCTACACGAGCAAGTTTTCCTTGATAAGGAAAAATTGGCGATGTTTTTGTCGTCTATACACGAGCAAGTCTTCCTTGTCAAGGAAAACTTGTCAAGGAAAATTTGCTCGTGTAGATTCGGCTTAACGAAGTTTTTCCTTGAAAGTCATGGATTTCAAGATAACAAGAAGATGATCACAGTGCCGTCAACTCAATCCGCATCTACACGAGCAAGTTTTCCTTGATAAAGGAAGCTGTCCAGTGCAGATGGAGAAAAATGGTCATGGCCGATTTTTTTTTCAAGGCCGAAATTTGATCATGTAAACGAAAAGGAAAATGTGGCAAGGAATATCAGAATGAGTTCAGTTCTCAGTCTTTACAGACGCCATCTTGGCTTTACTCGACACGAGACTGGAATCAATTTTGTTCTTGTTCCGCTGATTGAAAGGCATTGCGGGCAAAACCGAAACTTGACAAGGAAAACTTGTTTATCATCTACACGAGCAAGGAAACTTGTCATCACTCTACAGCTACGAATGAGCTAAGAAACGATTTGGGCAGTTTCACACAAGCACAAGATACATTATTTCACTGTGAAAACGGGCCTGACGCAAGCATAAGCACAGGCACAAAATACATTATTTCACGGGTGTTCGGAAAACTAAGACCCCCAAAACTAAGACCCTAAGACCCTAAGACCCTAAGACCCTAAGACCCTAAGACCCTAAGACCCTAAGACCCTAAGACCCTAAGACCCTAAGACCCTAAGACCCTAAGAAATTACAAAATGTCCAAATCAGGCAAATCCAATGTTCTGTACTTTAATAAAAAAAGAAGAGAACAGAGGAAAGGCTGTGCCGGTTCGCACCACGTTTAGCTTCAAAATTCCATGAGTTTCTCGGCCGTCTGAGCCGGTGATAGTTGGCTCGATGATATCGAATAGGACTTAAAATATCCTGTCTTTTCGGCTTTCCATGAATAAAACCACCCCCAGAATAACAGCTTCTTACTTTGAGGAGTAAAATTCACGTGTCCAGTGGTTTTCCAGTGGTAGTTTTTCAAATCAGTTGGCAAGATAAGGGTTTTTACGGATAGTCAGTAGCCGCCATATTTAACACAGGTAACCCAAACACAATTATGCCCTACCACAGGAAACCCATAGAGCCGGTCCTAATGGAAGGAAACAGCGTTCCTCCTTTAGACTTATCAACCAAAAGAACCATACGCAGTTTAAAACATCAAGAAGATGGATTTAATATGTAAATATGTCATTCAAGAATGAAATTAACTCAATTGGAAAAATAGTTCTTGTATATCCCTGTGTGTATGGGTTACCTGTGTCAAAGATGGCGGCTGCTTTGTCGCTGCCGTAAGATATGACTTATCTTGACTGATTGATTTGAAAAACTGCCACTGGAAAACCACTGGATACGTGAATTTTACTCCTCAAAGTAAGAAGCTGTTTTTCTGGGGGTGGTTTTATTCATGGAAAGCCGAAAAGGTCGAAAAGACAGGATATTTTAAGTCCTATTCGGCATATCATCCCGGCAATTTATCACTCAAACTTTTTTCAGCTGAGCTGAACGTCACCCAATTAATATTAAAGTACAGAACATTGGATTTGCCTGATTTGGACATTTTATAATTTCTTAGGGTCTTAGGGTCTTAGGGTCTTAGGGTCTTAGTTTCGGGGGTCTTAGTTTTCCGAACACCCTTATTTCACTGTGATAACGGGCGTGATGCAAGCATATAAGTGCAAGCACAAGAGACGTTGTTATATACCAACTGTCAAAGTTCATTTTTCTCGTGCTCTGATTGGGCGAACGGGTATCACGTGAACGTGAACAAGTTTTCATGTTTCCCTGGCAACAGCTCTCAGCGGGCAACAATATGTTGTGGACCGGCAATAACAAAACCGGAAGTTGATTGAGCTTTGTAACCTTGATTGGCATTGGTAAACGTGCTTGAAAAGCGGGAAACCCATCTTTTTGTTGTTCTTTGACAGTTGGTATACGATTCTGACTTTCGCTCACCAACCGACTTATAACACTTCTTGGTTCATTTTGATCGGCGTCGCCACTATACGGCGACCTCCAATCACGTCGCTCGTTAGAGATTTCGAAATATTTTGACCAATCACAGAACAGCTCTTATTGCTCTAAACTACTTCCGTTGTGAACTCTTCAAAGATTCAAAGATCATTCCGAAGCCATTTTGTGAGCCATGTTTAGTGAAACTCTGGAAGGAAAGGAAAATATTTCTTTAAAGTTTGGAAGAGAGTCAATTGAGAGGGCTATTTTCAATCGGAATATGCATTCGTTAGTGTTGCTAGGGCCGCCGTACAAAGCATTTCTTGTGGGAAAAGTCGGGCTATAAACACCGACTAAGGTATGGACTTTGTTCGACAGCTGGACGAAAACAAACTGTTTTCTTTTTATGAGGGTGACACTAAACAGTCTCAGACTGACAAACTTGTGGCCCTCTAGAATGGCCAGACTCCTTAGTCGAAGCACAGGCAGCCCAATCATTCATTTTGAGGCTACTAAATAATTCAATAAAATGGTATTTGCGTCTTTTTTGATGGGTTTCCTGTGGTAGAGAGCGCGCGCGCGCATATATAATATGTATGTTGGACATGGGTTCCCTGTATTGTATTTAAAGTTTGGAAGAGAGTCAATTGAGAGGGCTATTTTCAATCGGAATATGCATTCGTTAGTGTTGCTAGGGCCGCCGTACAAAGCATTTCTTGTGGGAATTCACTCATATAACGCATTAACGGCCGACTGACGGCCCGTCGAAAAGTCGGGCTATAAACACCGACTAAGGTATGGACTTTGTTCGACAGCTGGACGAAAACAAACTGTTTTCTTTTTGTCTTTCTTTGTGTCCTGTGATTCACCACGTTAGAATAAAAAAAAATCAAATCAAAAGACTTTATTTTATGAGGGTGACACTAAACAGTCTCAGACTGACAAACTTGTGGCCCTCTAGAATGGCCAGACTCCTTAGTCGAAGCACAGGCAGCCCAACCATTCATTTTGAGGCTACTAAATAATTCAATAAAATGGTATTTGCGTCTTTTTTGATGGGTTTCCTGTGGTAGAGAGCGCGCGCGCGCATATATAATATGTATGTTGGACATGGGTTCCCTGTATTGAATGCACTCTCTGCGGGCGCTTCTTGCGGTACGCACACAGGAAGCCCAACATTATACGTTACTCAACAGGGAACCCATGTCCAACATACATATTTGGGAGTTTAAGATTTGCAAAACCTACGACGGCGACGTCAACCGGAAGTGTAAATAACTTATGTTCGGGGTTTCGTACATTAGAGATTTAGTCCAAGCCTAGCTAAGCCTGTGAGGTTACTTCATCCGGCAAGGAATACCAACTATGAAGGTATGAAACTCTGAACAGAAGTTATTTACACTTCCGGTTGACGTCGCCGTCGTAGGTTTTGCAAATCTTAAACTCCCTAATATATGCGCGCGCGCTCTCTACCACAGGAAACCCATAAAAAGACGCAAATATCGTTTAATTGAATTATTTAGTAGCCTCAAAATGAATGGTTGGGCTGCCTGTGGTCGAAGTAGCATTTGTCTGTGTCATTTTTCTCGAACATATTTTTAAACTTAATTTTTTTAAACGTCCAGTCATTCTCTGTATTCACACATATACATTGCTCATAGGAAAATAACCCAAATATGTTTAGATATTTATTCAGAATTTTGGGACGGCAACGGAGTTTTCGCTGAAATCTACGAGTCTGGAATTTCACTTCCGCTGATTATTCATCAGCCTCGTTTTCGTTTGCACAGAAAAATAGTAAAAGTGTGATAAGTCGCTAGGTGAGCGACCTCCAGGGTAAAAGAGCGAAAACAGCGACTTATGGAATCAGTCTAAAGCGCAAACACAAGACGATAACCGGCCTGACGCAAGCATTATTATCCGTTTCTTTTGCTTTCGTTAATGTTTGATCTCCTCAAGTAAGGGTTAGATAGAGAATAAACGCGAGTGCTTTATGGGATTTAGAGTTCCGAGCAGCAGATAGAAGGCCACGAGGCGCGTAGCGCCGAGTGGCCCTTCTATCAATGCGAGGCGCTCTAAATTCCATAAAGCACGAGTGTTTATTCTCTAACCGTTTTAGAATATAGTCATACTCACGAGAGTATTCTTTGGATGCATGTCTGTTGCTTTCCCAAAGGAATACTGCTTTCAAATGCAAATACGCTTATGCAAAGCTGTTCAGTTGTGTGTGACTTCAGTGGAGTGAAGATGAATATCCGAAGCTTGAGGCGGCTTTTAAATACGAAGCTTGCAACGCTATAAATTACCGGTATTTGTTGTGGAAATGAAGAGCAGAAATCTCAAAGTTTCTTCAAACCAGTTAGAACGGCTAACGGACGAAATTGAAAAACGAGAGAAATAATGGCACCAAAGAAAACTCAAGCACGATGTGGACATTTTAAAAATACACCTGTATATTGAAAGATTGGGCTACCTATATCGCAATAATCATCACTGACGGAGAACTTGGATGACTGATGAATATCCGTACATCTATACACTTCTTGTAGAACATGGAGAAATTCGTTTGTGATTTCATTTTGAAGAGTAAGTGAATCGCTTCGTTTCTTTAGTGTTTAGTATAGTTATGATCTGTATTTCTGTATCAGTATTCATGTATACACCTAGACGAGTTAGACGTCTGTGAAACTACGTTATTCCTGCTGGTAGACGAATTATTTTCTCTCAACGTCGTTTTTCTCTACTAAATCCTTCCGTACCCATCTTAGGGCGCTTACCATTTGGCAGAACTGACTGGTCTGATCAACCGGTTCTTAAATGGAATGTGTCAGTTCTGAGAACTATCTGAAACAGTTCCCAGAACTGACGTGTTTCACTTAAGAACTGGTCGGAAAGACCAGTCAGTTCTGCCAAATGGAAAGTGCCCTTACTCAACTTTACTTTCAGTCAGTCTAATCTTGATTCTTTTATTATCAAACGCCAGTATTGATAACAGTAGTTATTGTATTTAGTGGGCCAAATTGGAAACCAGTATTGTATATTTGCTGTATTTGTTCACCTACTGTAAATAAAGATTTTTATTATTGGTAGGAGGAAAAAGTGCCAGTGCCATGAGTCTGTTGCGCATGCGTTAGGGTGCACCTTTGGTTTCCATGGCAACGGCCCAATGTTAATTTGGAGTGATTTCAGTACAGCCTCTCGAAAGTCACAATCAGTTGAACACGTACTGCGATTTATTTTCTGTAGCTCTTTCATCAACAACAATCATACAATGGGAAAGAAGCATCCTAGCTTATTATGGTCCGTTCGATTCACGGGCGGCAATTTTGGATTCCACATATATAGTTTACTTTATTTGTTTCCTTTTTGTTAATCTCTTTTTTTTACTATTTAGCACTTTTTTGCACTCGTGTTATCTTATTTCTCTTTTTCTTTCCTCTCTTGTAATATATATATGCGTATACAGTCATTTGCAAAAAATTCTGGCCGCCACGATATATCACTATATCAATATATCGGGTGCATTATGGGTAATTAAATAATACTATTTTGAGTTTCCTAACTTATTAAATGAAGCAAAATTTACAAACAACAAACGTAAGACTAAAATAAACATTATACTAAATATTTCTACCAACTTTGCTGGCGTTAACCTGCACTTTAAGGGGAATTTTCGATTATTCAATTACCCATAATGCACCCGATATATTGATATATTGATATTTCGTAGCGGCCAGAATTTTTGCAAATGACTGTATATAGATATAGATAGTTTTATTTAATTTAATTTTCAGTACATTTTTTATATTGTAAAAGCATCGAGACTCCCGTTAGGTGCGTTTTTAAGAAATATATATTATTATTTATTATTATTATTATTATAGCGGAGTTGTAAGTGTCGGGCACTATATAACCGACATAATTTGCATCACACACTTATAGAGATATACAACACTTGGTTGTTCACAACTAGTGGTTTTACCTTTCTTTAAACATTCAGAATTTGAGCCACTTTTTGCTTGTAAACTGAGCATGGGTTGAGTATTAGTATATCAACCAAGTTCAGCGAATTGACTTAATTCTTTAGTAAAGGACGTACAGCTATTGCCTCTATAAAGAAATTCAAGTGATGTGGGCTCAACAAAAAAGACGGTTTTTCAACCACTATATTTCACTGAAGAATAACTGAAGCAATGAAATATATATTTAAACTTTCCTCAGTACAAACCTTTTTTTGACTCGCAAGATACTTGTATTTTCCACAGGTATTCCAGTGAGAACAGTTCTCTGTCGGTTTCAGTTTCAGTTTATTTTGCTCTTGCTTGTTTGCTACAAGTGTGTATTCGTCAGAGACTCAAGTTCGCCTAAAGATGAGTGTACTTACAAATAAGTGTCTACATTATCTTAGGGATTTTGTTATTCGTGATTGGCTGAAAGCATATTTTAATGAACAACATGTGTGATGTAAACTATTGTCTAATTAGCGATAATTTCATGTCTGGTTGTTCTGGGAGACTCTCAGGGTTTCTAAGGTCTTTTGTAGAGATTGCTAATGCAGTTCAACTTCTCTGCTTTTCTATGACCTTCACTCAGTAACATCTTCTCTCTTCTGTTTCTCTTCTCTTTAATTGCGATTAATGGCAAATTGGCCCAAATTCTGAATGTTAAAGAGGCAAAACCATCAGTTGTCAACAACTGTTAATGACCTTTTCTATTCACTCTTTTGTTTAATGTTATAAGTGCAAATGCGCACATGTAGATACATTACCTAAAATACTGTACTTTGAATATAATTAATCAGTGTAAACTAAAGTACCAAAGGACACAGTTTGAAATCTATTTTCTAACGGTTTGGAATGCACATTAGCACGATATGTTGTGTCAAGGCGTTGTCAGTGTCACACTGCTCTAGTGATGTACCTTAGGGGATATGGTGTATATAATGAGTAGTTCAGCTAGTTTTCTGTCTTCACCGTTGTAATCTTCCGTTACCTAATAATTTGTCATTAAAAAATCATCGTGATCGAATGACTAACGCTAAAATTCTCGACTGTAGCCAGCAGCAAAAGACGCCACAGGAACCCCATCAAAACACAGGAAGCCCAAGATTAGCTTAAGCATGCCCGCATATCGGATGGGAGGAGACTTGGGACAAGTTGCACGCTGGGCGTAACTGCTAACGACAGACGCTGAAATGGTGCTTTTGACTGAGCGTCTGATGTTAGGCGTTAATTTACACCCGGCGTTAAGTTTTGTGCAACACACTCCGGGAGCGTGATAGCATTTGTATACTACTGCAAATAAAACACTCGCCTGCCTTTTTAGCTCTGATCATTTGTGGGCAAAATGTGCTTTCATAGCGTCGGCCAACTCTTACCACAGGAAGACCAATCTCTCCCTGTGACCTTACCAAATGGAAATTCCGGCAGTCCTGTCATGCCAAGTTTTAAATTCTCGTGCAAGCACTCTGGAGTCTTGTATCCTATTGGCTGTGTATTCAAATGCTTCTTGATCCCTGCCTCGTCCAACGCAGCCTTCATGATACGAACAGTTTCAATGCACATGTCAGGATCAAAGAAACAGTTGACACCAACTTTGACTGACTCGCCGTTCAAATCCCCCGATCGAGGCTGATATATGTGATATAAACTAGTATTTGTTGATAAACAGGTTGAACAGGTTCTTGAGGATCATTAGAACCGGGCATTAGAATCTCATTTGTTGACCTTCTGGCTCAGTTGGGCGTACTGATGCTTTCCTATTCAGTTCAGACCACGTGTATTGCATTCTTTCTCTATCGGAACGCTTGAGAAGACACATACCTTATTTCATTTAGCGAATTTAACACTAAGTATTTTTTTTAACTATAAAAATCTGTGATTAAAGATTGGTAAACATGTTAAACAATTGACGCCAGTTCGACGTTGCCACAACCAGCGAGTTTAGTCCAATATCAAAGTGTCACACAAATCGGCTAACACTTAGGGCGCGTTCACACTGGGGTTCTAGATCGATCTGAGATCGATCTAGGTCAAATGCGAGCTAAGTGTGAACGCAATTTTTTTTTCTAGATCGATCTCAGATCGATCTACAACTCCAGTGTGAACGCTCCCTCAGATCGATCTGAGATCGATCTGAGATCGATCTGAGATCGATCTCAGATCGATCCAAGTGTGAACGCAATTTTTTTTTCTAGATCGATCTGAGATCGATCTACAACTCCAGTGTGAACGCGCCCTCAGATCGATCTCAGATCGATCCAAGTGTGAACGCAAGCGAGCTAGAAGTGGGCTATGTTTATCATTAATTATAGAGTGCAAGCCATATGTCCGTGAAACAGTACTAACTAATTAGTACTAAATAGCACTGATGAAACAATAGAAAACAATGGAGATAACACTATTTAGTACTATTTAGTAATAGTACTATTTCACGGACATATGGTTTGCACTCTAAATGTCAGCTATATTTTATAGCAACATTTACATACATATGTTTTATTTAATATTCCCCGTAGGGCTTGTCAGTCACAATTGATATTTATAAAGAAATGCGAAAATAAACGGTCATTTATTGTATCACGGCTCGTACGGTGATGGAAAAGCCGCGTATAGCACAGTTCGCCTAAACGTACAACTTTTTGAACGGTTACAAGTTCGTCCGGTACCGTGTAGACGGCCGGGGCCTCATATTTAGGTTGGATGTTCAAAGCGCGACAACTGAAACGAGATATAATGGCGCTTTTTGAGCAAACTTGAAATAATCCAAATTATTATTTGTATTTCCTGCGGGGACTCATCAGTTTCTCGATATATCACCGCCGTAAACTGCCGCTTATAAGCCCTGGGCTTATACAAGTTCGTAATGGTTTATGGGTGGGCTTATAAACGGCAATTGTTGTTGTTTGAAAGTACATGTATATGGGCCTATAACCGGGAAGGCTTATAAGCTGGGGAAGGGGGCGGTATGGCCTTATTTTGAGCGTTCACCCAACAGTACCCACGTGCAGGACTTGCGACATTTTGGGCGAGCGCTTAATTGCAAGCACCTTTTCGCAAGACAAATCACACGATTTTTCTGTTGAAGTCATAAACGGCCTGCACAAACCAAAGCTATGTAGACTACACTAGACAGCGCCATCTAAGCCTGGTCATTTTCAAAAGCAATATACGCCACGTTTACAAGCAGCAAAGGCGTGTGATTCTAATGATACCGCAATGTTGTGGTAGTAGAAAATCACGAATAATCACGTGAATCACTCGAGCGTACATGTCGAGCGTACTGCTCATGACGCGGTTTTCATGTTCACAACTAATTTACATATAAGCAGAATCATGACCATATAAAAACGAGTTAATACGAAATCGTTCTACTAATATTGAAAATTTTCACCATAGAGCAAATCCAGCTAAGAGAAACAGAAAAAAAAAGGAAAAAAAAGAATTATTGATACTACTTTTGATATGGGAGTCGAACCCGAGACTTCTGCGTCGTAGTCCAACCACAGGCAGCCCAACCATTGCTTTTGAGGCTACTAAGTAATTCCAAAAAAAAAAATTTTTGATGGGCTTCCTGTGGTAGAGCGCGCGCGCATTTATATATTGGGTTCCCTGTGCTGAGTAATGTCCTATGTTGGGCTTCCTGTGTGCCTCCTGCGGGATGCGCCCGCAGCAAATGTGTATATTCAGGGCATCTGACAGGTTGCGGGAAAAAAAGTAAAATTGTGCGGGATTTTGGATGTCAATTGTGCGGGAAAAAACATCGATTGTGCGGGAAATTGTGCGGGATTGCGCAATATTTTAAGGTTTCGGTACACATTTCTCCCAGAAAATTGACCCCAAAATGTCCAGATCGCTTTAATTTGAAGGAACAGATATCAGAGAAAGTATTATTTTGATTTCTTTCTTTCAAACTCGCAAAATCGAGCCAAAAACAAACCTCAAATTCACACTCAGCTCGAGAGCGAAACGATCGTTGAAGCGAATGGAACGCCTTGGCATTTTTTACAAACTAGAGCCCAGGCCTGCGCAAGCTATGAATGGAATGCCTTGTCGTTTTTTTACATCTGCTCGAGCCGTTCGAACAAAACAAGGGATTTCTGGACGTGTTTTCGAAGGTAAATGGATTAAAAATATCCATCAATTTTTCCCAAAACCATAGTGATCAAGAGGAATGTCTGTTTTAATTAAAATTTTCAACAAATTGTGCGGGAATTTGCAGATTATGAGGAATTGTGCGGGATTGAGGAATTGTGCGGGATTGTGCGGGTTTGACCTAATTGTGCGGATCCGCAACCGTGCAACCTGTCAGATGCCCTGTATATTTAAACAAGGTATGAAACTCCAGTCACGTGATGGCCTGATGTGCGGCGCAAGTAGATGGTGCACTTTTCCGTGAGCCGAATAGCCGAAGTCGTCGTACGCTACAGGCCCTTGGGGGATACCCAGGGTGAAGTCGTTATTATGGCGGGGAGTGGAAGAGAAGTTCATATCAAGAAAGACTGATTTTTTCGGTGTAAACGTTGGGATTCTTTTCCCTATTCATGGTAAGTTTAGAAGTTCACAATTCATGTCAACTTTAAGTAAATCTAGAAGAAATTCGACGGTTTTAAGGTAGTCCTTTTTCATTTTGAATGGTTGAGAAACTTTGGATGTGTTGTGCTCGACACGTGAGAAAGTTTTGCAGTTGAAAATAAACTGAACTAAAAGTACTTTTTGTCATGGTTTTTACGTAGTAATTGCTCTAAATGTTCTCTAATGAAAGGACTTGCCTATACTAGGGCAGAAGGGCTGCTTAATACTCCTCAACAAATCAGTTTTTTTCTATAAATTATGACTGAGCAGTGAGCTATTTCAGTATTTGACAAGTGTGTAGACTGTAGCAGTGTCAGTGATCGAAATACACTTCAACAAGGAACCTCTCAACTGACTGATTTTACTTTATCTGTTCAAACATTACTAACTCTCTCATCTAGAAAGTGTTTGACATAATTTTGTACTTTACTTATAGTTCTTCTGACACAAGGGAACGCCAACAGCATAAACCATCTCAGTGTGAGCAAAATATAGACAAACTCAACATCGAAGACGAAGGAGACATGAATGGCGATGGACTCGTGAAGCTGCCGTGAACTAAAATATTAACAGTTGTTCGTTATTGTCATTGAAATAGCACGACACATTTAGCAAATATTAAAGTCTTACTATCATCTGAGAGAAACAGAGTAATTTTAACGGCGTATTTTTCGTAACCGGGAACGTAAGTAAGCTTCAGTATCGCTTCCAACTTTGATGTTTGCTATTCAATCAGTCATGATCAGTGATTCACAACTTGTCGCCTTTGTGTATAATATTTATCCATTGTTATTAAGCTTATTTCCATGCTATTACTGATCAATATAGTAAATAAATTGCACAGAAAGTAACGGCAAAACAGTGTGTAAAAAGCTAGTAAACTTATTGTTGAAATAAATACGTTTGTTTGTCATTTTGTGTACAAGTACTGATAGCAAATGTGTTGTGCAGTACTAAATATTGAGACTATTCAGCATTTATAAAACACAATGCGTCAATTTTGAAGATTTTAATCGATAAAAATCAAAATACAAAACAAATACTTTACAGAAGTCAAAACAGAAAACAGATAAAGTATATTGTAGATGTTTTGACTCATGTTTAGTGAACATATCATGTTAAAACCTTGCCAAAAAGAGCATCGTTCAGATTTGCCGAGCGCTTGTCGATGCCTTCTCGAAGGTAAAATCCGACTACTTCACGGAAAAGTGCACCATCTACTTGCGCCGCACATCGGTCCATGACGCTCAAAATTTCAAAAATTAGTTTCTCAGCGTACGTTGAAGTTAGACGACTGACACTTACAAAGTGTTTCGAGAATACGGTAAAGTTTAGTTATTCGAAGAAAAATTGAATTTTCACATCACATTGACAAAATTAGGGTCAAAAATGTATTTGTCACGTGACCGAGTTTCATACCTTGTTTAAATATACACATTTGCTGCGGGCGCATCCCGCAGGAGGCACACAGGAAGCCCAACATAGGACATTACTCAGCACAGGGAACCCAATATATAAATACGCGCGCGCTCTACCACAGGAAGCCCATCAAAAAAAAAAATTTTTTTATTTTATTTAGTAGCCTCAAAAGCAATGGTTGGGCTGCCTGTGGTCCAACGTCTTACCTATTCTTCCAAAAATAACAACTTTTCAAGTATCCAGTGTAAACGCAAATCCAAAGTGGACTCAGATCGATCTCAGATCGATCTCAGATCGATCTCAGATCGATCCAAGTGTGAACGCAATTGTTTTTTCTAGATCGATCTCAGATCGATCTCAGATCGATCTAGAACCCCAGTGTGAACGCGCCCTATATCTCGTCTGCACAATACAACATGATTTTGACTTTGATGGTGTTGAAATCATCGATCGTGAAAGTCAATGGAACAAAAGACTGGTCCTTGTATACGCAGGCAACCCAAGCAATCAGTCTTGAATATAGTAAATCAGAAGTACATAATATACAGTTATATAACATAACTATATATACACCTGTTTTCAAAAACGTTGTCCATTTACAAAATACAAAATAGTAGATACTAGTAAAAAGGAATTAATTAGAGAAACAAAAGAAATGCACTCAAGCTGAACTCTGGCTCATTGTTTCTCTAATTAATTCCATTCTACTATTTACTATTTTGTATTTTGTATTTTGTAAAAGGACAACGTTTTTGAAAACAGGTGTATATATAGTGCTGAAAACTATTGTGTTGTCCTTGTTGGATGCGATACTAATCTAAAATTGATGTTTCTGATATATTAGAAAAAAATAAGCGATGTTTTGCACTTTGTATCTCATTAGATATCTGTATAAATGTTTATTATCCAACTATACATAGACGAGTAAAAATATCGCGCGAGTAGGACTGGAGCGAGTAAAAATATCCAGCGATATTTTTACTCGTCTATTTCGCGTGCGCACTTTTATTTAAATATCCTTCACGGGATGAGTGTATTTTTCGCATCACAGAAGGGTTGGATAATAAATAACTTATTTAACATTTTAGTGTGTAGTAAGGCTGGAAATTTTTACTTGTCTTTGTATTTTGTCTGCAGACTCGTAAAAATATCCAGCCGTACTACACACTAAAATGTCAAATAAGCTGTATATACTACTCAGTGGCTTTTCAAAACCCAGCCCTCTTTTCAAGTATGATTCCTCGCACAACCTGGTCTTGAGAGAGAGGAAGAGATAGTTTATTAATCATAAAACTTTGCAGCCAGAAGGCTGAATTGCGTAATAATACAACTATATAACCAACTAACCAACTGAATAACTAAATACACCTGTTTTCAAAAACGTTGTCCTTTTACAAAATTATAGTAAAATATAGTAAAAAAGGATTGATTAGAGAAACAATAAGCCAGAGTTCAGCTTGAGTGCAGCTGATTTATTTTGTTTCTCTAGTTAATTCCTTTTTTGCTATTTTACTGTTTTGTATTTTGTAAATGGACAACGTTTTTGAAAACAGGTGTAAATAAATAAATAAATAAATAAATAGAGGTTATTTACCGGTCGGGAGGTCCGGATAGGGAGGTCTTGAGCATACGGACCGATAGGCTGTGGTCCGAGCGTTTCAAGGCCGACGACACAGTTTTTCCCAATCCGGACCGACCAAGGCCGGTAAACTGACTTATTAGTTTTTTCCTTTGTGTTATTTTTCGTCAGCCATGACTACTCAAAATGTGGCAAGGTCTTCAGTAGCTACACAAATTGTCCTGGCTATTGTTTTTTTTATTATTATTATTATTATGTAAAAACAATACATAGAACGACAATAGAACAATAGCCAGGACTTTTGTGCAGCTGCACGAAGACCTGACACAAAATGTGAACTGCAAAAAAAAATACAAAAATCTGAAAACAAAGCACACAACAAGCAAAAAATATATATTTGTTTTCCTTTTTCTTCTTCAAATTGTGTTATTAAAGGGAAGTCCGGTATTTTAGGATACGTGGTCAGATATAGAAAATACCACCCGCTTCAACAACCAATCAGAGCGCGCGATTTGTTAGCATACCGAACCGGGGGGGAAATAAGGTAATTTTTTACCCGAAAATCAGTTACAACTAAACACTTGCATTCCCTTATACAGTAACTCTAAACTTTTGACTTTATATTAAATGACGTTGTGGCAACGTGTTTACTAATCTTTAATCGCAGATTTTTATAGTTAAAAAAATACTTAGTGTTAAATTCACTAAATGAAATAAGGTATCAGGTGTTCCGATAGATAAAGACTGCAATACACATGGTCTGAACTGAATAGGAAAGCATCAGTACGCCCAACTGAGCCAGAAGGTCAACAAATAAGAGTTCTAATTCCCGGTTCTAATGATGCTCAAGAACCTGTTCAGCCTGTTTATCAACAAATACTAGTTATAAACAGGGTCTGAGAGCATATACAACTGAAGCAAAGCAGCAAGCACGCAAGCAAGCAAGCTCGTCTATCTTTATCCTTCGTCATGTCCAAGGTAGGTGCAGATATGGTTAGTTTGATTTGACTGATTTATTGACAATATCTTTAATCTCTTCATCTACTTATTTTTGAACCAGAAAAGAGGTTTGTTGGAGCGCTTGGACGCCGGCGAGGTAGTTGTTGGTGATGGAGGTTTTGTGTTCTGCATGGAAAAGCGTGGCTACGTCAAGGCCGGTCCATGGACCCCTGAAGTCACAGTAGAACACCCAGAAGCTGGTTTGTAGTTTAGTATTTTACTAGTACTGCCTTGAATAGTCGTCAACCAAAGTCCTGCATGCTAGTAAGAGTATAAAAAAAATTTGTATTTTCACTACTCATTTTAAGTCGCCTAAAATTCCTTAATCATATTCATTTTGAAATCACTAGTAAATCCTGCAATCTGATTGGCTAAAAATGGTGCGATTAAATCATTAATTGCACTATTTTGGATCATTAATTGCACCAATTTTTTTATTTTTTTTATTTTCGCACAGAAACTCTAATTTTATTAAATTCAAACGATTCTTCATAAAAAGTAATTTGTAATTTAGAATGAAAGAGTTGTATTTTAGGCATCAAAATTATTCTTATTATTGCAACTTACCACCTAAATATAACGAGTGTATTTGAAAAGATTTCAAAATGAATATGATTAATAGGTAATTGAACTTCGTGTCGTGCAATTTTGGTCTGAAATCATACTCGTGATAACAAATTGCACTCCCGCTACGCGGTCGTGCAATTTTGTAATCACTCGTATGATTTCAGACCAAATTGCACTCCACTCAGTTCTATTACCATTACTTAGTTGTTTGCTTACAGACCAACTTTAGACTAGTATAATTTGCCGACTGTTTTCACTGATAACTTTTTGTAACGTTATGAAGAACATATCTGATTACAAACCGGTCTCTTCGAAGAAATGCCTGGAGCCGGAAAACGCTTGTCTTTACATCGCTACTCTTAATTGTTACAGTATTTATTTCAAAAACGATGTGAATTTCTTCAAAACTCTGCAATTTCGATTTTTTTAAATAGTTTTTTACGAACGTCTATTGTGTGCTACGAGAGATTACATAAATTAAACTGACAGATATATTTGTTAACCGGTTTGCTGTGAGGGGAATCCCGAAACGTCGAGTTTGGAAACGAGTTCGAGTTCAAGTTAAGCGGGTTCGAGTTACGGTTCGAGTTACGGTTCGAGTTACGACAGTTCGAGTTAATAAGAAATAGGAAATTTGTTATCTCAGTCTGGCGAAAAGCTCTTTCTACCATAACAATTTGTCGTTTAACTTTTATGATATCCCCGGCGTAGTCAATCGAACGTTTGGTATAATCGAATCCAATCGAACCCAATCGTTCGATTGGTTTTGATTGGGTTCGGCAATCGAACATATAATCGAATTCTCCCAAAATTTTTGCCAATCGAACACAATCGAACGTTTCTTTAACCGGACATATCGAACTGATTGAACATCTTTCATGCTCCGCGCTTTCAAAACTCCCAGTAATTCCCGCGGTCAAATAAGAAACGCAAGATGTCGTGGTTGTCAAAGGATACCATTAGTGCTCTTTTGCGTTCTTTAGCCTTGGCTTACATGGTTATTAGATGGCAGAAATCTTCCGATTTCAGTTATTAGGAATGCAGTGCCTATCAAGATTTCATTTTTATGGCGTTTTATGTTCACCGAACAAAATCGAACTAATCTGATTGATTGCGAGTTCGATTGTGTTGGGTAATCGAATTCTCCCAAAAGGTTCGATTCTGTTCGATGGCCGAACCAATCGTAAAACAATCGAACGATTGGGTTCGATTGGATTCGATTGATTTTTTGCTCGGTTTTGTTCGATTGACTACGTCGGGGAAATCACAAGGACTCTGTGCTCAAAATGGGTTCTATTTCGCAAATAATCGATCGTCAGAACTCCAGTAGCCAGTTATGACGTATCATATTATTGCTTGCTTATTTTTCACTTGAAACTTAAAAACACTCATTGAACAGGGGCGTGCGTACACACAGTACATCAATTTAACGTGCATAACGGTACATACGGGTCCTACGGCCCGATATACGTTAAAAGTCGAACTAATTGCTCGATATTCGTAAATTTCTTGTTCTAAGATGGAAGCGTAGTTGAAGTTGTCTTTCATTGCGTTTTTTTAGTTTTATTCAAACTGGAGCAGTCATGTCTTCGTTATATCGAGGTTCGCAATTGATTTGTTCATTTAACATGTTTAATGCCGAATTATTTTGTCGAAGCGTAGAATAATTTTAAAGCATGGCCAGTACCAGTACTGAGGGTTTTCGCTGTGCCCTGTGTCACGTATTGAAGGCATCTAGCACGCATCAATCTAATCGAACGTTCGGTAATCGAACTCAATCGTACTTAATCGAATGTCACCCAAAAATGTTACCAATCAGAACACAATCGAACGTTCGATTATCGAACTCTTCATTGCTCAACTGATATCCGTTTTTCCCGGGATTTGTATCAGCGATGTTCCCGAAACCGTGACACACGACGGTTCGTACGCGTTTCACTTTGTGACCTTTAGGTCAAATCTGTGAACGACGTACATCTCGTACTACGTCGTTCTACTCATGCACCGACTCGGACAACTGAATGAATGGAAGCAATCAGCTTCAACTGGGCCATCTTTAGAAAGAGCCCGGAGAAAGAACCCGTTAATCAGTGAGACTAGCTAAATCTAATCCAGGGTCGAATGTCGTAGTATTTCTTCATTGTGTACCAATAAAATGCTTGCACTTTTCTCAGCGTTATTTAATCATCTGGGCTGAAAGAATACCGAACATCAGTATTCGAACAAAATCGGACTGATTCAGTTCGATTACGTTCGATTGAGTTCCACTGAGTCCGATTGACTATATAGTTCGAGTGAGTTCGATTGGTTCTATAATCGAACTCATCGAAACATTATATGTTCGATTATGTTCGATTGGCGAACTCAATCGAATTCAATCGAACGATTAAGTTCGATTGAGTTCGATTGAGTTCGATTGATTTTTCGTTCGATTTCGTTCGATTAGATAGGCCGGGATACAGACGGTCTATTTCCTGCCTTCAGTACTAAGTATAGTTCTTGACGTATTCCTAATGTACCACGACATCACAACACGGCAGATATATATTTCTTTCAGTTCACGAAGTAAATTATACAGGATGATAATCAATTTATTCATAAAAACTACAATCACGAAGTAAATTTCAACGAATTCACGAAAAGTTTTGTCGAAGAACAAATAAACCCTGGGATCCAGGGTCGGACTAGTCTTCGTTTCAGAAGTTTCTAGGATGGACCATAACTCGAACCATACTGACTCGAACCGTAACTCGAACCGTAACTCGAACCGTACGCGTATGGACGGCGGACCGCGGACCGCGGATACGGACGGCGGACCGCGGATACGGACGGCGGACCGCGGATACGGACGGCGGACCGCGGATACGGACGGTGGACCGCGGATACGGACGGCGGACCGCGGATACGGACGGCGGACCGCGGATACGGACGGCGGACTGCGGATACGGATTGACCCCAGGATTTCATTTTAATTATCAAAAAGTCCTTTCATAAATATCTCACTAAAACATTTCCCGCATTTTTTAAAAACATTTTCCCATTTTATCGATGATCATATATATTTTATTATCATTTTATTTAATTATGTATTTTTGGCTCCCTCGTCGGGTAGCAAACACTATGGACTCGTAAACACTCGAGACTATGCGCGCATATAGAAGAAATACTGAGTACAGTACCTACAAACTGCCATTTGTCATATGCTTTTATTGTCATGTACCAGATATCACACAATGATCACCTAGCAAGGAAGGGAGATTAATTTCCCCTCCTCCTCTGACTTTATTTTGTGCTATATAACAAATCACTTAATGGCTGTTTCCTCGGGAAACCAGTTAATATTATTTCCCTCGATATCGTGATAATATTCAAAAGTTTATTTGACATATTTCAAGGGGTGATCGCGAATTTTATTAATAATTAAAATGAAAACCTGGGGGTCAATTCAATGAAAAAATTACACTTGTAAAATATTGTTTTCGGTAAAATACAAGTGTAAAAGTCTTATTGAATTAAAAGAAAAAAGAAAAAGAATAATTTTCGAAAAATATATATATCCGCCGTCCGTATCCGCGGTCTGCATCTTCCGGGTCCATCCGCGATTTACAGCGACCCTCTTGCTAGGTAGTCTAACTTTGGTGTGATTTCCGTTGTTTTAGAGACGATTTTCTAAGTGAAAACACTCTGCATTTTTAACTCACTTTAGGAACCAAGCCGAAATTACAGTGATTTGTGGGGAAAAATTATATATTCAACTGTCCACTCAGCCGATATTTAACCGATTGCTCTCAAATTTGGCATGTAAGCTTCTTTCTTGATGTTCTTTCGACCTGACATTCAAGCGAACTTCTATTTTTATGACGTCATCACTTCGGTACTATGTATTTCTTTTTACATACAGGACAATTTGTCACGGCCTTTAAAGCCCTCATGGTTGCTTTTAATTTGTTTTAGACCAGTGATTTCAGATCCAGTTATTTTAGACAAAAGTTAGTGTTATTGATTGCGTCATGTTAGCTCTCAAGTGTCTGTGTTTTATGCCAGTACGTGGCCTGTTTGGGTAACAAAAGCCGCATTTCAAATCAGAGGTCACTGTTTGCGGGCAACGTAATGAAGCTTGATAAAAACAATGGCGTACAGATAAAGTACGCCATTGTTTTCATTGATAGCTATGGCAAATTCAAATACTGATTTTACGTTTTTTAGATGCTACTTCATTGGTATAAATGACAAGGTTAGAGTACTAAAATGGATGATTTATCAACGAGTACCAAAAACTAAAAATCCTTAGATTTTAGCCAAAAGAACTACATTAGGAAACTATTTTAAAAGAGAATAGTTTTTTTTTGTATTTTGAATATTTTAGCTTTGAGAAACTCTGCGAGAGCGAGCAACAAGAAGCTGAAAAGATGAAGAAATGTAAAACACGCGCTACTGATCAGACTAGAGAAGTGTTAGGATGAAGCATGACGCGTAGCTGAGTGCTTCTCGACACTCGACTGATCATAACTATCAGTCCCCAAGTGCTCTATAACTGCACAGAGCACAGCGGACAAGGTTTCTATTTCTTTTATAAAATACAATTATGATTTTAAGGCAAGCTTTCAATCTTACTCGTTAAAGTGTATATGACACTATATAACTCCCATATATATGCTATATAGGTATGTGTCCCCAAATAGGGTATGGATTTTGAACCTCCAGATTTTGCTTTTTCACCATAAAATAAAATATTCGATCTTTAATTTGGGTACACTTTTTTAAATTTGACTAAAAATCCGCTTAGCTTAACAGCTATGCACTTCCGTATTAGCGATTTCCAAAGGAATACTATTTACTTTTTCCTTAAATTGGATCTATATTTCAGTTACAAATCCTTGGAAAGGGTATGAATTTTCCAATTCTTCATCCTTAAATAGGGTCAGGGTGAAGACATTCCGGGGGCACACCCCTATCCTAAATCTCCGGGAGTAAAATGTTTTTGCAGCAGCGACAAATTTTGATGCACCGTGGTGGGGTGACTAGGACACGTCAGCTGCATCCGGTACCTAGGCATTCGCTCTTTATAGTACTTATTATTACTGGCTGTTTTGTTGACAGTTCGCCAACTTCACCGGGAGTTCCTACGTGCTGGTGCTGACGTCATGCAGACGTTTACCTTCTACGCGAGTGATGATAAGCTGAGAAACAGAGGACATGACGCAGCTGTGAACGTTGGGGTCAGTCCATCCGTCTTTGTTTTAATTCATTATCTTTTACTAGTCCAGTCCCGGACTCACTTTCAATCCGCTCCGACAAGCTGAAGATTAATAAAGAATAAATTAGGGACTTTCCAAAGCCCGTAGCTCAAATTAACAAAAATATCCTTCCCACGAGTTACTTGATAAATGGCTTGGAGCTGTTCAAATTGGAACAATATTATAATTACTCTTTGCGAGGGAAAACTTCACGGAATCGATGAAATTCTTCCCAAAATTCGACTGATATCGCTCATACAGAACTGATAATCTAGGATTTACTGGAGCCTCCGCCCTTTAATTTGGAGATCAGACAGGCTTTGTAACCAGGCGATCACGCCTGGCTGCTAAGTTGCCATGTGCATGCAAGTTATACTGGACTCTCTTTCCTCCGCGACTTCAGCTCAGTTGTCTGAGCGGATATAATAGAAAGTGAGTCCAGGACTTGACTATATCTTTTACTAGAGATAACACGCCCACTAAAGGTTATCTATCGCCAACGGTTATCTACCATTTGACTTATTTATGTTTACCACAGTGCGAGGCTGTCAACCAAGCAGCGTGTGACTTGGCCAGGGAAGTAGCGAATGAAGGAGATGCTCTCGTAGCAGGCAATATCTGCCAACTTCCTTCATATCTGACCGGTGCAGGCAAAGAAGTGTGTCAAGCTCAGTTCAATCGGCAACTGGACGTGTTTATCAAAAACGACGTGGATTTTCTAATAGGAGAGGTATGCATGACGACAGTACTTAGCCTTATCAGTACACAATTCGATTCCTTTATATCAAGGCCGACGGGGACTGAGCCCAAGAGATAAGTCCAGTCTCTCACGGTCAATAAATAGACAGGAAGACCAGAGGAGAAAGATAGAGACAGAATCATACCCAGTCGTTATCCAGGGTTTTTTATTTGGGAAATTCGTAAATCCAGGTTTTCGAGTGACAAATTCCAAAAACAGTATCCAGGTCTGAACATCTCGCCGCACATACCTAACCATTTTTTAACCATGTACCCCCCGGGAGTATGCATACCCAGTCGTTACATACTTACCGTGGAAAGGGAAGAAACCGGGAAGCGCGCAACGCAAGGGCGCTTGGGAAGGAGGACGCAAAGGCGCTTGGGAAGGAGGGCGCAAAGGCGCTTGGGAAGGAGGGCGCAAAGGCGCTTGGGCCGGGAAGGTTTGTTTTCTTCCTCCCTTCCCGCTACATACCGCGCGCCCACATCGCGAGTAAGAGAAGCGAATGGGTACGAGTCTGATAAAGAGACGGGTGTATTTGGTGGAGGATATTGGTCCTGGGATTTTGAAATGAACGAATGTTCAATACTCTTGTCTTTTTCAGCTGTTTGAACACGTCGAGGAAGCAGAATGGGCCATTGAAGTCATGAAGGGGACTGGCAAACCTGTGGTGTGCTGTCTGACTATATCAGCCTCGGGGGATTTGAACGGCGTGTCAGTCAAAGAGTGTACGGTACGCATAGCTAAAGCTGGTGAGTATGTCATTAATTTACCCACAATCCTTTGCTTGCTTTACTTAGCCATGCATTCGCTGTTGCAGGTGCTGATGTAGTTGGTGTCAACTGTTTCTTTGACCCTGACGTGTGCATTGAAACTGTTCGTATCATGAAGGCTGCGTTGGACGAGGCAGGGATCAAGAAGCATTTGATTACACAGCCAATAGGATACAAGACTCCAGAGTGCTTGCACGGGAATTTAAAACTTGGCATGACAGGACTGCCGGAATTTCCATTTGGTAAGGTCACAGGGAGATATTGGTCTTCCTGTGGTACGTTAGAGTTGGCTTAGCAAATTTTCTGATCAACCAGTTTTAAATGTAAGAGCTTACGCCAAATGCAGATCTTGAGACGGTTTTATCTTAAGGTGATTCCCTTGAAAAAGAAGCAAATCCTAGAATTTTCTATAACTTGGCATGGTGATACATTACGGTATGGAGTTTCAAAATATGCACTAAAAACAGGGGGTCACCGCGCTCATTTTTGCGTTACACTGCTTTGAAATTATGGTCTTTTAGGTCTTTCAGTCGAGTCTCGCGTGACATCGGGATCGGGTAAATAATTTTCCACAACTTAAAAGACAAACTATTAATAGTGAACTAATGTATTTGCTATAGCTTTTGCATCTCTAGCCTACCGTCTGATAGTAAGAAAATGCTCGAATTTTGAATAGTTGTCGAAAAATAGAACAAAAAACACAGATGTTCGAACTACCGAGAGGGTCTAAAAATCGATACTCCGTATGCTTTCATTCAATTTTTTTATGTTTGAAATCCTAACTTTTTTTAATACTTTGCTATATACTAAATAACTATAGTGCGATGAAAGTTATTGAATAAAAAATGGGGGTCACCGTGCTCCTTTTCGATTTATTTTGAAAAAACTTCAGTTACACTTGAAATATTTAACGATTTCCAATGGTCTCCAATGTGCGCGGCTCGATGGCGTAAGTTAGCGCGCGCTCGTCAACTAAAATTTTATTCAGAATCGTGCGCAGTAGAGCGTGCGCAATGCAAAACAAGGGAATTACCTTAAGTGGTACAATTCAATCTATTTATTATAGGAATCATTTTCTGTAGCCCTAGAGTCTCGTTTGTTAACTCGTTGGGACTGTCACAAATACGCACGTGAAGCATACGAACTTGGTGTTCGTTACATTGGGGCTTGCTGTGGTTTGGAGCCTTACCACGTGAGGGCCATTGCTGAGGAGGTAAACCATGTCTTCTAACAGAAAAACATTTTACCACAATGCTCTGCGCGCATTCACCATCGTAGAAGGGAGCAAGGGTGGTCGAGTGGTGATAGCACTCGTCCGGCTGTCAGCGCTGTGTTACTGGTTCAATTCCTGGGCCGCGGGTGCTTCATGTGAGTTGAGTTTGTCAGTTCGTTCTCTCCGTTGCTTTGAGAGTTTTTTTCCGGGTACTCCGGTTTTCCTCCCTCAGTAAAAATGAACTAGTGAGATGAGTGTTGGGTGTTCAGAATATAGAATGTATAGTAAGAAGTTAGTACGAGAGTCGTGTCCTCACTAGTGAGATGAGTGTTGGGTGTACAGAATATAGAATGTAGTCAGAAGTGAGTGTGAGTGTCTTGTCCCCAATTAGCAGTACTGCCATGCTCGAGAATCCAGCGGTGCTCTTCGGCGCGGGCTCGGATGAAACATCGGCGACGTTTCATCCGAGCCCGCGCCGAAGAGCACCGCTGGATTCTCGAGCATGCAGTACTGCTAGATCGATTGACACGTTAAAAAAGTAATTTATTTATTTTTAGAAGAGTTTTGAAAACGTCCACATTTACAAAACTGTGCTTTACTTATGTGAACGTTTCAGAAAGTTTGTAGATATGAGTAGTAACTGATTTGCTTGCGTCACCATGCAAGCTAGTAATACAACCTTTTCAATCAACAGCTTGCTGAGGAGCGTGGGAAACTTCCAGCAGCAAGCTCTAAACACAGCCTGTGGGGGGAGGCATTGAAGCAGCATACATACCCATGGGTTAGGCCAAGGTACTGTTGAACGTTATTTGTGCTTGACTGGTAGGAAAGTCTGCTATTTCTGTGGTTGGTTTGTTACTGCTACTGATACAGGCAGCCCAACCATTTCTTCTGAGGCTACTTATAATAAATAAAACGATATTTGTATGCGCGCGTCTTTTTTGATGGATTTCCTGTATTATGTACTTTGGGCTATCCAAGCGCGCGTCCCGCAAGACCGCCCCGCACATACTGCATTTGTGCAGGCGCGTCTTATGGGACGCGCACAGGGAGCCCAACATAATACGTATTGCGCGCTCTACCACAGGAAACCCATCAAAAAAGACGCGCGCATACAAATATATTTTTATTTATTATAGTAGCCTCAGAAACATGCAATGGTTTGGCTACCTGTGCTACTGTTGTGTTGTTATGGATACTAATCACCTCTAGTATATACACCACACAATTTATTAACTGACACGTTTCCCGGTGATTCTAGAGATTTGCGAGCAAAAAACAGCTCGAATACTGAGAAAATCGATTTTGTTTCGTAGCTAGATTTCAAAACATCATTGTTGTATTTATCTCGCTTTTTCATTGTAACTATGGCTGTAATGTCCCGTCCCCAGTAACTGTTCAAATTACTTTATTAACTGCCAGGATCTTCCAATAGCCGACTTCGATATATGCTTCACTAGTTGCGTACAATAGTTTCGGAGCGAGGCTCCGAGGGAATAATGCGCACTGATTCGTGAAAAGATAAAAGAATAAATTTAATTATTCCCTGGAGCCTCGCACTGAAACCTTTGTGCGTGACAAGTAGAGCATATCTCGAAAGTGGTCTTTGATTTCATTCATCCGTAGTTCACACGTCTTTTATATTCACTCATTTGTTATTCAGGTCCACACGATCTTACTGGGAGAACCTGGAACCGACTAGCGGTCGCCCCTACGCGTCAAGCATGAGGAAGTATGATCATGTATTTGATACTCAGTCTGGACACAGCGACATGAAGCAACAGACTGAGATGACATCTGAAGAGGAAATCAAGAACCTGACAGAACGCGTGGAGCGAAAAGTCTAAATGTGACTATCGATTGGCCGAGGTGATTCAGGCGTCAATTTTGTTGTATGGCGCACGCCTACATGTTGCATACTATACCGTATAACGTGAATAAAACATGATCTGAAATCAGGAGCAATGCTGAAAGCAGTGTAGATGTTTGTCACATTTGTAAGTGTCTGGAATTTAATGTATTTTAGTAACGGGATATGAATGTACAATATGATCACGAATCTTTTTTATTTCATGAATAAAATAATTCAGTTATTGAGTGTTTCTTTATTGAAAGTCAGTTGTAAATTAGTTGTAAGTTGTAATTTGCGTGACAAATAAGGGCAGCTTGAAAACGATACTCACCACTGTCTTCCTTACTGCGCATGATCGACAAAATACTAGAAACTCCAAAGGGAGCTTGATGATAAAGTTTGCGGGCTCATACTAGATGCTGGCAAAGATGGCAATGGAAAGTGTAGGGCAGTCTGACGCGCACTGTAGGGTAAACATGACAAACTGACATGAGCCCATGTCCAAGCCCGCGCGCGCTTTAAGAAACCCGCTTATTACGTCGGCACAAGCTTGTGATATGCAAATCAATTCACCGATTGGCCCCTAGCGCTCACGTGGTGTACTTCATGTTACTGTCACCAAAATGTTCGTACATTGTCTGTGAATTGCCGTACAAACATACTAACTTTTGTACAGTTTATCGACTCGATTTAGTTTTTCGATTCTCTAAATATTAGCAAAACTATTTTAACTAAGGTTTATAAACGAGATTTTGTTCATATTTAGAGAATCGAACATCTAAATTGAGTCGATAAACTGTACAAAAGTTAGTGCGTTTGTACGGCAATTCACGGACAATGTCCGATCTTTTTGGTGACAGTAACATGAAGTACACCACGTGAGCTCTAGGGGCCAATCGGTGAATTTGTATCACCGTATTTTAGTGCGCATGCTCCAAAATTCTTGCTTCTTAACAAATGTAACGGACGTTTTTATAGGAAAATCTATTGCTTTCCTTTTATTGAGCAAGACCACATTGACATTGAAATGTTTGAATAGCCGCAATGGGAACGAGCGTATTATATTATATTATGCGCGCGTAAAGAACCATAAACCGTCCACTTCTTGGGCCCTACCACACCCCCTCGGTCCGAGCCTCGTGCTTGATCTGTATCTCGGTGTTTAGATTAGAACCCCTGATCAAACACTCGCACTCGTTGTTGCTGTACTTCTAATTAATAATATAGAGGTTTTCATCCAGCATTGAAAGGGCTAGTTGCTGATCGTGTGCCTCGAGATCCCTTGAGTGCAGACACTATCTATACGCAAATGTACACTGAATAAGAAATAAGTTTATTAGAAAGAAAAGAGAAACATCCATACACGAGAAAAGACAAAAAGACAAAATCTAATATACCAGATCCCAGAACATATAGTCCAGCCGTTAGTGGATAGCAGCTAGTAGTTCTGTCCAGAGCAGGTAAAAGTACCGACACAATTGTATAAATTAGGTTCAAAATCAGAAGAGTATTATAAAAATGAAAACTAACAGCTTATTGATCAGCGTTGCCATAGTAAAGAATTATGTCATCATCGATGAGCTTAACTCTTCTATTAACGCTCCTCCATTCCTGCCAGTACTGTGACGTGCAAATCACAAAGTTAGCAGCTGACAGGAGAACCAAAGTCCAGGGCATTGCTATCATAATACCACTTAGAGCGAAGCCAAGTAAAGTCTTGTCGTGGAATCGATCATGGTGGAAGCAGACGTAAGTCAAAGTCGCCAGTTGAATGAACACGGTAAGATGTGCAAGGATCGAAATGACGAGAACGGTGATATCTTCGGTTGTCATGGGAGGCCACACCCACTGCAAGAGAAAACGTACCGCTGTTTTATACAAGTACAGTTGAACCTCTACTAACGGCCATCCTCACCACAACGACCACCTCTCTGTAACGGCCAGGGGTTTTTGTCCCGGCCACCAGCAAGTACATACATCTATTCGTTTTTAAAACCTCCACACAACGACCACCTCTCTGCAACGGCCAGGGGTTTTTGTCCCGGCCACCAGCAAGTACATACATCTATTCGTTTTTAAAACCTCCACACAACGACCACCTCTCTGCAACGGCCAGGGTTTTTTGTCCCGGCCACCAGCAAGTACATACATCTATTCGTTTTTAAAACCTCCACACAACGACCACCTCTCTGCAACGGCCAGGGTTTTTTGTCCCAGCCACCAGCAAGTACATACATCTATTCGTTTTTAAAACCTCCACACAACGACCACCTCTCTGTAACGGCCAGGGTTTTTTTGTCCCGGCCACCAGCAAGTACATACATTTATTCGTTTTTAAAACCTCCACACAACGACCACCTCTCTGCAACGGCCAGGGTTTTTTGTTCCGGCCACCAGCAAGTACATACATCTATTCGTTTTTTAAACCTCCACGCAACGGTCACCTCTACACAATGACCACAACATGTTCTCTTGGGTAACGATAAATGACTGTAAAGCGCTTAAACACGCTATTTATCTTTTTGTCCAGTAAGCATAGCTCAGGCAAAGCAACACCCAATAGCACAATGGTTGTAACGTATCATAATTACATATGTATGGTCAGCGGTTGACCCCATTGCGTCTTGCATATATATGAAACAGTTTGACAACCATCATGGCGGCTTCTTGAGTACATTACAATGGTGCATTGATTTGTCTATTTCATGGGAAATTTTGTTTGAATATTGAAGCAACAGAAGTATCGTTTGTGATTTTAAAGGGTCCATTTCTATCCTATAATTGCCTAAGATTCCTAGCTACCTGTCGCATCGGCTTGAAGACAATTTCCGTCCTGAATGGAAATTGACATATGGTGCATATAGTCTTCTTAGTAATGGTCAGCCATAGCTCTACACACGATCTATGTACACCCCCCAGGGTACCACTACATAGGCAAGGTTTGATCAGCCTTTCCTGGCGTTTCTTCGTTCCACCACGATAACAGATTCTACAGAAAGGAGCGCTATCGTCTTGTGATGAATTAATCGTAATGAACGTTGCAAGTGCCTTGTGCTGTTCGTTTGCACATGGTTTCGCGTTTGCTTGGCCTCCGACAGTGCAAGACATTCAGCAAACACTCGACTAACGTCAATAACATGTGCTTTCTTTCAGTTAATTATCAAAACTGAGAAAATGACGCCAACAATCAAAGCAAATGTAAGGCGCGCGCGCGCGCGCGTACACAGGAAGCCCAAACAAAATCGGCTGTTAGGTTCTAAGACCATTTCATCTTTCACGCAAGGGAGCACAGCAGACTGTTGTTTGTGTAGCGCGCGATTATCCACAGACAATTGTATATGCGGGCGCTAATATCAGCGACCGAGTTTCGGAAAGATCCGAAGTGGGAATTTGAAAAGGATTTCGTCCCCTTCGGGAGTGATTCCGGTAATGTTTCGGGCATTTGCACTTGTCAGTGGATAGTTGCATGATAATAGCTTTCAAGATGGCGGCTGAAAGATCGAATGATAAACTGCGCACGCTACACAAACAACAGTCTGCAGTACTCCCTTGTTTCACGGACTAAACATAGTAAGCGACAGGATTAAACCATGCTCTGTATCAGCTTGAGGTCAACTTACGTCCACCAATCACGTCCCATCTACATCTACATCTAAGTATCGGCTGAGGTCGGTGCTCTAAACTTCGTGCCGCCAATAGCTGAAATAGAGACACACACTTGTCCGTACAAACCAATCACCCAACCCAACGAACAAAAAACCAATAATAAAAAAACGAACGAACAAAAAAATAATAATAACCAACCAACCAACCAACCAACCAACCAACCAACCAACCAACCAACCAACCACCACCAACCAACCAACCACCAACCAACCAACCAACCAACCAACCAACCAACCAACCAAACCAACCAACCAAACAACCAACCAACCAACCAACCAACCAACCAACCAACCAACCAACCAACCAACCAACCAACCAACCAACCAACCAACCAACCAACCAACCAACCAACCAACCAACCAACCAACCAACCAACCAACCAACCAACCAACCAACCAACCAACCAACCAACCAACCAACCAACCACCCAACCAACCAACCAACCAACCAACCAACCAACCAACCAACCAACCAACCAACCAACCAACCAACCAACCAACCAACCAACCAACCAACCAACCAACCAACCAACCAACCAACCAAAACCAACAAACAAACGAACGAACATAAAAACAACAACAATAAACGAACGAACAAAAACAAACAAACGAACGAACGAACGAACGACTGGAAAAAAACCACAACAACAACAAGCAAACGCTAACAAACCAACCAACCGTGGGTAAATAAAAGTGATGTATGAATGTATGTAACAAACGACCGAACAAACTGAGAAACCAAAAAGGTTATTCTAACCTGTTACGTAGCATACTTCAACAGTTGCACCGAACAAAGCGAGTTGGTCGAGCCATATTTGTTGTTTGGTTGACAATCTATCACCAGGACCTTTAACCTCCACAATCTAAAAACAAGCTAACAATTACCCTGTATTGAAGTTTACAACACTAACAATTACCCTGTATTGAAGGTTACACCACTAACAATTATCCTGTATTGAAGGTTACAACACTAACAATTACCCTGTATTGAAGGTTACAACACTAACAATTACCCTGTATTGAAGGTTACAACACTAACAATTACCCTGTATTGAAGGTTACTTGAATTCCACACGACCAAGTCAGGCATCCCAGAATGCCAATGGCGCATGTCTTGAGCAAAGTGTTTAAACATTCCAGACAACACGTTACCTCCAATACACGACACAACTTGCTGAAACAAGGTATGGAAAAACAACATGACTTGATATTTTGTTCAAAAATAGCTTCCTTTCTTGCCATCACTCTTGTCTATAATATTTTGTCTCGTTGAATAACCTCACAGATAATTATGCACCTTGGCTTGTTCAAGGCTGCTGAATCTCTCCCAACTAACACCAGAACAGATCTTGCCGTTGTTCTCCGTCCAACATCGCTCAAGCACTTCGAAAAGTTCCTACAAGAATGCATAATATATACATAATTCCCCCAACTAACATGACCACAATACTACAAGCTTGGGGTAAGAGAGAAGTTTATTGTGTATAAAAATACGTCACTGGGGACGGACAAGTAATCACGTACACAAAATAAACCTCTCTGCCACCAAAAACCCCCCAAGCACAGGAAAAGGAACAAGAAACAACGCTAAGCTGGACAGAGGGCCTGACGAACAGTGTCAGCAAAACAAACCTTAGACTGTAAGGAGAATTCAAGATAACGCTTATATGCATCGCTGGTCCAGTCGCCATAAATTTGTATAATCTCCCCTGGAATTCCGATACTAAAGGCCCACGAGGCGGCACCACGCCGGAAGGAATGACCACGATAACTATGCGATAACTCAACCCCGGCAATAGCGAGATGCTTTCGAAAGGAAGAAACTAACGCGCGCTTCGTAAGAGGAATATAAGAGCCTTGAAAAGGCATAATAAACACCGCACTACGGCAATTGGCCGGAAGGAGCTGAACCATGCGCGAGTACGCTGCGACCGGACACAAAGGCGAACCATGAATACGCAGTAAAGGAATCTGAAGTAGACGCTCGCCGAACTGAATGGTCTTAGTGCATTTAAACGTAACGATAAGACCAGTGTCAGAGAATGCCACATCGCCGCGTGTAAGATGACGCTTATAATTGAAAGCAAACCTAGAACTAGGAACGATATTCGCAAGGCGAGCCATAAGAAAAAACGAAAATAAGAACGCACAATGTAAAGTGCTATGAAGACGGTCTGAATGATAATTGAGCGTGCGAGCCACCCGTAGCAATAAGGACGGCGTAACCGGTGGAGCTCTACAAGGCGTGTGCAGCGCAGCGCGCGATATGCCACGCAACGTTAAGGATAAAATAAAATCCTTACTGAACGAGTAGTCTGCATTAACGAAAATATGCAATAACTTAACTCCGCTTAAATAATTCCGAATGGAGGGCGTCGTAAGCGTACGACTCAAAAACTGCGCGTATAAACAAACTAATTCAGTGTTGGCCGGTATAGGCGAAAAATTAAAATATATGCAAAACATAAAATAAGTTCTGAACTGTGTCTTTAAGTTACTAAATGTTCCATCTGCATAAGCTGAACGACGAGTACGGCGAAGATCCCGCTTTAAACGTTGAAGTGATGGATCTGTAATAAATCAAAGAGGATTGTCAACAAGGAAGAACTGATCTGGTACTGGAACTTCGGTTAGGTTTTGATGGTCAACAAAATTCAAGAATCTTTGCGGAGCAGTCGGGTCGACAGACCAACGAGACAAAAGGTCGGCTGCCGTGTTGTTGACGCCAGCCAAATGAACTGCACGCAGCTCGAAACGATGCACTGATGTATAGTAGCAAATCTCTCGCAAACAGGCAGAAAGAAATGGATTGCGACATTTGCCGGTAGACAACACACTGTGACCGCGACTAAATTGTCACAACGAACTGTCAGACGAAGTCCCTTCCAGCGATCACCCCATAACTTTAGAGCAACAACAACAGTCAAGAGCTCCAATGAGTTGATATCCAGCGACTGTGCGATGATGAAGTCGGGGAACGATGAGTGAAAATATTGGTCACCAGAAATTCCACCACAACCAGAAAGACAGGCGTCCGTGTCAAAAACTTCCCCTGGCGAAGACCACCGAGCAGTATTAATGATGGAGACTCCATTATATTGTCGTAAAAAGCGACACCACCACTGAATATCCTTACGAAAGTCAGCATTTAAGTTGATGTGATGATGATTGCGACCTACACGTCGCAACAGGTCAAGGATGCGTGAAATGAAAACCCGACTCTGCCGTACACACTTTGATACAAAGACGAGTTTTCCTAGTAAGGACTGTAACGCGGACTTCGTGGTGGTGCGCTTATTGAGCCACTGGGGTAATAAGTGTTCCAGTTCGAGAAGGCGCTCACTAGAAACTGACACAGTAAAGTTCACGGTATCAATTTCAACCCCTAAGCAAACGGCCACTGTGGATGGTGGGCTGGCTTTGGAAACAGATTCAATAAGGCCGAGCGACGAGAGCAAAGTTTTTAAATCCGTATACGCGGTCTCTGCATGACATGCTGGTTCCACACCGATAAAATCATCAAGATAGTTGCAAATGGTGTAACCACGTTGCGTGAGAATCCACGTAAGGGCGGCTGCTAAGGAGGCTTGTCGTGCATACTGTAAAACAGGCCACTTAGACTGGACTGGACTCAAAAACTGTAAAACATGGACTGGACTTGGACTGGACTGGACTCAAAAACTGTAAAACATGGACTGGACTCAAAAACTGTAAAACATGGACTGGACTCAAAAACTGTAAAACATGGACTGGACTCAAAAACTGTAAAACATGGACTTGACTCTCTAAACGGTAAGAGAGTATGTATGTTATGACATAGTATGACATATATGATACAGTGCAAGTATAATTATAATATTAAGCAAGCGAAGTGCTGCGAGAAGTAAATGCATTATTATTTGTTTGTTATTCTGCCCAAATAAGCGAATCATCACAATCATGTGCTTGTGCCGTAATAGCCCCAAATACCAAAATTACATTACTCCCGGGATTACTGTTAGTCTTCAAAGACCAATATGCCATGATTGGCAGATAGTTTAGGGACAACATCTCTGTGTCAGGGATGGATCTACTTCGAAGAGCATCCAGATAATGAAGTCGATCTCCTTCGACAAGGATCTGATCTGCCATGGCGGCCGGCGGTCCATTGTTCGATTGGTAAATTCTGAGCAAATAACAGGGCTGAAAAACTCATAAAAGAACATTGTCTTCCCCGTGAAATGTCACTATTTAAAAGCGTTCGTGGCCTTGATGAATGCTTCCAGCAATAAATAAGTTTGACCTTGACATAATTACACGGCGAATACCTCGGACCAAACAACAACGAACTTCCAAAATCGTCTACTATTCATCGAGTCTGAACAACATGAACGTACAAATATTATGTACGTAGGAATTTATGATGAACCCCGCTGGACACATGTACTGCATGCTCAGAACATACTGCTGTCCGAGCATTGTCGAAGTTGCGCCGACCACACACCGAAAAATCCGGCAGGACAAACACAAATCGAGCTTTTTGCTGGCATCTAGCACACAGGGATCCCAACATAACACAGGGAAACCGTCAAGATTAGTGTTGCTGCTCGCCTTACGGCTTCGCAGCAATAATTATTATCCTATGCATGTTACATCAACTGAACAATTAAAATGCCAAAAACGTGAGTGCTTTCGAAAGAATTCTGGGCTCATTTCTTAAAAGGAAGAGCTTTTTGATTTCAAATATATGTCTCTCGTGTTACGTACGTTTCTACACGAATAGTAGTACAAATCAAGGGATGAAATATCATCGGATTTCTAGGTGTACGTACATTACCCAAAATTCAAGGGGGGTCAGTCAGTACATATTTAACAGCAAAAAAAAATAAAAAAAAATAGTACAGTTCTCAGTACTTTTTGGTATCTTTTTCGCCCTGCTAGGGAGGGGGGGGGGGGGGGGGGGGGGGGGGGGGCAACTGCCTCCCCTGCCCCTGTGTACGGCCCTGCCATCCTTCCATCAATGCTCCGTATTAAGGGTATTTAAAGCTACAAAGAGCTACATGGAATGGAAAGAAGTCGAAACAAGGATGCGAGGTCACTGGGAATCGAACTCGGGACCTCCACACAGAAAGCCGAGCACTAACCAACTGTGCCATCCTTGCTCCTTGAGTCACGCTGGGGCGTGTGCGGGCCCGCGTAGCGTGACTTGACCTCAGGCGGCTGGTAAAGGCTTGTTTCCATAACCCAAATCGCCCTTGGCCGACCAAACAATAGAACGAATCTATTGTGTTACTGCATCGTTCTATTGTTTTATATTAATGAGGTCCTTTTAGCCACCACCCAGGCGGCTGCGAAGGAGACTAATATAATGTGTTATTCATCTCCTCTAAAAAAAGAAGCAATTAACTCGTCAACTGTGATCAAATTGTACGAGGTCTGCCAAAGCATATCTCTAACGTTTATAAAGGAAACCATATAAAGGAAACCAAATACTTAAATAACTAGTCTATAAAATAGCGTCACGTCACAAGCGTCACGTCACAACATTGAATCTTTTGTGTACTTAGTTGTTAAAAATGGTTTGAGGTCTAGTTCTGCAGGGATGTAGGTTAGATGGCGAATGGCAACGCAGTTTGGGTTCAGATGGTAGTACACCATTGCATGTTCTTTTGTTATTCTATCATTTTACTATTATCTTTTTCTTATCTTCTGTATCTCAGCACGCCATTTAAATTTCCGTTTTACGGCCTGCACGTAGTGTAAAGTTTTATAACTCTCCACACAATATATTGTACCTGAAGAAGGATAGTTTGCCTATTTATAGTTACACTTCTATTATATGTCTTATATCTGTTCTCTCAGATAAATTATTGTTAAGATTGCCAAATATTCTTGTTGATTAAAATTTGAATGGCATTTTTCGTAGTCGCCAGTTTCCGTTGATATCATCATTATCGTGTAAACGATATCATAATTTTAATCGCGCTCCCTTGTGTAAACTAGTGAACACTTGAAAGTCACGCTTTATCAGTCAAACGTTTGTCTTTATTTTTGTTACACCGATATCACATCATTTTCTTTTGACGTTACATTTATTTTCTCCATAATTTCTTTCCTTCATTTCTCTTCTTGATCATTGTCTATTCATGTTATTACTGGCTTCACAGTAGTAGCTACATGCAGTCCTAAACTGAACTTTCCCTATCAAAATTTCTGTCAAACGCTTTTGTCTCATCATGTGCCGCGATGAGTGCGTGATGGGAACATATATGCCGTGATCAGATCAAGTCAAAACAATTTTAAACCCGCAATGAACCTATTCAATAATGCCGGAGCTGATTATAGAATACCCACCCCGCAACTATAGAAATTCGTTAGCGACACTCTTTGAAAATGACGCATAAACACAAAGGGCTGTATTGTAATAACTTGATAAATTTTATATTACAAATAATTTATCATTGATAGTCTATGTGACAAACTAAGATACGAACAGCTGAATAGGCCTTATGGCCAGTGTTTTGTTGTCTTTAGCATTTTGATATCTTAGTCATATTCGGCTGTTATTTCGTTACCATGCTCCATGTGCAGTATTATATGCTTTTAGTACTATTTCTCGCAGATACGCTTCTCAGCTATATATCAGTGAAGGAATTTTCGTCGTTTTTGCCTAGATCATAGCCACAACAAGAAAAAAAAGGTTTATTAAATTGATATAAAGATAGGTAAAAGGAAAACTGTAACACCGTAAAAAATAGTACTTTTAAGTTAAAAGTTAAAACTTTACTAGTGACGTTTCGAGCCTTGGCCCTTCATCGGAGAAAGATTTAATTATTTAATTCACCTGTTCAGCTGTTTTTTAGTCCATGTTTTAAAGTTTTTGAGTCCAGTCCATGTTTTAAAGTTTTTGAGTCCAGTCCATGTTTTAAAGTTTTTGAGTCCAGTCCATGTTTTACAGTTTTTGAGTCCAGTCCATGTTTTACAGTTTTTGAGTCCAGTCCATGTTTTACAGTTTTTGAGTCCAGTCCATGTTTTACAGTGTTTTGACAGTTTTTGAGTCCAGTCCATGTTTTACAGTTTTTGAGTCCAGTCCAGTCCAAGTCCAGTCCATGTTTTACAGTATGCCGCCATAGCAGCCGAACGCAACCCCATCGTCAAAACAGTGTCAAAGTACAATTCATTGTTACTCGGGCCCAGGCCGCAGGCCGCCCGAGTTAGAAAATGCGGATTTCGGTAGTAGTAGTTTTGTTCGGCTTCAAAATGACGAGTATGCGACGTATTTAATCGTATCCGGAGTTTCAAGATTACTCCGCAGATTTGAAAAGATAAAGGAGACACAGGACTCAAGTAGATTATGAATCTTAGTTTTGAAAGCAGCTGTAGATCTTCAAGCTATTAAAAGGTCAGGATTCTAGTTCATCGTTCAATGACTAGAAGTGGTAAAAGGACTAGAAGCTCGCTTAAAATATATATTTTTTTAAACAAACGCGAGGCCGTTATCGGAACCATCTGACCTATGCAACCTCAAGACGTATCATGTTCGTACTCACCGGACTAATAGTCTCCCTCGTCACTCAACTGTCACTGATTGTCATGACGTCAGAGAAATTATATTGTATTGAAGAAGATGTCCTTGTTTTATTCGACGTTCGAACCGTAACTCGAACCCGAACTCGATTCCAAACTCGACGTTTCGGGATCTGAAGCTAGAGAGGGGGCCTTTACACAAACTCATCAAAATCAAATCAATTGAACTCAAAGTCAAAAGGTAATCAAATGAACTCAAAGGCAAATCAAATGAACTCGACACATACTTTGGAATGTGTTAGATGAGGGTAGAAGTTCGACATGTGATGACGTCATCACGTACATCCTTATGACGTCATCACATCGTAAAAATCCGCCGTTTTTCATAGGGTTTTGATGAATTAAAAATATTTTGGTATAATTTGAAAACTTATATCAAGGTGCAGAAGACTGAGCATGCGTTTTGCGTTTCAATGAAATTTGATTTTTTTAATGGCAGTTTCTTTGCATTTGTAATGGATGGATTGCTCAATGGTTGGATGAAAGTTGGCATGTTTCAATCTGTGGATGAATGGATAGATGAATGGTTGCATGATTAAATAGATGGAGAAATAGTGGAAGATATTAATGGATGGATGAATGTAAATGGGCAGATTATTAATTGTGCATCTTGGTTTTCTTTTAAGAGCATTGAAGAACCCTTAGCTGAATACTTCTTTTCCGTTTTCTGACCTATGCAACCTCAAGACGTATCATGTTCGTACTCACCGGACTAATAGTCTCCCTCGTCACTCAACTGTCACTGATTGTCATGACGTCAGAGAAATTATATTGTATTGAAGAAGATGTCCTTGTTTTATTCGACGTTCGAACCGTAACTCGAACCCGAACTCGATTCCAAACTCGACGTTTCGGGATCTGAAAGTACGAGCAAAAAGGCTTCGAATCCACTCTGAGCACGAGATCGCGAGTCACAAATGCCCAAATGAACGACGGGAACATACGATATATGACGTCAGGGCAAAAGTCACGTGAAAAGAAAGAAATATCATTCAATTGATATGATTGGGAAGGATAAGAAAAGACATGGAATGCAATGCAATGATGGTATGAAGGAATATAATGCAATATACAATAAATAATATTATTAGTTCAGTATTAAAATACATGTATTTCGGCAGAACCCCCACCGCTGGGTATCAAGGTCCCTCCTAAACAGCACTTTATGGTGATGAGGCTTCCTCTTTAATTACATTTTCAGTTTCAGTTTCACTATTAATATACGACGTCATGCAGCAGATTGCAAAAATTCTGTAATTCAAGTATATCAGTCCATATATCGGGTGTTCCAAGAATAACCCAGGTAATGATAATCAGCAGGGTCCACAGGAAACTGGCGATAAGCTTTCCTAAGATCTCGCTTGAATAACAAACAACCCCTAATCACAAAATCTACTATTGTGTCCACCGTAGGGTAGGTTAATGTAATCGGTGTTCCGAGAAAACTGTCCGTTGGAATTCCGTCATTAACAGCAGAACCCTTCGGCCAGCTGAGATCCACAATAACGCGACGCTCGGTAGACTCTCGTTTTTCCACCGTATTGAGAGGGGAAACAATTAATTCATCCGGGAATGGCGATTGATTAAGAGCAAAAGGTCCAGCAATTCGTCCAAGCTGAACCTCATTCACAAGGTATTCCTTAACTGCTTGAGGAAAATTGTGCGCTCCTTGATGAGCCGTCCTGATATCAAATACTGGTCGTTCTAATTTAGTATAGCCAACGGGCCAACCAAAGTCAAGAAATCACAAACAACCGAATCGTCATAATCTTGTAACAGGCGGCGCCACAGTGGCACCTTCAAATGAGAAGGAACCGGAAGTCTTGCTCCCACGTAGTTAGGCAATCCCCGTTTGAGAAACGATGCGATGAGCATTACAAAAATAATGATTAAAACCACTGTCATGAATAACACTACTTGAACCATCCTGTCCAAAACAATCATGAATGGTAAAGTCAACAATGTCTTGAAAATTAAGTCTCGACAAACAGCAAACGCTGGAAACACAGTCTTGATTTAAAACAATTAACGGCCTCGACGTGGGATCATCCCCATTACAAGGCACAACAGAAGTAAAACACTCTCCAACCAGTCAAGTGGGAGTACGATCGTCTTGTTTTTCGGTGAAAGGACAAGTAGACGAACCTTCACGATGCTCCTCTTGCTTGCGCGATTTCACCCAACACGAGGCACAAATATGTCGGACCCATTTTCGTACCCCACGAATGTAGCCATAATGATCGCGCGTGTTTGAACAGGAGCTGCGTTGATAGTCTCGACAAAACAACACGGGGGAAACAGCTGTTGCAGTCGTCGAAGAACAAGACGCTCAATGAGCGTTCACTCGGGCATTGTGAAAAGGAAAATGTCAGTTGTTCGAGGAAGTACTTGAAAATGAATGCCAGTTGGTTGAAGAACAAGGACAATGTCAGCTGCGCGAGGAGAGACCTGACAATGACTGACAGTTGCGTGACGAGGGAGACTATGTATATACATGTATGTGTCGAGTTCATTTGATTTGCTTTTGAGTTCATTTGATTATACCTTTTGACTTTGAGTTCAATTGATTTGATTTTGATGAGTTTGTGTAAAGGCCCCCTCTCTAGCTTCAGATCCCGAAACGTCGAGTTTGGAATCGAGTTCGGGTTCGAGTTACGGTTCGAACGTCGAATAAAACAAGGACATCTTCTTCAATACAATATAATTTCTCTGACGTCATGACAATCAGTGACAGTTGAGTGACGAGGGAGACTATTAGTCCGGTGAGTACGAACATGATACGTCTTGAGGTTGCATAGGTCAGATGGTTCCGATAACGGCCTCGCGTTTGTTTAAAAAAAAAAAATATTTTAAGCGAGCTTCTAGTCCTTTTACCACTTCTAGTCATTGAACGATGAACTAGAATCCTGACCTTTTAATAGCTTGAAGATCTACAGCTGCTTTCAAAACTAAGATTCAAAATCTACTTGAGTCCTGTTTCTCGTTTATCTTTTCAAATCTGCTGAGTAATCTTGAAACTCCGGATACGATTAAATACGTCGCATACTCGTCATTTTGGAGCCGAACAAAACTACTACTACTACTACTACAACCGAAATCCGCATTTTCTAACTCGGGCGGCCTGCGGCCTGGGCCCGAGTAACTAGCTGAGGCAGATGAGGACTTCGTATTTCCATACAGAGTGCGGCTCTCCAGATGGGTAAAGGAGTCACTCCAGGATAACATGCCGCGCTCAATCTCCAAGAGCACCGCCCCGTGGAAACTCAACACGTTGAGCCACTCGTACTGATGAGCCAAGTACATTAGGGAGATAAGATGGCGAATACGCGCGGTCTTCTCGAGTTCCGAGATCCTGGTGGACAAAAGAATTTGGCCATAACCCGCGACGAACTCATCGATGGTCAAGTCCTCGAAACGGACGTCACGATTCACTTGCGTGAAGCTGAGATGGCTATGCGGCCATAATTGAGGGTATAAAACAAAACTGGTAAGTTTGGCCTCTTTGCCGGACTTCAACTTACCAGACGATGATGCTGATCCTGCATTTCGGCGATCCTCGTGGTCACTACTAGAGTCGCTGCTGGCATCGCCGCCCAGGTTGAAGTCGGCCATCTGATCGTTTGCCTGTTGCACAAGCCCTTCCATCTGCCTTAATTCAGGGAGGGCGACTCCACGAGAGGATGGAAGAGTGGGCGTTCCCAACGACGCAACACGGTGAGCACTGTTGTTGTTCGTAGTATTGACCGAGGCACGGAGGTCGGCCTGGTCTTTCTGGAGGGTAGTAACCTGTGCTTTTAACCCTTCGACGGCGGCCAAGATGGCGGCTAATACATCTGGAGGATCTTGGGACAGGGTCGCTGGTGGGATACTTACATCCTCGTGCTCTACGACCTCTACTAGAGGAGATGGATCTGGGGGAGACGGGCCCTCGCAATCCTTGCTTGGCCTTCCAAACGAGTGTTGTGACTTCACTATGCCACAACCCGAACAAGGGCTATCGCGCTTTGGCTTACCCATTGAAATAATCGAATCACAATAATAATAATAATAACACCACAAATCGATGTGAACAGTACGAAGGTCAAACGTAATGTGACCATCTGCCCAGCTTAACTCTGTAACATTATCCCAACATATGTCAGCAAGGTCAATTAATGTCTTTGAGGATGACCAGCATCCCCAAACAAACACTATCAGAATCAGAAGCGAGATATAGTCGGGGTATTCTGCAATTGCAGAATACCCCACACCTATTTTGCATAACAATAGAACCTATTGTTCTATAGCAGTGTGGATGCTAAAGTCTCGATGAAAGGACCGATGAAAGTCGCACTTGCTATAATATGTACTTATTGACTAGGTGGGAGGGCCGGACGTCATCAAATTTGCATATTGAGATTTCAAACCTCTATAACTCATAAATGCAAGGTTCAAATCACAAAATACTGAACCCACCAACTACATTGTATTCGGTTTATATTGAATATATTTTTAAAACAAACTCACGGCAGAGGTTAGGTGCACTTTAAGCCTGGTTCACACTAGCGTCGGTATCGGAATCGAAATCGTAAGAGGAGCTTATGACCAGTGTGAACTAATAATCGGAGTTGGAAGCAGAAGGGCGACGGAATCGGAATCGGAAGGATCAGAAGGTTTTCTTGCGTTGTTGTGATCCACACTAGATCGTAAGCTTCTTGCGATTAGAATTGCGATTCCGACGCTAGTGTACACCAGCGGCTTTATACTGAATACTGCACAGATTACGACTACGTCATTTGATTATATATCAAATGATTCCATATTTGGTAACAAAATTCCATATTTGGTAGGTTTCTTATGATTGTTTCCAGTCTCCTCCAAATGACAAAGAGTTCAACAGTTTTGACTCCACGTGTATGTCAGTGTGGATGACGATACGATACATACCAATACATACCAATGAAAGTTTCTACTTTACCTCAGTGGAGGAACTTTGTATTTGGTCCAAACGTTTGTCAATCAGACTCTTTCTCTTCTCATAAAAACTATCATATTTTATGTCCAAGGGTGCAGCCTATAATATAAACAACACGTGAGCTACTGATTCAAGTGATTGCAACCATTCGCGTTGAAGTGCGACCCTGAAAACTACAATGTTTTCAGACAAACTCCAGTCTAGACAACCATCAATCAAATTAGCTTTGCTATGATTGGTTAAAGTCTGGACACGCCCATGTTGATTGATTGACGTCCAGCTATTTTCAAACATGACAAGCTGTTTTGAAGGTCGCACTTCAATGATAACGGTTATAATAGGCGACTTGCACTAAGAGGTCACGTGACCCCAACACCCTTAAATCGAACAGCAGTGTCAAAATGAACTCCAGAAATGAAAAGAGCAACTCGAAATTAATCCAATGCATTTTCCAAACAAAATCTTAGAAAAGATCCATTTTATTTATTTTTGTCATTTCTCCTGTGTCAGACATTATGCGCTGAAACTTCGCCCTTTTACTAATTTCGAGTTGCTCTTTTCATTTCTGGAGTTCATTTTGACACTGCTGTTCGATTTAAGGGTGTTGGGGTCACGTGACCTCTTAGTGCAAGTCGCCTATTCTAACCGGTAAACATCGAAGTGAGAGCCAAGAACACCAACCTCGTAACTAGGCCTCTCTCCTACGCCCTCCTCGAGCGAAGATAAGAGACTGCCTGGGAACGAGGATGTAAAAGAACGTAACTCCACAAAACTTCTGTGCATCACAACACTGTACCTGGCAAGATGCTCTAAAAACATCAGGAATACCATCCGAGAACAGGATATCCCAGAAGAACAGACCATAAAGAGTAGTGAAAGTTGCTGTCTCGCCATGGATTCCTTCATCGTATCCTTGCTGTCTGTAATGAGACAATGCATACTCCTCGACAGATAGAAATGTCATAATATCTTCCTTTATTTCCCCGGTCTTGGTTACTTCGTGAGATATGAACACAGCCAACTGTTCAGACCTTTTGCCTTGTATTGTTATCTGAAAGTATTACGAATGGTACATTACCATTTACAATGTAAATATATTTTCCTTGCAACTCGCAACGTAACACTGTAGCCTGCGTAGCGGCGTACGGGAAAAGGGAAGGAGGGAGGGGAAGGGGGGAAGGGGAGGAGAGGAGAGGGGATTGGGGAGAGAGCGGAAGGTAACGCCTGCAATGATAACCCCACATTCCTCGTATTTTACGTTCAAATTTTGAACGTAAAATACTCATTGGTTAATCAGCTGTCAATCAAATGCCTCTATTGTTTTAAATGAAAATTGATCTCCATCGTTTGAAGCGACGGTCTAAACACTGGCGTTCGATAATGATTTTGATCAGATAGATTCTGAGATGGCCGTATCGTTATAAAACAGAACAAAACTCAGTGTTATAAACTCCTTGTTATAAGGAAAAGGTCGCAAAGCCTAATTTTTAGAGTACTCGCTGAAGTGAAAGGAGAAGCGGTTTTTCTAGTACAACACGAAGCCGATTGAGGTCAAGTTCTTGGGAATCAGTCTTGTACGAGTCGCCGCCAAAATTGATCTTCGCTAGTGCTGAAGAAGTAGACTGATTCCATTTAAGCGGCTGCATGTTTTCGCTCTTTTACCCTGGAGGTCGCTGAGAATCGACAAAGAGCGAACAGACCGACTTATGGAATCAGTCTACTGAAGAAGTAACAGACAAGGGGTTTCAGCAAGTCAGGCTAAAATACCACAACTGTGCTTTGAACAAGAAGCTCGAGTACCCTGGTTCCAGAGGCTTTGTTAAGCTCTATAATACGATGTCGAACAAGTTAGGGTATTAAAAGCTCGAGCTAATCGTAATGTAGAAAGCTTATTAAATTAACTCGTAATGTTGACAGTTGATTCTCTAGATATCTGGCCTTCTCTTCTCTTCTCGATTTATATACTGGAATATAGTCTCTAATAAAAACTTCCACGGTAATTTAACTTTCTGGGAATCTAAGGGTTAAAAGGAAGGATTCAGTTGAATGTGGGTTTTTCTACGGACCGAAGTTTTTTGAAGACGGCGATTCGATCAGGAGTTCGTTCAGAAACGTCCGCAATCGTATAAATATGTTGACAGTTGAGTTGTATGATTCTGTAGATAACTGTCTCTAATAAAAACTTCCTTTCATTTAAGTGCTATGTTTATTCAGTTTGTGTAGCCTTTTATAAATACCATAGATCGTAAAAAGACTTTTAAGCGATCCATGCCTTTCCCTCGTTCGTTTGTCAAATTACATGTACATGTACATTTCACACTTCACAGTGTAAAAAAAGACGATTTTGATTGGTTTATTTATTTCGCAATCTTGAATATTAATTAGGGGGTGTATTGAGGAATGTGAGGTTATCATTGCAGGCTTCCCTTCCGCTCTCTCCCCAATCCCCTCTCCCCAATCCCCCCTCCTCTCCTCCCCCTCCTCTCTCCTCCTCCTTCCCCTCCCTCCTTCCCTTTTCCCGTCCCGTACGCCGCTACGCAGGCTATAACACTGTTGAGAAACGTTGCAAGGAAGTGTTACGCTGCGTAAAGTAAGCCCTGTTTACAAGGGGAAAGGGTGACCCTAGAACTAGGGACAAAGATAGCCCGGGTTTACAAGCGAAATTTCTTCGATTGGGTTACCCTTTCCCTCGAGTCAATTCAATTGCTTGGTAACTGAAAACTAGTACAAAGTTGTCCCAAGTCATCCAACTTTTCTTGCAACGGGCTTTTTTGTCGTATTGCGAGTTGCAAAGAAGGATATTACATGTGCATTTTCCTCTGCAATTTGTCTCGCGACAGCGCTGCATTGCAAGTTGCAAGATCAAATACCTCGTCTTACACGGCCTTAATAGGGGGGGGGGACGTCTAACACGGCCTTAATCCCCCCCCCCCCCCCCGGGGGGGGGGGGGGGGGGGGGACTTCCATATATAAAGTGGTTTGGATGCTCGTTGTACCTTTTAGGGGTCCAGATCCGCGATTTTGTACCTCTTCTAAGGGTGTCACAAATCTAAAAGGACCACAAGAGACTAAGCCGGTACCTTTTAGGATGTTCATGGGTAAATAAGATACCCGAGATAAGATAATGACAGCCGGAATGACAGTTGTAGCTTTTGTCACTTTAGAGTTGGTACCTTTTAGAGGTAAAAATTATGTGTTGCCATGCCCACCTGGGCAAGACTCAGGTACCTGTTAGGGGTCATTTTCAAAATTTCCGACGAGCATCCCAACCACTTTATATATGGGAGTCAACAACCCCCCCCCCCCCCCCCCCCCCCCCCCCCCGGCCTTAATCGTCAGTGGGAAAGGAGTTTTTTATACTTCTTCAAACATGTTAGCCATAATTACTTCCATGAAAGAAGAGAAAACGTATGAATAGCTTTCCTCTCGACTGTATGGACACGAAGGGTGCTAAACGATAAGGGAAGAAAACAATTTAAGACAAGTCGTTGATATCAATCTAATATCTTCTTGCTGTCATTTTTACAATATATGTAAGTTGTGGAAGCCAGGGAAGATTAAGTTGTTTTTGTTGTTATTGTAAGTTGCTTGTTACTACTGCTGATGTTACAATACTTTCAAAGAAATTCTTCAGAATAACAGTAATAACATGGGACTTGCACTAAGACTTGCACTAAGACCCCAACACCCTTAAATCGAACATCAGTTTCAAAATGAACTCCAGAAATGAAAAGAGCAACTCGAAATTAGTACAAGGGCGAAGTTTCAGCTCATTAATGTCTGGCACAGGAGAAATGACACTGACTTAAATCGATCGTTTTGGCAAGAGTTTATATAATCCAGCACATTCTCCCATACGAACCCTAATAAAATATGCTGTTCGATTTAAGAGGGTTAGGGTCACGTGACCTCTTAGTGCCCTATTCACAAACTATCCTTACACTGTCTGGCGTGTTTGGCTCCTCTAAAAGACGTTCGTCAATCTCACAGTCCTCGGCTGGACGTTTCTTCTTTCTAAACGACGTCGAGGCCAAAATCTTCTTTGCTCGCTGAACAAGAGCTAACCTGCGTCCAAACCGTACAAACGAATCTTCCAAACCATTCTTGGTTAAGTGTAAAGCCTGCAAAAGAGGAGATTTTACGTAACTACATGTACATCTCGAGGCGTAAGTAGTATTTTGTGTTGAAGTCATTCGCAGAAGGAAGTAACATACCGCATTATAACATATCCTCGTTTTGTAAAGAATACAGAATCAATGCCATGGTTTCTAAGGAAGGTATTGAGCTGCGACTTGACAATGACTCTCATCAACACTTTGGCATTTCCAGGCCTAGGATTGATGGCCTTCCTGGGTATCTCTAGCCTGCGAATACAGCCGCTTTCTGGCGGTTGCGCCACAGGGTCTCCCGCTTCCTTGTTTTGCGCTTTAATTTCCGGTTCCGGTTACTTCCCTTTCCACGGTAACGACTGGGTACGAGTCTGGCCCTTTAAACCTTGGGACATCGTTGGAAATTCAATGGATATGTCCGAATTTCCGAGGTTTCTACAATATGTATTTAATTCTGCTGCTAGGCTTATATCTTTAACGCGTAAATGCGTATCATGTCGTAACTTATAGATTTGCAGCGCATTCAGGTTAAATTACTTATTTACACTTATAAGATAGTTCATGATACTGCATCTACATGATGACATTTGTATCCTATTTTATGGAGCATCTTTCGCCGAACTTATTTTTATTCTTTTACTTTCTTGTAAAGTGCAATTGGTCAGCAATGCAAGATGCGCTATATAAATAGGTTATTATTATTATTATTATCTTTATTATTATTATTATCATTATTATTATTATCATTATTATTATTATTATCATTATTATTATTATCATTATTATTATTATTATTATCATTATCAATTTCAAAGATCCCATACCTGTACAGGCTGTTTCAAATGTTGATGCACATTTAAAGCCAGTCGTTCCCACCACATTCCTCTGCAGTCGGCACAGTAAACATCTTGCTGCAGAAGAAGTTTGAGCTGCTCCACAGCTTCATCATAGCGTCTCATCTTCTGAAGCACTTCCACGCCAAGATAGCACATCTTAGTGTACACCCACTCAGCCGTGAAGCAACGGAGATGTACAGGAAGCCTTGAAGAAAAGGGCTGAGGAGTAATGAATAGCAGTACATACACATTGTTCTTGCCATATTGTCTACTTACACTTTGTATACTAATAACGTTGTTATCACCACCACCACCACCACAACCACCACCAGGACTACAACCACCACCAGGACTACAACCATCACCACCACCACCACCACAACCACCACCAGGACTACAACCACCACCAGGACTACAACCATCACCACCACCACCACCACAACCACCACCAGGACTACAACCACCACCAGGACTACAACATCACCACCACCACCACCACACCACCACCAGGACTACAACCACCACCAGGACTACAACCATCACCACCACCACCACCCACAACCACCACCAGGACTACAACCACCACCAGGACTACAACCATCACCACCACCACCACACACAACCACCACCAGGACTACAACCACCACCAGGACTACAACCATCACCACCACCACCACCACAACCACCACCAGGACTACACCACCACCAGGACTACAACCACCACCACCACCACCACCACCACAACCACCACCAGGACTACAACCACCACCACCACCACCACCACCACAACCACCACCAGGACTACAACCACCACCAGGACTACAACCATCACCATCACCATCATCACCATCACCATCACCATTACCATCACCACCACCATCACCATCACCACCACCACCACAACCACCACCAGGACTACAACCATCACCACCATCACCACCACCACCACCACCACCACAACCACCACCAGGACTACAACCACCATCACCATCACCATCATCTCCACCATCAAGATCAACATTTAAATCATTACACCATATATTTTTCAAACCATGAGTAGACTACATAAACTGTAATAACTTTTGTTATATACCAACTGTCAAAGTTCATTTTTCTCGTGTTCTGATTGGGCGAGCGGGTATCACGTGAACGTGAACAAGTTTTCATGTTTCCCCGGCAACAGCTCTCAGCGGGCAACAATATGTTGTGGACCGGCAATAACAAAACCGGAAGTTGATTGAGCTTTGTAATTAACCTTGATTGGCGTTGGTAAACGTGCTTGAAAAGTGGGAAACTCATCTTTTTGTTTTTCTTTGACAGTTGGTATATAACAAAACACTTATTGACTGGGACCTCGGGAAAGCAGTATGTTTTGTGGTCAATAGGCAATATCCTTGCCACTTGTTGACCGCTTGTACTATGAAGTAATTACAGGAGACAACTGCTGATACCTTTCCTTGGGGGGCTTCCAGTGTAGCTAACATTGCTTTAAAGCATTCTGATGCCTTAGGGTAGTAACTATACGCCATGTCCAGGTCTCCTGTCACCTCTAGAGCAATACACATCGCATGCTTCTCCTGGTAAGCTTCTGCAAACTTTATCATGTGATCTCGATCAGCAAAAATGGTCGCCTCCCTCAATATCTGGTATTCTGGGTAAACTAATTTCCCAATGTTGACCAAGAAGATGGTTGACCTGGGGTTATAATAATCAAAACAACCACTGATTGGGTTACCAGCGTATGGATCATGTTGCTAGTACAATACAAACCAATCACTTTATTTTCTAAAAATTGTTAGTAGGTTGTCGTTAGATTATCAGTAGGTTATCAGTAGGTTGTTGTTAGGTTGTTGGTAGGTTGTCAGTAGGCTGTTGGTAGGTTGTGGTTGGGTTTTCAGTACGTACGTAGGTTGTTGTCAGGTCGTGAGTAGGTTGTGAGTAGGTTGTGAGTAGGTTGTGAGTAGGTTGTGAGTAGGTTGTTGGTAGGTTGTTGTTAGGTTGTCAGTATGTTGTGAGTAGGTTGTTGGTAGGTTGTGAGTAGGTTGTTGGTAGGTTGTTGGTAGGTTGTTGTTAGGTTGTCAGTATGTTGTGAGTAGGTTGTGAGTAGGTTGTGAGTAGGTTGTTGGTAGGTTGTTGGTAGGTTGTTGGTAGGTTGTCAGTATGTTGTGAGTAGGTTGTTGGTAGGTTGTGAGTAGGTTGTGAGTAGGTTGTGAGTAGGTTGTGAGTAGGTTGTTGGTAGGTTGTTGGTAGGTTGTTGGTAGGTTGTTGGTAGGTTGTGAGTATGTTGTGAGTAGGTTGTTGGTAGGTTGTGAGTAGGTTGTGAGTAGGTTGTGAGTAGGTTGTTGGTAGGTTGTTGGTAGGTTGTTGGTAGGTTGTTGGTAGGTTGTCAGTATGTTGTGAGTAGGTTGTTGTCAGGTTGTCAGTAGGTTGTTGGTAGGTTGTGAGTAGGTTGTGAGTAGGTTATGAGTAGGTTGTGAGTAGGTTGTGAGTAGGTTGTTGGTAGGTTGTGAGTAGGTTGTTGTCAGGTTGTCAGTAGGTTGTTGGTAGGTTGTTAGATTGTTGGTAGGTTGTCAGTAGGTTGTCAGTAAGTTGTACAGTAAGTGTAGTGTATTGGGTTCCCTGTGTTATGCCGCAAGGCATGATGGTTAAGGAACCAAGATGGCGACCGATTAGTAAAGATACCATGAGTTCATAGAGTCGTGTTCAATCTTCTATTTAGTTAGTTAACATAGGCCATCGGATGTAACACTGGCGACGAGGATAATCCCAAATAGTTTAAGAGTAATCTGAAAACGGTATTTTGTACAAAATGTCAACAGAAACGGAAAAAAATATCATCGGAAAATTTGATTGCTACGGTGATGCATCGACGCTCGGTACACGCTGGACAAGGTGGTTAAAATCATTTGAATTGTTCGCAGATGCACAAGGATTAATTATCACAGATGATTCTGACAAAAATAAGCAAAGAAGACGAGCACAGCTACTTCATTACGCTGGCCCAGATACACAAGACGTATTCTATACACTTGCAGATACTGGAGCTGACAGCGACTACAAAGCAGCAGTCGACGCTCTCAACGCCCACTTTCGACCACAAGTTAATTCTGCATACGCCAGACATGCTTTTAAACAGATAAATCAGCAGGAAAATGAAACAATCTTACAATTCGTAACGCGTCTGAGAAGAGGCGCTAAAGATTGCAACTATGGGGAGGACACTGATAACCATATCAGAGACGAAGTACTACAGAAGTGCAGATCCGAATATCTCCGCAGGCGACTGTTGGAAGAGGATAAGGAACTAACTCTGAAACGCACCTTAGATATCGCACAACAATGTGAGAAGGTCGAGAAACAAATGGAGGCTATGTCAGTGCCAAAAACGGCCAAAGAGACGACAACAAATGAGATCAACAGGATACATGAGAACCCCAAGAGAGGAGACCGCTACAAAAGGGGAGACAACAGGTGTTACAGATGTGGAGGAACTGGACACTACGGACGAGACCCATCCTGCCCAGCAAGGGGAAAGACCTGCCGGGAGTGTGGGGGAAGAGACCATTTTGCCTCACAGTGCAAGTCAAGGTCAAGCAGCAGCCGTTCCCATGGCAACCAAGACAAGAAACCTAACAGGAACACGGCCAATGCAGTACAGACCGATGAAGAAGAAGCCTATGCTTTCAGTGTGTGTGATAACAAACAAGAGAAAATCCCTGTGATAGTTGGTGGATGCGAGATAAGTATGATTGTCGACTCCGGAGCAAGTGCCAATATCCTAGATAGACAGACATGGGAGTGGTTGAAGAGGAACAAGATCAAGTGTGAGTCGGCACGCTCAAGCAGAAAGCTCTACACCTACGGCTCTGAGAAACCCCCTTAAGAGTGATTGGAACTTTCACCTGCAGGGTCATGGCTGGAAAAACAACAGTACGGAGGGAGAATTCTGTGTGATTGATGGCAGAGGAGAATCTCTACTGGGAAGAGCGACAGCTGTGAGACTTGGAGTTCTAAAGGTAGGAGTAGACATTTCAGCTGTGGATGAGAGACTCCAACCCATTGGTGAGACTATACAGGAGAAATACCCAGAAGTCTTCAGAGGTGTTGGCATGCTCAAAGGTCGTGCAGTACAGCTACATATTGATCCCAACGTGAAGCCTGTGGCACAGCCGATCAGGAGGACACCATTTAGTCTGAGATCCAAAGTAGAGGAGAAAATAAAGGAGCTCATCGACATGGACATTATTGAACCTGTAGCAGGCCCCACCCCTTGGGTCAACCCTGTCGTAGTGGTACCAAAACCAAATGGTGACATCCGACTTTGCATCGACATGCGCAGGGCCAATGAGGCAATACTGAGAGAGAGACACCCCATTCCTACTGTGGATGAGATTACACAAGACATGAATGGCAGCAAGGTCTTCAGCAAGCTGGATCTGAAGTGGGGGTATCACCAGCTAGAGCTGACCCCTGACTCGAGAGAGATAACAACGTTTGTGACGCACTGTGGACTCTTCCGATACAAAAGACTGTTGTTCGGGGTGAGTTTAGCTTCTGAACAATACCAGCATGAGATCCAGACAACGCTGGCTGGTATTGATGGACAAGAGAACATCTCTGACGACATCATCGTGCACGGAGAGGACCAAGCAGAACATGACAAGCGATTGGAGAAAGTTGTCAAGAGACTAGGGGAATGTGGATTGACCCTCAATGCTGCAAAGTGCCAGTTCAGCATGGATAAACTCACATTTGTCGGAATGGTGCTATCTGAGAAAGGAGTAAGCTGCACTACCGAGAAAGTAAGAGCAGTGACTGAAGCAAGGGAGCCACAAACAGCATCTGAAGTGCGGAGCTTCCTGGGCCTGGTCAACTACTGTGGACGCTTCATACCTGATCTGGCGACAGTATCTGAACCATTGAGACACCTGACAAAACAAGGGACGCAGTTCGAGTTTGGCATGGAGCAGAAGCAGGCATTTGAAGAACTAAAACGACGCCTATCCAATGCAGAAACCTTGGGTTACTTTGACAAGGACGCTCCTACACAGGTAGATGCAGACGCGAGCCCCGTCGGCTTGGGTGCTATCCTAACCCAACATCAGAAGGATGGACCCAGAGTCATCAGCTACGCAAGCCGCAGCCTCAGCGACACAGAAAGGCGGTACTCACAGACAGAAAAAGAAGCTTTAGCCCTTGTGTGGGCATGTGAGAAGTTCCACCCATACGTATATGGAGTCCCATTTGAACTCATCACAGACCACAAACCACTAGAGGTCATTTATGGAATCAAGTCTAAGCCATGTGCACGCATTGAAAGTGGGTATTGAGGATGCAACCCTACAACTTTAAAGTGAAGTACAAGCCTGGAGCACAGAACATTGCAGATTCACTCTCGAGACTAGTGGTCGAGAGTGGAGCCAAAGGCAATTATGCTACAAAGGCGGAAGAATATGTGAGATTTGTAGCAGTGTCTGCAACCCCTAGAGCCATGACAACCCGAGAAGTGGAAGAGGCCTCAGCGACGGATGAAGAGCTTAGCGAAGTCAGGAAGTGCATAGAGGGAGTGCGATGGGAGCAGTTGACCTACAAGCAGTATATCCCAGTGAGCAGTGAGCTGTGTACCATTGGACATCTTGTGCTTAGAGGAACGAGGACTGTTGCACCAATGAAACTCAGACCAAGGCTGCTGGCACTAGCCCATGAAGGTCACCTGGACATCGTAGGCACCAAGCAGAAACTACGCAGTAAGGTATGGTGGCCGGGAATGGAAAGGGACGTGGAAAAATACTGCAAAGCATGTCACGGATGTCAACTTGTCAGCCGTCCTGACCCCCCGGAACCTGTTACAAGTACAGACCTACCTGCTGGACCATGGAGAGACCTGGCGGTTGATCTACTGGGACCCCTCCCATCGGGTGAATCCATCTTGGTGGTAGTCGACTATTATAGTCGTTACTACGAAACAGATGTCCTGAGGTCTACCGTTACAGCAAAGGTTATCGCAAGTCTGGAGGAAATGTTCTCACGACATGGACTGCCCGAGAGCCTGACATCAGACAATGGACCACAGTTTGTGGCATCGGAGTTTGCAGCATACATGGAGCAAGAAGGAATTCGACACCATAAAACCACAGCCAAGTGGCCTCAAGCCAATGGTGAAGTGGAACGCCAGAACCGCTCCATTCTGAAGAGACTGAAGATTGCCCATGCAGAGAAGAAGGATTGGAGGAAAGAGCTCAACACATACTTGACGGCATACAGAGGACTACCACATCCAACCACAGGAGTCAGCCCAGCCGAGCTGCTATTTGGACGGAAAATTCGTACCCGTCTGCCACAGCTGAGTGATATACATGTTGAACAAGGAGTACGAGACAGAGATGCAGAACAAAAGGCTAGATACAAGGAGTATGCTGATGTGAAGCGCGGGGCCACATACTCAGATGTTAATATAGGAGATAGAGTACTGGTCAAACAGGAGAAGGAGAACAAACTCACAACTACTTTCAACCCAGAGCCATACAGAGTCGTTAGCAAGACCGGGAACAGCATACTGGTGGAGAGTCCCGATGGAGCACAATATTCTAGGAACTCTAGTCATGTAAAGAAATTTGTCTCTCAAGCAACTGAAAGGACTGCAGAAGGCAATAATGGAAGTGATGAAGGAACTGAAGAAACAACGAGTAGCCAACAACCAAGTGGAGCAGAGGAAATCAAGCAACCCTACACACCAAGGCCTCCACGGACAAGAAGACTACCATCAAGACTAGATGACTATGTTGTTACAAAAGCATAGACATTAGTGCATGTTATAGCACTTTGTTATTGTTTGGACATATTGTTACTATAGATTTATGGACACTTGAACATTACAATTGTTGTACCTAGTTAGTATCTAAGAAGGGAAGAGATGTAGTGTATTGGGTTCCCTGTGTTATGCCGCAAGGCATGATGGTTAAGGAACCAAGATGGCGACCGATTAGTAAAGATACCATGAGTTCATCGAGTCGTGTTCAATCTTCTATTTAGTTAGTTAACATAGGCCATCGGATGTAACAGGTAGGTTGTCAGTAGGTTGTCAGTAGGTTGTTGGTAGGTTGTTGATAGGTTGTCAATAGGTTGTCAGTACGTTGTCAGTAGGTTGTTGGTAGGTTGTTGGTAGGTTGTCAGTAGGTTGTCAGTAGGTTGTTGGTAGGTTGTCAGTAGGCTGTCAGTAGGTTGTTGGTAGGTTGTTGGTAGGTTGTTGGTAGGCTGTCAGTAGGTTGTTGGTAGGTTGTCAATAGGTTGTCAGTAGGTTGTTGGTAGGTTGTCAGTAGGCTGTCAGTAGGTTGTTGGTAGGTTGTTGGTAGGTTGTTGGTAGGTTGTCAGTAGGTTGTCAGTAAGTTATCAGTAGGTTGTTGGTAGGTTGTCAGTAGGTTGTTGGTAGGTTGTTGGTAGGTTGTCAGTAGGCTGTCAGTAGGTTGTTGGTAGGTTGTTGGTAGGTTGTTGGTAGGTTGTTGGTAGGCTGTCAGTAGGTTGTTGGTAGGTTGTCAATAGGTTGTCAGTAGGTTGTTGGTAGGCTGTCAGTAGGCTGTCAGTAGGTTGTTGGTAGGTTGTTGGTAGGTTGTTGGTAGGTTGTTGGTAGGTTGTTGGTAGGTTGTTGGTAGGTTGTTGGTAGGTTGTTGGTAGGTTGTTGGTAGGTTGTTGGTAGGTTGTTGGTAGGTTGTTGGTAGGTTGTTGGTAGGTTGTTGGTAGGTTGTTGGTAGGTTGTTGGTAGGTTGTCAGTAGGTTGTTGGTAGGCTGTCAGTTGGTTGTTGGTAGGTTGTCAGCCGGTTGTCAGTAGGTTGTTGTCAGGTTGTCAGTAGGTTGATGGCAGGTTGTCAGTAGGGTGTTGGTAGGTTGTCAGTAGGTTGTTGGCACGTTGTCAGTGGGTTGTCAGTAGGTTGTTGGTAGGTTGTCAGTAGGTTGTCAATAGGTTGTTGGCAGGTTGTCAGTATGTTGATGGTAGGTTGTCAGTAGGTTGTCAGTAGGTTGTTGGCAGGTTGTCAGTGGGTTGTTGATAGATTGTCAGTAGGTTGTCAGTAGGTTGTCAGTAGGTTGTCAGTAGCCTGTTGGTAGGTTGTTGGTAGGTTGTCAGCATGTTATCAGTAGGTTGTCAGTAGGTTATCAGTAGGTTGTTGGTAGGTTGTCAGTGGGTTGTCAGGAGGTTGTCAGTAGGTTGTTGGTAGGTTGTCAGTAGGTTGTTGGCAGGTTGTCAGTGGGTTGTTGGTAGGTTATCAGGAGGTTGTCAGTAGGTTGTCGGTAGGTTGTCAGTAGGTTGTTGGTAGGTTGTCGGTAGGTTGTTGGTAGACTGTCAGTAGGTTGTTGGTAGGTTGTTGGCAGGTTGTCAGTGGGTTGTCAGTGGGTTGTTGGTAGGTTGTCAGTAGGTTATCAGTAGGTTGTCAGTAGGTTGTCAGTAAGTTGTCAGTAGGTTGTTGGTAGGTTGTCAGTAGGTTGTTGGTAGGTTGTCAGTGGGTTGTTGGAAGGTTGTCAGGAGGTTATCAGTAGGTTGTCAGTAGGTTGTCAGTAGGTTGTCGGTAGGTTGTTGGTAGGCTGTCAGTAGGTTGTTGGTAGGTTGTCAGTAGGTTGTCAGTAGGTTGTTGGTAGGCTGTCAGTAGGTTGTTGGTAGGTTGTCAGTAGGGTGTTGGTAGGTTGTCGGTAGGTTGTCGGTAGGTTGTCGGTAGGTTGTTGGTAGGTTGTGAGGAGGTTGTTGGTAGGTTGTCGGTAGGTTGTCAGTAGGTTGTCAGTGGGTTGTTGGTAGGTTGTCGGTAGGTTGTTGGTAGGTTGTCAGTAGGTTGTCGGTAGGTTGTTGGTAGGCTGTCAGTAGGTTGTTGGTAGGTTGTCAGTAGGGTGTTGGTAGGCTGTCAGTAGGTTGTTGGTAGGTTGTCAGTAGGTTGTCAGTAGGTTGTTGGTAGGCTGTCAGTAGGTTGTTGGTAGGTTGTCAGTAGGGTGTTGGTAGGTTGTCGGTAGGTTGTCTGTAGGTTGTCGGTAGGTTGTTGGTAGGTTGTGAGGAGGTTGTTGGTAGGTTGTCGGTAGGTTGTCAGTAGGTTGTCAGTAGGGTGTTGGTAGGCTGTCAGTAGGTTGTTGGTAGGTTGTTGGTAGGTTGTGAGGAGGTTGTTGGTAGGCTGTCAGTAGGTTGTTGGTAGGTTGTCAGTAGGGTGTTGGTAGGTTGTCGGTAGGTTGTCGGTAGGTTGTCGGTAGGTTGTTGGTAGGTTGTGAGGAGGTTGTTGGTAGGTTGTCGGTAGGTTGTCAGTAGGTTGTCAGTGGGTTGTTGGTAGGTTGTCGGTAGGTTGTTGCTAGGCTGTCAGTAGGTTGTTGGTAGGTTGTCAGTAGGTTGTCAGTAGGCTGTCAGTAGGTTGTCAGTAAGTTGTCAGTCAGTTGCTGGTAGGTTGTTGGCAGGCTGTCCACAGCACAGTCATTCCGCACAACTGTGTATTTCAATAATTCAGTGTTATTTCAAAAGTGTGACAAGTTTTTAATGGTTATTTTGCTTACAGCTGTTGTGATTGTCCGTTGTACTTGTTGTCTTCATCCTCTGGTATGATATTCATAGTGAACAAGAGAAGGACTCTTACAAACACAGACTTGGGCTCTGATGACACACAAACACAGGAACCAAGAACTGCTTTGGCTCTGCCACCAAAAAAAGAAAACACCATTCTTATGTTCATATTCCACATTGCAGGAACAATAATCAAATCTGCTAAGTGTGGCTACTGATATGTTCGACAGCACAGAAGTATGTAAGTAGTTTAAAATATATTTTCATTTGCTGTTATATTTCACACTACCTTATTACAGCTCTGCCTTGTGGCATGTACATTTGTATATCGTTTGTACTACTACTAGCTATATCTTTACAAATTATATCTTATTGTCAATTGTTCTTTTATACATGTTTTGTAGAGTGCAGACACTATATGCATAAAACCAAACCAACATGTTTTTTTTTGCTTCAATTTACAGTGTATATAAAAAATAGCATCTATCATTCAACCACAACGGCGAAAATTTTTTTTTCAGACATCACAACAACATAAGTTAACTACTGTAGGTGCTCATATACAAATAATGAAAGTGGGAGGAAGGGAAGAAAAAAAGACAGAAAAAGGGCAAGAATGGAGCATTAGCAAAGGAAAGGAACTTACAACAATAGAGAGAGAAAAAAAAAAGGAATTCAATAATTAAATTAACTAAATAAAATATAAAATATATAGACATAGAAATTAATAAAATAAAATAAAATGAAATAAAAAAAATTTACGGAAAAAAAGAACTAAAAATACAAATCAAAATGAATTCAATGTTGGTCATGTTACCTTTTCAAGAGGATAGCTGAGCTGTTACCGAACAGAGTTCTTTGAGTTTCTCCATGTTTTATTAGGGCTTCAATAACATGGTTTTTGGTTTGCCCTTTTTGTTGGGATGTCTTAGTCTGTAGGATGTGTAAAGCCTTGCCTAAGTCTTTAAGATCTCCAGCTGATAATAGTTTAAGAGTATTCTTCAAGTCAGTCAGACCTTTCTCGCTCTCTAGAAAACCTTGAAGAAAACAAAAAATTAAAAACATATTTATTTAATTTATCTCATAAATCATAGTTTTTTTAATTATTTAAAAAATTGTATCTTCCATTTTATTGCATCTCGCCTTTTTATTTTTTTTACATGTACTTTCTTAACAATATTTTTCTTGATACTATGTATATTTGTAAGTTTGACCTAATATTTAACAATTATTCGCCGAAGGCGAAGTGATTATTGGCGAATATATTCACCATAATCACTGAGCCTGAGGTGAATAATTGTTTTAGTATAATTTTAGACATGAATATCAGAGAAAAGAATACTGTTTTATTAGTACTTCTGCGCTGGAGATTTACTTTCGCTCTCGACCAGTGATTATCATCTCATAATCACTGGTCACTCGACCAATCACGGCACGCAAAACTCTATATTCAAGTCTAAAATTATACTAAACACAGCTGGTGTAGTATCAGAACAATTGAAGGAATGCAGGATCTTTTAAAATAGCTGATATTGAAGTTACACACCAATGACTCTGAACAAAGGTTTCAAGTCGAGGCTATCGGGTCAAGTTTTTGTTCTGACCCGAAAGCCTCGACTTGAAACCGTTGTTCAGAGTCATTGGTGTGTAACTTCAATATCAGCTATTGCAGGTTACAAACTAAAAATGTTGCAAATCCAATACAGTCAACCTCTCCATATTATGCATCTCAGACGAAATTTTGTGTTTGTTGAGGTGGCAGTTGTATGTGAGGTAGTCATTAGTTTAGGGTTGACTGTACCTTCAAATATACCATACTGATGCTTTATCATATTCATTAATAATGCATGAGGAAAATGCAAAAGAAATCATAACTGTAGCAGAACTTGTATTTCTGATACAAACTCATCTTCATTTGCATGGACTTTAACTTTGATTTTCTTGGCCAAACTTACTGGTATCTTGAAAATTATAGTAGAACATGATTTTATACATCTGTGGATATGATAAGTCTGATACAATATTTGCGTCTGTTATATGTATAAGATCTACAATCACTTGCCTTTGGTTTGTGATTGTAAATGTTATACAACACATCAGCTCATATTGTATCTATTACATATTATAGTTACCTGCATTACGTAGAACATCCAAGACTGGTGTCAGGTCCTGTGCTATTTTTGGATAGTCTAACTTAGAACATCTGAACCATCCAGGCTTCCTTTGAAACAGTCTAATATACAACTTTTGACACTCAATAGAAAAACCCTGGAACTGTTCAATCACTTGCAGATCAGCGTCATTGAATAACTTTCTGTCTTCTTCATTTGAAAGAACTGTGTCAAGGACAAGCTTAAAGTTAGCCAAATAATAAGGATCTTCTTGATTGTTTTCTTCAGATGTGTTCATCTTTGACTCTAGATTAGCACATCCCTGTATGGTAATTGGATTTGCCATGGCAGAATCATTTGATTCTTTAGCTTGTAGCACTGTTGAGCACTTGTCAGTAGCATTGTTGTCAATAAAACAATCCGTATTTGCTACTAAATTGTTGCTACATGTACATGTACTGTTAGTTGCTGACAAGTTGCACTGTACAGTGTTTGTACACTCTATATTCATACTACAAGTTCTACATTCCTCTATCTTTATACTAGTTTCACACACATGTAGCTCAAGGCCAACAGTCTTAGTTACCGACATTTCTATGTCATTTCTTTTCGATTTCTTTCTTGTATTTTTATTATTTGCTGATTTACTTTCCAAGGAAGGCGAATGTTTCTTCTCTGGCAAAACTGACATTTCACAAGAGACATTTGTGCTAACAGGACTGACGAATTTGTTGTCTTTACTATTTGTTAGGTCTTTCATCGTTACATCTTCCGTTTCAACTCGTTCTTTATCCAGTGTACAAGATCTATCCAAGTGGTTATTTATGTCATCGTACAACACTTTGACATTGCATACAGGGCACCGAACGCTCCTTGGACGATGTGCATTATTGATCCAGTCAGTTATGGTTCGGTTTAAGCTTACTGCCTTCTCATCTGATGCAGTATGTTTACTTTCCTTCCTTCGTGGACTCCGTTCACTAGATGTTACTTTACGTTTGGTAGTTTCTGTGACAGTTTCATCGACAGAGTTAGACGAATCGCGTGTTGTTTCTTGGCATTTTCGATTTTCCACCAAAGTCAAAGAACTGGTACACAAACACAGATCTTTGTTACAGCTGATGCAAGTTGCTTGCTCTTTGTTCAGCGAGAGTTTCATCTTCTTTTTAGCTTTTCTCTCCAATGAATCCATAATCTATTATGTTATTGTAAAAATGTGTTCAATGGAATGAAATCGATTTGACCTGTCAATGAAGCAGAACCTTCATTGTGATCTGGTTGCACTACACATTCCAGTGACTGTCCAGTCATATATTTTAATTTATACACCATCTAGAGGTCCACAGCAGCACAAGTTACTTACAATCACAAAATACCTTGCAGAATATCACTTGTATCAGTTTTTGGACTAAAAAAAAATCCCATTTTCCTCACAAATCATTCATTCCAAAATTCCCGCCAAATTTTGTTTTGTTGGTCAGCGGTATCCTGTCCAGGCTCACTCGGTCACTCCAAGCACAGGGAACCCAGAAACTAAATTTGAACAAATTTCTTTGACGATGTTTTGAGAAAGTATGTGTTAAAATAAAAATAATCAAGATAGAAGAAGAACAGACCAAAGACGAAGTAGAGGCAAAGCCTGTTGCTGGACTGTCTGCCTCTGCTACGTTTTGTCGAACGATGTGTCGAACGATGTGTGACTGATGATATGTGAAAAGGACGTAAGTAAGCTTAAGTCTTATATTTAAAAGTAAGCTTACATCGAGTGACGAGTACATTGTATATGTCAGTTTTGTCACGCTATAGTTACGAGGTCATGTAGTACGAGTGTACTGAGGTTTTGTGTTTTGCACTTCTGTGCCACCGTGCTCACTGCTGATTGGACGAGATTCAGGATGGTAAACCCATTCAGGAAAACAACACGTAGAAAACACAAACATGGCGACCATCGCTGTAAGAAAGAAGTTACTTGGAGTTCCGTGGTATTTTCTTCGCCAGAATCCAGCATTTAGAGTGCCACGAGCTCTATCAAGCCTTCATTTACAATCGAGGAACAGTTCGACCAGGTAATGTGTGTCAGAGTGTACATAGCGCGTGGAAGTCATTAAGTTACTCCATACAATCCAAAGATGCAAGTCAGCAATATTTATTTTTGCGTGTACTTACATGTACATGTACGAAGAAGAAATAAAATACAAGCAGTTCTTCATGAAGTAGAATAATATTGGATATAGAGGTAAGCTTAAGTTTTAAAATCATATATAAAGCTTAAGCTTAAGTTTTAACTATTAAAGACTTAAAACAATAACATAAACAATAAACTTAACATAATAAGCCAATAAGGAGGATTGTCAAATGATTCCAGCCCCTAAGTTGGGGATGCTCATGTGAAAGGGGCAGGGATGATTGTCCCATTCCACCCATACATTAGTCATTACAATGTACTTCCATTCCACCCTGTTGGTAGAGTATCGATCAGTCTGCAGCCAGTGCAGGGGATCAGACGATCAAACTCCTGCCTGCTATAGGTAATAGAACACCACTTGGGGTCCAAAGTTCTGTGTACAATTATTAATGCAATAGTTATAATTATCGGATGTACATATAATTGAATTAATAGGCCACTTAGCAAGAAATTGAAAGAAGATGCAGAAGTAGTTGTTATTGGTGGCGGATGCCTGGGTACTAGCATTGCATATCACTTGGCAAAGGCAGGCTTACCTGATGTAGTGCTTCTTGAGAAATCTGAACTGACTGCTGGTTCGACATGGCATGCTGTAAGCATATCAATATTTATATGCATTTGTATTGTTAGTTCAGACCTGTCATGTTCTTAGCAGAAGCCAGGACAATTCTACCCTGCTAGCAGAGGTCTTTTCTCCCTTCTTTCTTTTGAAGACTTTAGCCCAGATAAAATTCCCTCTGCTCGCAGGATAGGACAATTCCACCGTCTGTCAAGATGACAAATGCAATATAGCCACCTGTCCTGGCTATAAAATTTGCATTTTAAAAGTTAATTTGAACAGCTGTTAAACAATCTACTGAGAATCCTGTCATTAAAGCAGTATTAGGAGATTATAGCATGCATACATACTGTACTGTACGCATGTACAATGTAGGTACACGGTGGGCATAAATGTCCCCAAAAATGATCAGATTGAATTTTTTTGAAACTCCCAAAACTGATATTATTTTGTTCTTCTCTTGATAACAACGCTAAAATCGAAAACTGTTTTGAAATTGAACAAGGGAAACTAAAGTTATGAATATTTTTAACTTGATATTTTTTCCCGGGAAAATTTGGCAGGAAATAATTCATACAAAACCATGGGTGAAAACAAACTTCTACAAACTACTTTTTGGTTTGAAAACATGTTAAATGCACACATATGTTATTCTCTTTTGAAATATGTACTTATATGTTTAATTTATATGCTTGTGTTTAAATTCAAATTTCATCACAATTGCAACTTTTTATTATGATGTCATCATTGCGTCAAATTTTGCCATCGAGTATGTTAAAATCACATACTACTTTTACTAAATAAACTCTGAAATTTTTATTTCATGACATTGAAGATTTTTGAAAATATGACTGTTTTATTTCAATGACACATTTAACCTGATCATTTTGGGGTCATGCATTTATCCCCACCATGGTAATTGATCATGAATGCAGTGGTGGATCCAGGGGGAGACGGGGGGCTGGACCCCTCTGTCATTCCTGAGGTTCAATTGATTGTTTTATCCTAGCTAGGTTGTGAAAAGGTCCAACAGGTGTTGCTTAGTATACGTTTGGACCGCCCCTGTCAAAAATTTCTGGATCCTCCCCTGGAATGTGCTCCTTTTGCTGTGTATCTTATATTGTGATATTTGTACATGTATGAGTGGGAGTACAACTGTGTAGTTACGGTACAGTTGTTCCTTGCAGTGATGCATGGTGTTGTGTGGTGAGTGTGCAGTGTCCAAGCATTCTGATTGGTTGAGCAATGATTTTATGTGCTGTGATTGGTTGAATATGCGGTGATCGAAACTCTGTGCCATGTACATACCCCACTCATACGAAAACCTCTTTACATTTATAAGACATACAGCAAAATGGAAACTACATGTATTAGTACATGTACATATAAACAATACATGTACATGTTTTCTTCTATGTTTGATACCGCCAGCCAGCATGCTCAGCATCATGTTAGAGTAGATAGGATAAGCACGTTCAGCAACATGGGTGCCGCATGACCCTAAGATAACAATACAGGTGCCACGTGACCCTGAAACTGCACGACTGAGCGCTTGCCCATGTGCCATGATTTTAACTTAGCCTAAATATTCATTGAGCCACATTTAAATTACGTCTTAGGCTGGAATGACAACATATTTCCAAAGTGGAAACAATTTAAAACATATTCATTACTACAGTATCAAACTGTTTGAATCACTGGAGTCAGAAACAGGACAGGTATGGGTTTTATTGTGTGGGTACAATACGTACTCTAACAAACTATAGATACTTAAGGTACAGTTTACAATGTACATGTACGTACTCTAACAGACTGTAAGGTACATGTACATGTACTTACAATGTACATACTAGGTCTTAAACTAACATACTGAAGGGTACATGTACTTACAATGTACATACTCTAACATATGCATACTGTTAACTTACAATGTACATGTACACATACTAGGGCTATAGAATGGTCTCTGTGAAAAATAATGTACCAGGTCTCTGCAAAATCTGAGCAAGTCTCAAAATCCCAGCATTCCAGGAAAAGAGTGTCACATTCTGGATTTCGTAAAAATATGTAGCTCGAAATCTGGAATTTTCAAAGTTCAAACGAAATAGTGAAGTTTCGGTCTCGGATTTTTAAACAGTCAAGTGTCTCGACATCTCTCGGATTTGACTTTGACCATTCTATAGCCCTGATCATACTCTAACATACATGTGATGTAATAAGGTACAAGTTATTGTACTTACAATGTATAAACTAGTTAACACACTATGTACGATGTACATGTATAGACTAGTATACTTTTTGTATTCTTTGAATATTATGGTATTGAATTTCTCAGCAAGTTGGTTTTCATACCCCTGGAAGTTTGAGGCTATGTACAACACCAGAACGCATGGATGAAGCTCGTTATCAGATGGCACGTCATGGGTGGCATAAAGCACCCCAGTGGCTGGTTACCCCTGAAGAAATGGAAAAGATGGTTCCTATTATGAAGATGGATGGTGTGTTGGGTGGACTATTCAACCCAGGTACAGCATGCATACTGTAATATATTAAGTATATTTAGTAAATATAAACCCTTCTGACGACTGATATATCCGCTGATATATATGTCCACAGCTGAGAGATGGTTCGAAAAATAAACAGTTGGCCGAGAAGCAAAGCTTCGAGGGCAAAGTCTGTGATATTTTGTGGACCATCTCTCAGCCAAGGACATTATCAGCCGATATACCTGTAAGCCAGAAAGGGGTTTATTTATTTTATAACCCTTCGATAAATTTTCTATGTACATCTTCTGTAAATAAAACACTCGGCTTTTGTTGACTTTTTCGGAAAAGAAAAAACCTTTTTTAATCCACTCTAAATTGTTTGTTGAATGCTTTGGGTAGTAAACAAGTCAATTATTCAGAGCATATTCAGAATGTATATACATGTACAGTAATACCATGATCGCCTTGGTTTCCTTTGTCCTTCCAGGGACATACAAACCACTAAATCTCCCTTCTCCTATTTTCCGACCGGGAAATTTAGTAAGACAATGCAGAAATCCATTGTCTAATTTTCCTGGCGGGAAAATTAGAGAATGGAGACTCAGGATCGTCCCCAGTTTGTCCCTCATATAACAATCACTGGGACCTTGGACAGAGTAGTCTGTCTGAATTATGTTTAACCTGAAAGCTGGCTCTACTCCAAGTTAGTCAAGAGTCTAACACATGTGGGATGCTATGTCCTCGACTCTGCGCATGAGCATCGCATATGCAAAGACTGGAATTCTTTCTTTTCTGGACTAAAATCTTGGAACTCTTTATTTCTTGTCTTTTCCCATTACTTACTAAACGTTAGTACACCTACATGTACATGTACATGTACCCTGCGAGCAGTCATAGTGAGGTTTTCTTCTCCAAGAAAGGAAACCTCTGCTCGCAGGGTATTGCACACCATGAAGTTTTTTTATCGTATTTTCGGGCACTTTCCCTTGATTGGTCAACTTCATTGTCTTTTACAAAGGCAAAACAACTCCATGATTTGTGACCAAAATGTCGACGATTAAATATTCCTAAGCTGACTAAAAATACTCGATCATTGGACATTGCATGTACAAATGAAACAAAGCATCACAGTTTCTAAACTCTCCCTCGGCTTGCAGGAAATTTAATCACTATAATTTCCCTCGTCATGGTATTACTTATAATTGCATTTCACTTTAATAGGCCATCTTTGTAGCCTTGCTTTCGGGGTTTTATCCGAGTTGCATGGATTTATTTGGAACAAGAGACCATAATACTAAGAGAGCGAATCTCGTACTGATGTGTGGTCCATGCTCGTGGTGCTAAATCTATTTTTAGTAACCGGAAGGTGAGCGCATGTTAGTGAAATCTGACTTCCGGCAGATTCATGATGTTAAATGAACGTTAAATCCCCGGCTATGCCACGTTACTTCCCCGGCCTTCCCCGGGGGTTGGGGGGCCGGGGTTTCAATTGACTGATGCATAAAAACCGACGTACGAGTCATAGTTAGGACTTGAAGTCAGTTTTGGTTGGCATAGATTTGTGCTTTTTACTTCTAGTCTCGTGCTTTGTTGCAAGTATTTTCATTTTCATTTTGCCATATAATAACAACATTCAGAGCCGGCGTTTTACCGGAAGAGTTTTTTTCTCCCGGAAGTCAGATTTCGCTAAAGTGTGCTCACCTTCCGGTTACTAAAAATAGATTCAGCGCCACGATCATATCTCAAACATCATTCCGCGCGATTCGCTCTCTTAGTATTATGGTCTCTTGTTTGGAACAGGTGTCTGCCATTTTGAAAATAGTGAGAAGAGAGGGCCCTGGGGATGAGGTTGTGGGTTTCCTTTGTAACCAATGTGTGAACCCAGGTGTGAACCTGTGTGTGGGGTTTAGCCGTGTGAGCCGTGTGGTGATTAAAAGCTAGTGTCCAGGACTGCGCAATACTAGACTATCTGTGGAAGAGTCTAGTGCAATACTAGCAGAGCGCCTGGTTGATTTTCGTTACAATAATGAGCTAGATATGCAAATGGTACCATGTTTTGAAGGGTAATTATTGTCAAAAAAGTAAACAAATCCACTTGGAATTGACATATTTCCCTAGAAATTTCATTTTTGTTCAAAGATTATATAACTCTTAATTTCTATGACAATTTCAACAAAATAGTGCAGAAAATCAAGAAAATCAAAATAGTGTGATTGGGTGCGATTTTAGGCCAATAATGAGGAATTGCACCCACGCACTCTTTCAGTTGTCCTGTATAAAGGTACCAACAAAAGTGTACCAGCTTAGACTCTTTTGGTCCTTTTAGATTTGTGACAACCTTTTAAAAGTTGTCGAATCGTGGATCTGGACCCTGGAACCCTAAAAGGTACGACAGGCATCCCCATTTGTATATGGCCCCCCCCCCCCCCCCCCCCCCCCCCCCCCCCCCCCCCCCCCAAACCAGGCCTATAGGTATGCAAATAAAATCAGACTGCATCCAAGGAGACACAGAAAATACATTCCATCGTTTGAGTAAACTGCTAATTTCCTAAAATTTCTTTGTTACGCAGCTGGCATGTGTATGAATAAATAACGTTTCCTTTGCGTTGAGTTTGTGATTGTCAGCCGTTTTCACTCGCTCACTCTGTTGTAAAATTACCATGGTAACAATTTTCATTAATTACGTATTGTAACAAACACTTTTTACCCTGATAATGGCCACAATGGCCGAAAGCTCGGCGAGGGGGACATTGGGGGGTAGCTGATACCGCAATACCGCATCAAAAAATAAAAATACCATTATACGGCATCTAAAATTGAAATTTGAAACAACAGTATAGTAATTCAAGAAAATAAGCTTCATCTACGCTATTTTTTGACGGATTTATTCCAAGCTTTCAGGTTCCAGACGGGTCCATCGTCAGGGAAATGATGGTACAATAGAAATGCATTGTACCATCATTTCCCTGACAATGGGTCTGGAACCCGAAAGCTTGGAATAAATCCGTCAAAAAATAGCGTAGATGAAGGTTATTTTCTTGAATTGTAAATGAATCCTACGCACAAACAATCTTAAAAACAGTAGTAATGTTTTGGAAACCATCGGAATCCCGAAATACGCTAAAGAAATTTGAATTTCACCGAATACTGTAGCCCCAAATCGCCAAATACCGCATACCGCAGACCAGGATGATACCGCAACACCGCATCTGAAAATAGAAAATACCGTAATATCGCACAAAAAATTGACGGATTCTACTATATACCTCCTCGGAATAAATTCTCAAAACTCAACGCGTGAAACATTTGGTTTAGCTTGGGGCCCCCAAATCAAGTGACCCAGGGATAAATGCCTGGATTTATCTGTATCTAGTTGAATAGAAAGCAGCACTTATGTGTCAAACTGATACTGGCTAGTACTCTGAATTAGTCATGTATTTGTATTACAATAACTGGATGTGATGTACTAATTATTATTGTATAATTTGTGTTTAGGTGATGGGCATCTTGATCCCTATTCTCTGACCCAGGCTCTAGCCATTGGAGCAAGGAAGTATGGAGCAGAAATCTATATGCCAGCACCAGTTACAGCACTAAACTACAGGACTGATGGACGGTGGGATGTACACACAGAACATGGAGTTATCAACACCAAACATGTTGTAAATGCTGCAGGTATGCTACAATATTAACTACTGTACACATGCATAATGCTGCAGGTACACTAGTACATTAACTACACATGCATATGCTGCAGGTACACTAGTACATTAACTACACATGCATATGCTGCAGGTACACTAGTACATTAACTACACATGCATATGCTGTAGGTACACTAGATAAGTACATTAACTACACATGCATATGCTGCAGGTACACTAGATAAGTACATTAACTACACATGCATATGCTGCAGGTACACTAGATAAGTACATTAACTACACATGCATATGCTGCAGGTACACTAGTACATTAACTACACATGCATATGCTGCAGGTACACTAGTACATTAACTACACATGCATATGCTGCAGGTACACTAGTACATTAACTACACATGCATATGCTGCAGGTACACTAGTACATTAACTACACATGCATATGCTGCAGGTACACTAGTACATTAACTACACATGCATATGCTGCAGGTACACTAGTACATTAACTACACATGCATATGCTGCAGGTACACTAGTACATTAACTACACATGCATATGCTGCAGGTACACTAGTACATTAACTACACATGCATATGCTGTAGGTACACTAGATAAGTACATTAACTACACATGCATATGCTGCAGGTACACTAGATAAGTACATTAACTACACATGCATATGCTGCAGGTACACTAGTACATTAACTACACATGCATATGCTGCAGGTACAGTACATTAACTACACATGCATATGCTGCAGGTACAGTACATTAACTACACATGCATATGCTGCAGGTACACTAGTACAATATTTGCATCTGATAAAAATTATCTACTAGGCATTTTAAAATAATTGATGAGGACAGAACGAAGAAAATTACAGTACCGTGGAAATCAATAATTTTCTCGAAAATGTTTTAAAATGAAGAAATAGAAAACGAGCACGCGTGCTATGTGCAAATTTATAGCACGCGGGGACTGATGAGAACACGAGAGAAGTGTTAAGAGAAGCATGACGCGTAGCGGAGTGCTTCTCAACACTTCTCGAGTGTTCTGATCAGTCCCCAAGTGCTATAAATCTGCACATAGCACAGCGGGCAAGTTTTCTATTTCTTTTATAAAATACAATTATGATTTTAAGGCAAGATTTCAATTTTGTTCGTTACAAAATAGTTTGAATATCTGCACGCACGTGCTGTGTGCTCTCATAAAGCATGCGGAATATGCATCCTTTGGCCAATCAGAGCGCGCGTTATATCATAGTTATTTTATAATAGTTTTTAAATAGTGTTTCATAGCTCAGATATCCAAACAAATCAAAGCTCAGGTCAGCTGCACTTTTTCAACATTTAGAACTTGGTGTTTGGATATCAAATGAAATGTTCTTTTTCTTGTTTGATATACCGTAGAATTCCTATTATAGTAATGTTCCCCCCGAAAATAATGGCACCCTGAAAGTAACGTTAGTTTTTGCCTTTCTTTATCAATCCCGAAAGTAACGACCTCCCCGAAAATATCGGTCCTGAAACTAATGTGGTCTTATATGTAAGTGAGATGATCACAGTCTGCTAATACGGTATAAATAGTCGTCCGCTTAGCTGCTTGTTTTTGACTGTATTGATTGTAAATAGGATTTTTTAGGTTTATTTAGTTAGTTCATATTTGTAAGAGCATCGAGACCTTGTGGGATGCTCCCAATATCTATTATTATTATTATTATTATTATTATTATTATTATTATTATTATAATTATTATTATTATTATTATTATTATTATTATTAAATAACAGTATTATTGAACACAGCTGGCCCCTTTGGCCTGCTAAATTCAAAAGTAACACCGTTACTATTGGAATTCTACGATACTATACATTGCACTTACATGTAATTTATATACCTGCTTGCTGTCATTTAAACTTGACATAATTATTGTAGGTTTTTGGGCAAGAGAAATTGGTGCCATGGTTGGTAGTGATCTCCCTATAACACCTATTCACTATCAGTATATTGTCACGTCAACAATACCAGAGGTAGCAGCCATGGAACTTGAATTCCCTGTCATCAGAGATCTAGAGAACTCTTACTCCATTAGAAGAGAAAGGAATGGTTTACTGACTGCTCCTTATGAACACATGGATAAGATGAAACTACAAGAAGACTGGTAAGTAAAATGGACTAAATTGCTGTTTTTGCTGCAAGGGCGATCAGATAAAGACAATTCATCCCAGATACAGTCATGCTATTGCTGAGCTGCCAGTGATCGAATTCACATATTATGGCAGCTACTGGAACAAATCAGTCACGCAAACAAACCAAATATTCAATACTGCTACCAATCACCTGTGATGGTGACAAATACTGATCTACCCATGGTGGTAGATAAACCAATCAATACTGCTATCAATCACCTGTGATGGTGACAAATACTGATCTACCCGTGGTGGTAGATAAACCAATCAATACTGCTGTGCCAATCACCTGTGATGGTGACAAATACTGATCTACCCGTGGTGGTAGATAAACCAATCAATACTGCTACCAATCACCTGTGATGGTGACAAATACTGATCTACCCGTGGTGGTAGATAAACCAATCAATACTGCTACCAATCACCTGTGATGGTGACAAATACTGATCTACCCGTGGTGGTAGATAAACCAATCAATACTGCTACCAATCACCTGTGATGGTGACAAATACTGATCTACCCGTGGTGGTAACAACCTTGTGGTTAATAAACTACAAATCTAGAATTTTACCAGGGAAAAATCAATAGTGACGAGCATGAAAATGAGATTCTATCACGCTTCACTTTACAGTAATTATGCATTTATAATTTTAGACTATATATTATGGTTTTGACAAAGTCTATGGATTGTGTTTATGTTGATCCTAATGGTACTGCTGTTGTAATAAGGAATTTTAATTCCTTAATAAAAATATACAAATAGCTTATTTCTAATGTTGCACATTGAATTCAATAGTCGACACATCACAGCATTTCACTTTCTATTAGAAACGACTAACTAGTATATTCCATACTTGTTATAAAGTCTGTTGTAATATCTATTTTATATTTCTATGTACTATAGATTTAAGTTTGTAATTCCAAGGCAATTCAGTTCAGTCTGCAAGGTTAAGCATTGACCCTCCCCCTCGATTATGCACCTATCCCTCCCTAACAATAAAACCGGCACCCTGTACTATACTAAAAAATTGTTATGGTAGTCAGCCAATCAGGGCACACCCTGTACTATACTACTACTACTACTACTACTACTACTACTACTACTACTACTACTACTACTACTGCTACTACTACTACTACTACTACTACTACTACTACTACTACTACTACTACTACTACTACTACTACTACTGCTACTACTGCGATTACTACTGCTATTACTACTACTACTACTACTACTACTACTGCTACTACTACTACTACGTACTACTACTACTACTACTACTACTACTACTACTACTACTACTACTACTACTACTAACTACTACTACTACTACTACTACTACTACTACTACTACTACTACTACTACTACTACTACTACTACTACTACTACTACTACTACTACTACTACTACTACTACTACTACTACTACTACTACTACTACTACTACTACTACTACTACTACTACTACTACTACTACTACTACTACTACTACTACTACTACTACTACTACTACTACTACTACTACTACTGCTACTACTACTGCTACTGCTACTGCTGCTACTACTGCTACTGCCTGCTGCTGCTGCTGCTGCTGCTGCTGCTACTATATTTAATATTATTATTCATTCTCTGTTATAAATTCTGATCAATACAAATGCACAGTATCCTAAAATATCAGTGGTCAACATCAGTGCATTCAATGAGTTCTGCATTTAATTATTGTCTTTCTTGTGCAATTTGTGACTTCTTGAATGTATGAATTTATAAGAGATCAAATTCTCCAGATTTTATATTTCAGGTTTAAGGTGGCTCAAAGTAGTTTTTTACTGACCACACTTCTACTTTTCATTCAGCGAATTGATAGACTTATCCTAGACTGATCAAAACGACTTTTGCACCAGTTATCGGGCAAAGAGGGAAATTTAGAATTATGTCAATTTCAGCTTGATCGAGGTTTTTCTAAACTATCTCAAGATTTCGATGAGCTCTAGACTTGTGACTATATGCATGATATTAAACTACATACTAAAGCAAAGTAGCAGATACAGAATTCAAACTTTTTGATCAGAGAGCGATTTTGAATAATTCACATGTACAGTCATTCTCAAAAAGGTTGTCCAGATGAAAAGACTACAATACTACAATAAAGTCACGTGATGTCATTATGTTTTCAATGTCTGCGCGAAACTGCGAGTTGATACCAGCGCCATTACATTCATTTCTCACAATGCCGTGTACTTTTGCATCTCAAATTGAAATTCCACGCGAGGAAATTGAAAACATAATGGATCATGTGACTTTATTGTAATATTGTAGTCTTTTCATCTGGACAACCTTTTTGAGAATGACTGTATATTTTAGAAAATCTAGAAAAACTGATTTCAACGATCTTTGTTTATCGTTGCCAAGGAAACCTCGATCGAGCTGAAATTGACATAATTCTAAATTTCCATCAAAACTACTTTGAGTCAACTACTTTGAGTCACCTTAATTTGCACATCCCTTGATTTGTCATGGATTGTTCTGTAGGTGGGATGGTGTACCCCCTGGGTTTGGTAAAGAACTGTATGAGAGTGATCTAGACCGTCTTACAAATCCCTTGATTTGTCATGGATTGTTTTGTAGGTGGGTTGGTGTACCCCCTGGGTTTGGTAAAGAACTTTATGAGAGTGATCTAGACCGTCTTACAAATCCCTTGATTTGTCATGGATTGTTTTGTAGGTGGGATGGTGTACCCCCTGGGTTTGGTAAAGAACTTTATGAGAGTGATCTTGACCGTCTTACAAATCCCTTGATTTGTCATGGATTGTTTTGTAGGTGGGATGGTGTACCCCCTGGGTTTGGTAAAGAACTTTATGAGAGTGATCTAGACCGTCTTACAGATAACCTACAAGGTGCAATGGAACGTTTTCCTGTTCTACAGACTGCAGATATTGCAAGTGTAGTGGCAGGTCCAATAACATACTCACCAGATGTACTACCAATGTTGGGCCCTGATATTGAAGTACCTAACATGTGGCTTGCTATTGGTACTGGATATGGCATAATACATTCAGGTATTGTTCAGTAACTAGCAACCCTAGACATCATCAAAGTAACCTGTACATGTATATGCTAGCAGCAGCTAAAACACTCAACTTGCATCAAAATGGCTAAGGCAGGATGGCCTTTAATAATAGTGATTATCTTAGCAGCCGGCACAGGGTTGTGGAACCCAGTTGGTGATTTGAGGTCATCGATGACGATGAACGGCCTGCATATTTAGAGCGACTAATTATGTGAATTACCTGTGGCTCAACATTGTATTTCCCATACAGTACGGATGCTCATGTTGTATCTATTAATACTAATAATAAATAATAAATAATAATAAACTTTATTAACAGGTCTTAATGATCTAGCTTACAGTGACAGCAGGCTAATTGGGGACACCTATCTAAAAAAATTGATATAAAAGAAAAAATATATATATCACCTAATAATAATAACTTTCAGAATAGCGGTGGCAGATCCAGAGGGGTTCCAAAGGGTTCCAAGGAACACCCCCATGGATTCAAATTACTGGATCCGTCACTGAATATTGTTTACAATAATAATACCATGATCACCTCGGTTTTCATTGTTCCACGAGGGACATTTAACATCGAACATCCCTCGCGAAAGCTCTAAGTCGAGCATCGCTCATGCATAGTAATGAGGGAAATTTAGACTAAATATCCCTCATTACTATGCATGAGGATGCAAGTCAGTCCCTCATATACACCAGGTGTACACACAATCATTGGGACCCAAGAGCAAACCAAATAGTATTTAATCGCTCCTCTACTTATGACGACTCGAGCATTCAAGACGTGTGGGATGTGTGAAGCTCAATACAGTGGTATTTTGATATCCACAACATCGTTAACGCATGCGCAATAGAAGGAAATGCACAAAAGTCGAATTCAAAGGATATTTGATTAGACCTATTTCTGTTATTTGTTCACACAATGAGTTGGCACTTTCCTCTTTTTCTGTATGTGCTTTTTAGTATTTTGAGTCTCTCTTACTTGCTCCACTTCGTCATCTCTCATAAAAGTAAACCGACCTTCCGCCATTTCTGATCTGTTTACCTTCAGGTACTCCTTACTATAACTAATTTATACTCTTTTATTGTGTAAATGAAACAAAGATGTGCAACATGAAGCATTCCCCAGAGTACAGTCTAATCAAGACTCTTTCACAAAACACTATAATATATTCTCCTTTGCGCCGTTAACTCAAGCCTGTATTTTTGTCCATTTCCTCGGTGATCATGGTATTACAAACTAATACCATGGCTTCTTCGGGATATTAGTGATTAAATGTCCCTCAGCCTCGGGAAGTTTAGTAAAAGTCCCTCGCCCGGAGGCTCGGGACTTCCACTAAACTTCCCTCGGCTTCGGGGACATTTAATCACTAATATCCCTCAGTGCCATGGTATTACTTATAAAAATTCAAAATACAACCATGTACATTATACTATACTGCCTTGTAAGCAATAAAGTGTACATGTTGCTATTCCAGGCATATAAAGTGACTACATCTGTACTTATGCATTCTCTCTCTGAACAGGTGGTGTTGGGAAATATCTGTCTGACTGGATAATCAATAGTGAGCCCAGCTACGACCTTAATGAGGTAGATCCAGGTCGTTATGGCAAATGGACAACAAGAGAATATGTACACACCAAGGCTCGTGAGACCTATGGGTTAAATAACCAAATGACACATCCTAAACTAGAACGATTTTGTGGCCGACCAATGAGGACAAGTGGTATATATCAGGTACAGTAACATTCAGATCATTGTGTCCTTGTCATGTGTCCTTGTCATGTACTAAATACTTACAAGTATGGTATATAATTATATGCAGTACATGCATACATACAGTCATGCAGTATATTGCAACCTCAACTTCAAAACAAACCTGTTTCAGAGAACCCTTGACCGTGGTGCAGAGATGGGTTTCCATGCAGGCTGGGAGCAACCAAACTGGTTTGTCTTGCCTGGTGATGATGGTGGTTACAAACCCAGCTTTAGCAGGACTAACTGGTTTGAACCTGTTGGACGGGAAGTGAACCTTGTCTTGAACAACGTTGGTGTCATTGACATCTCTACTTTTGGTAAATTTGAAGTGACTGGTAAAGACGCTGCAAGGTTCTTAGACATCATGTTTGCTAATAGTTTACCCAAGGTAATTACCATTCATATTCTCCATTTAGAGTACGTACCAAAGGAACTGGTTGCCTTTGCTTTCTGTATTGATGCATGGTCATTGTTATCTAGATTGGGTCCACCAATATTAGCCACATGTTGACTTCAAGTGGTCGTGTCTATTCCGAGATGACAGTGTCAACACTGGGTCCTGATCACTTCTTCCTGCTCACTGGAAGTGGATCTGAGTACCATGACCTCAGGTAGGCATCAAATGGGTTTTGTCTTCTCAGTGTCAGTTTATTACCAATCTTTGCATTACTACAATGTATGTGACCGCTCAAGACGAAAGTTGTGACTGGTAAGTTTGCTCATAAACATCAAATATACCAACTGTAGCTTCTTGAAACTTGGGTGGTCACTGCGGAACTCGGGCGGTCGCTGTGGCTTCTTGAAACTCGGGTGGTCGCATAGTAATGTAAATGGTGGTAAGAAATGAACAGCTTTTTAACTTGTGTTTCCTAACAGATGGTTGATGGGCCACGCCCGTAAGGGAGCATATGAAGTCTCCTTCAGTAATGTTACAGACGAAATGGACGCTTTGGGTGTGGCTGGACCAAAGGCCCGAGATGTGTTGTCCAAGTTGACATCAGAGGATTTAAGTCACAAGTCATTTAAGTTTTCATCACACAAATATATCGAGATGGCTGGAGTACCAGTAAGGGCTATAAGGATATCTTATACTGGTAAGGTATACAGTACTGTATATGCTGTAGGTATACAATTACATGTATGGACTGTATTGTAACTGTGCATTAGTTGTGCAATATGTGGAGTATGGGAAAAAAAGTATGGGATACCACAGAATATGCTTTAGCATAGAGTCCAGTTCTCTGTCATCCAATCAGTTGCCTGGTTACTAAATTAAGAAAGAATGTAGGATGTTGTCATGTAAAACTCCCTCAATACATCGTTGGTAATACTTTGAAGTATTCTCCTTTTTCAGTTTATGAATTATAGATTTCTCGAGCCATTATTCCTTTGAAATATTTTAGCTGCCAAATTTGGGGAGCGGTTTATATGTGGGTGTGGCTCATAAGCTCATATGTGGTTGGGGTTTATAGGTGGGTGTGGCTTATATATGTGGATGGGGTGTAATACAAATGTAGGTGGGTGTGACTTATATGTGGGTGTGGCTTATATGTGGATGGGGTGTAATAGATGGGTGTGACTTATATGTGGGTGTGGCTTATATGTGGGTGTGGCTCATATGTGGGTGTGGCTCATATGTGGATGGGGTGTAATAGGTGGGTGTGACTTATATGTGGGTGTGGCTTATATGTGGATGGGGTGTAATAGATGGATGTGACTTATATGTGGGTGTGACTTATATGTGGGTGTGGCTTATATGTGGTTGTGGCTTATATGTGGGTGTGACTTATATGTGGGTGTGACTTATATGTGGGTGTGGCTTATATGTGGTTGTGGTTTATATGTGTGTGTGGCTTATATGTGGGTGTGACTTATATGTGGGTGTGACTTATATGTGGGTGTGGCTCATACGTGGATGGGATTTATAGGTGGGCGTGGCTTATATGTGGGCGTGGATTATATGTGGACGTGGCTTATATGTGGGTGTGGCATATATGTGGGTGTGGCTTATATGTGGATGGGATTTATAGGTGGGCGTAGCTTATATGTGGGTGTGGCATATATGTGGGTGTAGCTTTATATGTGGATGTGGCATATATGTGGGTGTGGCTTATGCACAACTTTGTATGATAAGTTATTGTTTTGCAGGCGAGTTAGGTTGGGAACTATACTGCAAGAAAGAGGACACACTCAAACTCTATGATGCAATCATGGATGCTGGTAAAGAGCATGCCATTGGAGACTTTGGTACCTTTGCCATGAACACCCTTAGACTTGAGAAAGGCTTCAGGGCTTGGGGACTAGAGGTAAGACTTTGGCCATCACCAGCCTTAGACTAGAGAAAGGCTTCAGGGCTTGGGGACTAGAGGTAAGACTTTGGCCATCACCACCCTTAGACTAGAGAAAGGCTTCAGGGCTTGGGGACTAGAGGTAAGACTTTGGCCATCACCACCCTTAGACTAGAGAAAGGCTTCAGGGCTTGGGGACTAGAGGTAAGACTTTGGCCATCACTACCCTTAGACTAGAGAAAGGCTTCAGGGCTTGGGGACTAGAGGTAAGACTTTGGCCATCACCACCCTTAGACTAGAGAAAGGCTTCAGGGCTTGGGGACTAGAGGTAAGACTTTGGCCATCACTACCCTTAGACTAGAGAAAGGCTTCAGGGCTTGGGGACTAGAGGTAAGACTTTGGCCATCACCAACCTTAGACTAGAGAAAGGCTTCAGGGCTTGGGGACTAGAGGTAAGACTTTGGCCATCACTACCCTTAGACTAGAGAAAGGCTTCAGGGCTTGGGGACTAGAGGTAAGACTTTGGCCATCACCACCCTTAGACTAGAGAAAGGCTTCAGGGCTTGGGGACTAGAGGTAAGACTTTGGCCATCACCAGCCTTAGACTAGAGAAAGGCTTCAGGGCTTGGGGACTAGAGGTAAGACTTTGGCCATCACTACCCTTAGAGTAGAGAAAGGCTTCAGGCTTGGGGACTAGAGGTAAGACTTTGGCCATCACTACCCTTAGACTTGAGAAAGGCCTCAGGGCTTGGGGACTAGAGGTAAGACTTTGGCCATCACCAGCCTTAGACTAGAGAAAGGCTTCAGGGCTTGGGGACTAGAGGTAAGACTTTGGCCATCACCACCCTTAGACTAGAGAAAGGCTTCAGGGCTTGGGGACTAGAGGTAAGACTTTGGCCATCACCAGCCTTAGACTAGAGAAAGGCTTCAGGGCTTGGGGACTAGAGGTAAGACTTTGGCCATCACCAGCCTTAGACTAGAGAAAGGCTTTGGGGCTTGGGGACTAGAGGTACATGTAAGACTTTGGCCATCACCACCCTTAGACTAGAGAAAGGCTTCAGGGCTTGGGGACTAGAGGTAAGACTTTGGCCATCACCAGCCTTAGACTAGAGAAAGGCTTTGGGGCTTGGGGACTAGAGGTACATGTAAGACTTTGGCCATCACCAACCTTAGACTAGAGAAATGCTTCAGGGCTTGGGGACTGGATGGAATATTATTGCTTTCGTGTGATCATCCTGGAAAGTATACTCCATATTAATGTATGGAAAAGCATGTTTAATTTAGGGATGAAATTTCACCCATGTGCTGAAGACAGGGATGAACCTGTCCTGGTATAAACTTGTCAGACCATGAAATCATGTAAACATTCAGCAAGAAACAAATGACCAAACATCGAGGTGAAACTCATCCTGTTATTAAATAACTACCATGCCAATGCCAGGGGTCTCAGGTCCAATAATGTGACTCGTTGCCAATCATTTTCCTCATGATTGTCCAGTCCAATTTATAAAAGATACAAATTGTTTGATTTAGGGTGCAGCATCAACATCTATTTTTCCTTGTTTTTCAGATGAATTTAGATTGTACTCCACTTGAGGCAGGATTAGATTATTTTATCAAATTTAACAAGGTACAGAAATATTTTTTGTTCATAGACTTTGGAATGCTTTGTTATCGGGAACCAACATGGCCGTCATGACGTCATGTGCAAATCAGCAATAGCATGTGAAGCTGGGCCCTCAAAATAAAGTTATCAGTTCATGAAGTGATTTGATTATTTCTAACTTTGTGATTTAATTTTCTCAGGAAAGCAATTTCATTGGGAAAGAAGCTCTTCTCAAGCATAAAGAGAAAGGCATTACCAAGAAGCTTTGCTTTTTGACTGTAGAAACAACAGATACTGACCCTGAAGGCAATGAAACAATATGGTTTGGTGGAAAGGTATGTATATACTAATAATAATAATAAATAAGTTCTTGAGAAACGCATCATACAATAGTCTCGATGCTTTTAACAATTAATAAGGACGAAACAGTGGCTAAATAGAAAAAAAAAGGTATTAAATATTCCTAGTAAACAGGAAGGTTTTAAGTGAAGATTTGAAGGCAGCAACAGAGGCAGAGTGTTTTAAGGGAGAACTATATGGATTGATATTTAATATACCGTATTTCCTTGAATAAAAGCAATGTGCATGTGTATTTAAAAGTTCTATTATAGGGTGTGCGTTCATTCGAGGGTACTACAGTAAAAACCCGCATAAAAGAACCCCTATTTTTCCAAGTCAGGCTGAAATGGTGGTGTCTAGTGAGAAATCAGGCTGAATAGGTTCTTAACAGGTTCTTATTTACAGGGCAAAAAAAAACAATTATTGTTCCTGATATGGTGTATTTCCTTACAATTTATTTTAACTAGTGAACTATTGACCCTGAAAGGTCTAATATTCACACTAAACATTAACAACCCAACTGTATAGTAAATATAATATTTCTGCATATTCAGCACCGACTGTACCTGTGTGTGTTCTGAGCTTTAGTCATTTTTCACATAAGAACCTGCTTCATTTGTCAGGCTGAACTGGTTCTTATATATTGGGTGCTTAATTGGCTAAATTTCAGCCTGGAGGTTCTTAATCCACAGTTTCTTATATGCGGGTTTTTACTGTATATACAATATTCGCGTCCGATCTGTATGGGATTTACAAACTCGAGCCATCGATGTATAATCGATGATCCAATCCAACGATGTATAAGTGGATGTTTTACTATAATTTGGATGATAGGAAACAGTTTGGCCGAGAAAATCCAACTTAAAGTTGAATGCAAATGAGGACGAATCTCTTGCCGATTTACAGATGTCTGCTACGCTTATGATTTCTATTGTATTTTCCTCATTAATTATTCATGAATTCGATAACTGTATCTACACAAGTGAAAAATATTAATTACAGAAATTGCAGCTTTGCAATTACAGTACAGTGTATCATGTTGCATAATAAGTGAAAGAATAAGCAATCCTGACAAAGGCTAATAATTTCAAGTTAGATATTTGCATACTAGGAATTGTAAATTAGAAATTAATTAGGGCATCTCAGAATTGTGGCAACAAAAATGTACGTCAGGCTATATTTTCAACCTGTTGTCTTCTGTGTAGGTTGTTGGAAACACCACTACCGGTACATATAGTTACACTCTCAGGAAAAGCATTGCCTTTGCTTACCTTCCACTGGAGTTGACAGAGCTTGGTTCTAGGGTAGAGGTAGAAGTCCTTGGCCACAAGTGTCCTGCTGTTGTCGTCAAAGAACCACTATTTGACACAGAACCTGTACGGACTCACAAAGCCAACAAACAAAATATGAGCTAGTTTATTATCAATCATTAGAATTTAGCACAATATACAAAATGAAGACATTGATTCAGTCATCATGGGCTGGTATGGATACAGAGGGTCTGTTGTTGAAACAATGTATAAACTTAGATCAACGTTTACATTGTAGATATATCTATTAGATAGATGGATAGATAGATAACCTTTATTTTTAACACGATAATAATAAAAGCTAGAAGCTTGTGGGGTCGTGCATAAATTAACAGTAAAGTAACATAAGATAATATTACAACTATATATACTGTAATAAAAATATAATTTTTTTTTGTAGCTATTGTTTCATGGTATCTGGTACAACAGATCTATAGCCCTCGTCAGGCTCGGACAACTTAGTGACATCTAACTAAAGTGTATTTTATTATTGTAAGTGTTCATGTTTTATACATGAAAACAATGTTATTGGTTATGATTTTGGGCTTCCTGTGGTATGCGCGACACCACAGGTAACCCGCCAAAAGGATGACATTCAAAGTCGATTTTCCCACTCAATTTGTGAAAATCTGAAACTATTTCTTCACTCAAGTATATTACATCTCTAGAGCTATCTATGGTCTGAGTTCCGTTACAAACAGAAATCTAAAAGCAGGTAAAAACGATCATTTAAATGTGGGCTTCCTGTGGTGTGCTCAAATATTAAAACGCCAGAAATTCGGTTAACATTCAACCTAAATACAGCAAATTAAAGTTTTATCGAGGCTTCCTATAGATATTTCGTATTTCTAAGTCATATTTGTCTCAAAGTTTAAGCTTTGAAAATTTTCGATTTTAAATATGAAGGGTTGCCCATGAAAACGGCCTAAGTGACTTTTCTGATGATTTTTAAAATATTATGCAATTGCTTCAAAAATACACCTAGCTACTGGCTTATTGATACCTATATAAACATGGTTTGGTCACATTCAGAGCGATTACACTAGAAAAAGAGCTTGTTGTGCAGTTTTTCATAGAAATCAAAAATGCGCGTTTTTGACGTCATGACAATGTGCGACATTTGACTTTGATTTTCTTCCAAAATACACGTCATTGTGAAACAAAACGCCACTTGCTCAGCAAACTTTCATCTCTCTTCTTGATATATTCGGGGATTTTTCCCTGTCTCTTCCATAACTCGCCGATCAACAGCCATTTCAATTCGACTATTTCAGGATCCCTGTTGTTTTCGAACGCACGACCGAACTGCATTCTGGGATATCATGAAACTTTTTGTCAGCGACATTCAGGGGCTTTCTCAGTATATCACCGTCCTGAATTCCTGAAAATTTGAATAACAATAGTTCATATTGTTGTATGCCTCGTTCTACAAAGAGTTCTTGATTTGAATAACAAAGGTTTTTCAGGATAGTGATATACTGAGAAAGAAAGTCTTTTATCACCCGGACCTACAGGCAAAATAATGCACCGGTTGCATTATTTACATTTTGTCTTCACTACTCATCAACGACACAATTGTTCAGGAACAACCTGTTTATTGTGGATATGCAGCCAGCGCCCCGCAGTGCAATCACTGCAAAGACCTGATATGCAGCCAGCGCCCCGCAGTGCAATCACTGCAAAGACCTACACTACGTAGAAATTCTATCTAGTATTACATACAATATCAATTGCTGAGCGGGACACGAAAAACCATACATAAAAAACCCTGTGGGAAAAAATATGGAAACGTGTTCTCCAACCCATGCTGCAGCAATGCTTCTGGAGGTTACAAGCTCTATACAAAACACTCGGACGTTGGAGACTTAGTCGTCTACCTCCGACAATTGATAAGCAGTGTCTTAATAGAAAAACATACAATAATTTTTTACACAAACAACAAAAAACTGAAAAACCAGCTAAGGATGGGTGCTGGCCTAGAATGCTGCCCGTGTGCAATACTCGCTCTAAAATACACGTATACCATCATGCACTTCGCTCACACCGTGATGCTCACGTGCCGCCAAAATATTAATTTCTGTGTATACTTCATTGGCATTCGCACCCCAGAAATGTAACATAGTCGAAAGTCGCCCAAACTGCCTTAGTAGGTCCTCGAATCCACCACAGAACGACCTAAGACAACAACTCTCACTCAGCTGAATCCGCCATTTTGGAAATCTGACGCCGTGTTTGCAGATTCAATTTCATCGTGAAATTGCACCTCACCCCTTCACTACGAAAGAGAAAATGTCTATTTTGGAAGAATCTCTACCCAGTCTCCACGCGGAAATTATCAAAAGTACGTGCCAAAACTGAACGTTTTGCAAAATATTTCACCAACGAACACGGTGACCCCCATGTTTTATTCAATAACTTTCATTACACTATAGTTCTCTAGTATATAGCAAATTATTTAAAAAAGTTAGGATTTCAAACATTAAAATATTTGAATGAAAGGCATACAGTGAGTATTGATTTTTATACCCTCTCGGTGTTTCGAACATCTGTATTTTTTGTTCTATTTTTCGACAACTATGCAAAATTCGAGAATTTTCTTACTATCAGACGGTAGGCTAGAGATGCAAAAGCTATAGCAAACACATCATTTCATCATTAATAGTTTGTCTTTTAAGTTATGGAAAATTATTTACCCGATCCCGATGCCACGCGAGACTCGACCGAAACCCTAAAATACCATAATTTCAAAGCAGTGTAGCACAAAAATGAACACGGTGACCCCCCCCTCTTTTTATTGCATTTTTTGAAACTCCATACTGTTATGTATCACCATGCCAAGCTATAGAAAATTATAGGATTTGCTTCTTTTTCAAGGGAATCACCTTAAAGCATCACTTGATATCTTCATGCAATTTACAATCGAAGCCTACAAAACGAATCTAAAATACGGCTACAAATGTATTCCTTACCTCCTAGACGTTTAAACTCCCTTTCGCTGATTGCATCTATAGCTCCATTGTAGCCATAACGTACGCACGTGCGTACAATTTAAAATATTTAAAATATAAATATAATAAGAAACATAATTTTTTTTTCAAAGCATGAAATCTAAGACAAAATCTTCACAGCTGAATCAGTTTAAACTTCCTGAAAACTACTTACAGAAGGCAGGAAAATGCTATTTTGGAGACCCTATACCTCAAAATGTTTTCGGCGAGCATCGGCCCCGCATCCCCCTACGAGCTCGCGTCTTCGATCGCCGCTCGTCAGATTGTATCCCCAATAAATTTTCCCTTGCAGTCAGTCATTGTAGGCATGTATAATAATAATTGTAGTTAGTATAGTCTCAAAACAAAATAAATGCCAAAAAACTGCTTCGCCTATAATAAATAATTATTTATTATTATTATTATTAGCGATATACACCTATTTCAAATAACGTTGACGTCGCGTTCAAAGCAACAAGCGTCAAACCAAGACCGAAGTGAACTGGTGAATGCTGGTTTTGTTTTGGCAATTATTTAAATCACAATTGTTTCTATAAGGACTAATTACAAAATGTGAACATTTCCACATGCGTGTTTGCATATCACACTTCGTTCCATAGAAAATAGGTCTGATTTAAATAATTTGCCAACACCAGACCAGCATGCACTTCGGTCTTGGCTTGACGCTTGTTGCTTTGAACGCGACAACGTTATTTGAAATAGGTGTATATAACGGTAGCGGTATATAACCCGTTTACATAAATCCTTTACATAACCTTTACATAAATCCTTTCAGGGATAACCTTTACATAAATCCCACCAAAAAACTGAGTGATAAATGCATTTTACACTGTTTATGTAGCGAGAAAGTCCGCTGGAAAACGAAGAAAATGGTATTTCCATGCAAGGCTCTAGATTTCTAAATTTTCAGGGAGGCATGCCCCCTCGCCACTCTAGAAGCTCGCGCCTTCGGCATTCATTGCTATGTGCGTACATTGGGAAAAAAAGCACGCTACGCTCAGGACTGGAATATAGTACTGAAAAGCAGTACTGAAAATAAACCAATAATGTTGGGATTCCTGTGGTATATTAAAATGACCATGATCCCTTGCGGCAGTGGTTGCACGTGATGGAAGGTGACAAGTGAATACTGTAGGTGACAGAAGTCAAAGATTCGAAGCTGTGGGATGTGTTTGACGTCGTTTTGAAGGTAAAAAGACTCGAAATACTGCTAAAATGACAGAACTGAAGGACTTATGTTCGCTCTATACTACTGTAGAAACAATAGTTCTCTTTATTCAGTTGATAATGTTGTTTTTCAGGTCAATTGTTTCGTTGGGCATGGCGTCTAGTTCTTCAAAGCTGTGCACGTGGGATGTGTTTGACGTCGTTTTGAAGGTAAAAAGACTCGAAATACTGCCAAAATGACAGAACTGAAGGACTTATGTTCGCTCTATACTACTGTAGAAATCAATAATTCTCTTTATTCAGTTGATAATGTTATTTTTCAGGGTGATTGTTGAAACATGGCGTCGAGTTAGTTCTCAGTGGGTTGTGACTTGTGTTTGACGTCGTTTCGCAAGGTAAAAAGTTTCAAAATAGTGCCAAAATGACAGAACTGAAGGACTTATGTTCGCTCTATACTACTGTAATAACAATATTTATCTTTATTCATTTTTTCAGGTCAATTGTTGGAACCGTTTCTTGACGTGATAACGTGTTGGCATGTGCAGGCTGACTGACATGATCCACTGACAGACGAGCAGATATTCGGTAAAAAAACCTGTACAATCGACAATTCGATGTCTGTAAAGACTAGTTGATGGTAAATAACGTCTCTGGTATCAGGTATGGAATTTTTAGGATCAATGTTAACTGAGTATGTAAAACTAATATCAGGCTAATCGGGGCTAATGTGCAATTCAAAACGTAGGACTGAGATCCTGTTTATAAATGGGGTTGTTAAAATATTCTTGAAGTCTTAATTCTATTTGAAAACCAAATTCTCAGGATAGTTAAGGCACGGGTCTCAAACATTTCAAAATGGCGGCTTTAAAAACAAAGAGGGAAGGTCTATTTATTTTCCTTTTTGTGATTATTCACTGAAACTTTGACAAATGTGAGTCCAATAATTAAATACTGAAAGTAGAAAACTGAATCGATAGGCATAATATATAAGACAAGTTGTGCTGAATACTGTCCATGCTGTTGGAATACTATGACCTTTATACACCTATTTCAAATAACGTTGTCGCGTTCAAAGCAACAAGCGTCAAGCCAAGACCGAAGTGAATGCTGGTTTTGTGTTGGCAATTATTTAAATCACAATTGTTTCTATAAGGACTAATTACTAAATGTGAACATTTCCACATGCTTGTTTGCATATCACACTTCATTCCATAGAAAATAGGTCTGATTTAAATAATTTGCCAACACAAGACCAGCATGCACTTTGGTCTTGGCTTGACGCTTGTTGCTTTGAATGCGACAACGTTATTTGAAATAGGTGTACATGATAGCATACATAAGAGAAGTTGTGATGAATATTGTCCATGCGATTGGAATATTATTACCTTTTTATGATAGGTATATGTAAGACATGTTGTGATGAATACTGTCCATGCTATTTGAATAAGTACATCACCTTTATGCGTAATATACATCAGAGAAGTTGTGATGAATACTGTCGATCAGCACTCGGGCTAACCTGACACAATGACTATAATGACATTAGACCAGACAACAACCAGGACACACACTGTTACACACGAGAATGAGAAACAATATATAATATGTATATGTATTGAGATATTGAGATGACTACTATCACATGTGTAAAGAACTGTATTATAATATTAATGAATTATTATTATTATTATTTGGGTAATACAGTCCAAACTCTATTAAGTGGCCACCCTTGTGACTTTGATAACTGGCCAATTAATAGAGGTAGCAAATCCATTGTTTGTATGTGTGAAACTCAATTTGGGACTTTGAAAACTGACTTCTTGATAGAGGGTGGCCGCTTAATAAGTGTCAGCTTTATAGAGGTCGGACTGTAATTACTTTTTGTAATTTAATTGTTATATTAATATTCATGAAAATATTGTCAATTCTGATTGGCTAAGAGCATTTCTGATTAATTTGCACTGAATGTTATTAATTGGTAATCATATGATTTCTCATTCATTTTGGAATGATTTGCACTCGATCGCCCTACAGGCTTGTACAATTTTGATACTCTTGGAAAAACACACTCTTGCTAATTATTTCCGCATTGAACTTAATTGAAAGCGTATGCTTACTTACAATAAACATATGTCCATAGCCTATAATTCTAATCAAATAAGACATTGACTTTGTTAATCTCACAGAAAATTATGGGGGATGTTTTTGAGAAGTTCTAATGGTATAACATCTAAGTAAATATTTTCATTCTTTAAACATAATTAAATTAAAGCTAATTGCAAAATTATAAAGAAAGCAACTGGCATAGAAGACCATGTTCAACACAGCTTTTGGCTTCAAATGCTAGTTATTTAATATTTCTTTGTAACAAGAAATCATCTTAAACCAATGTTGTTTATATATTGTTGTTTATGAAATGAAAAATGCTATGCAATGCAAAAAAAAATGAAATGTATTTGAAATGGTGATCAGGGCGATCCCTACATGAAACATCACAAGTTCTACACAACCACAGATGAAGTACAGTATCTACCAACGATGATAACAATTCCACCAAAGATGATGCTGCGGAAATTGTTGCAGCACTACCAAGTACACTACACAAGTAGTACCACACATGAAGTATCTACCAATAGTGATAAACATATTCAACCAATGATGATTTTGCAGAAAGTGTTGCAGGAGCACCATGGACAGTACTCGACAACCACAGATAAAGTATCTACCAATAGTACTAAAGATTCCAGTAATGATGATGTCACATAGTCTATTTTCTTCAACAACGAACCGAGCGATGTTCCTGCGGCCGGGAAAAAAAAAAAACATTTCAAGACTATGCGTCTGTCCATGCCAAGTAATAAAAGGTTTCAACATCTTGTAGCAGGGCCTGGTCAATAATATACACTGATGAAAGAGAGTTTCCTTTCTTAATTTGTAAACAATTATTTTTCTTGAAAGTCCACACAAGTTTCTTTCAATCGATCTAAATTCTGACCCAAAATTTTCCTGGCTGATCATTCTTGGGTGAAAGGAAAAAAATAGGGCAAAGAGTTTCATTCATCCTTTCTTTGTAACCCATAGAGCATGCAGAATTTGGAATTGCCTGGCACTCGACATGACGACATCAACTGTAGTTTTTACAAACTCAGTAATAACACGAACACTATACTAGTATTCTTATTGTGTAAAAGTATGGGATAAAGATGGAGTAAGACTCTTGGCTGCTTGACAGCCCGAAATTGCAAGGAACTTCCAGGAGAACTCAGAAGTAAACACTTCTAAGTCTAAGACAGTACTATTTGTTGAAAAATTGTATACACAGTACTTTGAGCGCTTGCTTGGCCAAATACCATGAAACTATAATCATTCAGGCGAGTCCTCCAAACTAAATAGTCTATTTTCTTCAACAATGAACCGAGCGATGTTCACTGGCTTCCTGCGGCCGGGGAAAAAAACTGTTTAAGACTATGCGTCTGTCCACGCCAAGTAATAAAAGGTTTCAACATCTTGAAGCAGGGCCTGGTCAATAATATACACTGATGAAAGAGAGTTTCCTTTCTTAATTTGTAAACAATTATTTTTCTTGAAAGTCAACACGAGTTTCTTTCAATCAATCTAAATTCTGACCCAATATTTTCCTGGCTGATCATTCTTGGGTGAAAGGAAAAAAATAGGGCAAAGAGTTTCATTCATCCTTTCTTTGTAACCCATAGAGCATGCAGAATTTGGAATTGCCTGGCACTCAACATGACGACATCAACTGTAGTTTTTACAAACTCAGTAATAACACGAACACTATACTAGTATTCTTATTGTAAAAGTATGGGATAAAGATGGAGTAAGACTCTTGGCTGTTTGACAGCCTGAAATTGCAAGGAACTTCCAGGAGAACTCAGAAGTAAACACTTCTAAGTCTAAGACAGTACTATTTGTTGAAAAATTGTATACACAGTACTTTGAGCGCTTGCTTGGCCAAATACCATGAAACTATAATCATTCAGGCGAGTCCTCCAAACTAAATAGTCTATTTTCTTCAACAATGAACCGAGCGATGTTCACTGGCTTCCCGCGGCCGGGGAAAAAAACTGTTTAAGACTATGCGTCTGTCCACGCCAAGTAATAAAAGGTTTCAACATCTTGTAGCAGGGCCTGGTCAATAATATACACTGATTTTAAGAGAGTTTTCTTTCATATTTTGTAAACAATTATGTTTCTTGAAAGTCAACACAAGTTTCAATCAATCTAAATACTGACCCATTATTTTATTGGCTGATCATTCTTGGGTGAAAAAACAAAAAATGGGCAAAGAGTTTCATTCATCCTTTCTTTGTAATCCATTAGAAAACGTTCAGTTTTGCTTTTTGAGAAATCAGCTACATTTTAAAGCACAAGCGAAAAAGCAACCACTTGAGCCAAAAAATGTATCTATGGGCATAACATGTTTATCTATGGGCATATCATGTGTATCTATGGGCAATTTATAGTGATTTGGATCATTTTGTTGTTCTCTCACTTGTATCGTTTTCACTTCATCTGAAGGTAATCTTTGGAATTGACATTTCAGACTACTGTTTTCCTGTGGAAGTATTTTCACTATTGTAGTCTTACATATTGGATGCATTCTTTTCAAATTACAGTATTAGAATATACTGGGTACTCTATCATTGAAGTCATCAATATACATGTATCTGTTCAATATGTTCCATTTCTAAGAATGAATACAACAACAATATATTCCAATGTATAAGTTTGAAACCTGACAATGATACAGCACAGTATCGATAATTAACATTGTAAGAAATAGGAACAGCTAAAGTACAAGCAGGAGACTTGACCAAGAACACTGATGTTACCAACACCTATCTACCAATGGTGCTAAATATTGATGATGTTACGGAGCTTGTTGCAGGAGCAGCATGGGCACTATACAAGGATCACAGATGAAGTATCCACCAATGAGCTAAATATTCCACAATGATGTTACAGAGCATGTTGCAGGAGCGGCATGGACACTACACAAGGACTACAGATATTGTATCTACCAATAGTGCTCATTATTTGCTCACTTGCTGAAAGACCGGGTTATAAGACTGTCACACAGGTGCTGTGGGCAACAACCTGTGAGTTTAATGAGAAGCTTCAAAAGACATATTTCAAGTGATCAGAATTTATTTTGATGGTCCATATGGTTTCAGACTGACCAATCAAAATGCACCAAGATGCCAGTGTTGAATATATTGATGACAGTCTGGACTACTACATACACATTTCTGGATTAAACACAATGAAATCTGGAAAAATGCTTAAATGACACCATATTTCATAAATCATATAAATTTATATTCTTAACATACCATATTCTTTGGGATTACACAATGAAAAATGCAGTCACAGGACCTGATCAATAATATACATTGATGGAAGAGAGTTTCCTTTCTTTGTAAACAAGTATTTTTTCTTGGAAGTCGACACAAGTTTCTTTCAATCAATCTAAATTCTGACCCATATTTTTTTGGGTGAAAGGGAAAAAATAAGGCAAGGAGTTTCATTCCTCCTTTCTTTGCAACGACCCATTAGAAAACTTTCAGTTTTGCTTTTTGAGAAAATCAGCTATATTTTAAACTTTAAAGCACAGCTTAAGCGAAAAAGCAACCACTTAATTGGGCCAAAAAAAATGGGCATAACATGTTTATCGATGGGCATATCATGTGTATCTATGGACAATTGAAAGTGGTTTGGATCATTTGCTGTTCTCTCATTCATCTTCTTTCACTTCATTTTTGGAATTGATATTTCAGACTACTGTTTTTCTGTGAAAGTATTTTTACTAGTCTTACATATTGGATGCATTCTTTTCAAACTACTAGAATAATACTGGGTACTTAATATCATCCCAGTCATCAATACATGTGTACCTGTTCAATAAGTTCCATTTCTAATAATGAATACAACAACAATATCTCCACAAATGTTGAACCTACATTTCGAGCAATGCCAGTGCTACTGCTTGGAACTTATTAAATGTCTTTTAATCTTTTGTTTTTCCATTACAAGTCAAACCATTTTGCTACTACATCTAGACATCTTTTCATGATTTTGTATAAAGTATTATTATTGTTCAAGCAACTATTATCTCATTTCTCAGGCTATGAATACTATTATATGGTCTGGATAATCTACATGCATAACCTACACAATAAAGCACCCATACAATCTGTTGTGCAAATTGTTATCACTTCAGAGGAGTCTATCTTTTTCTTACTCGAAAGAATCCTGGGAAGTCAGCGGGCTTTCATAGCACTTAATGTCTCACAAACTTATCCAGAGACTTCATTGTCCCATAGGAGAACTTTGAATGTCTTCAATATTGTTATTGCAACTTGCTATGAGTTTGTAATATTTGACTGTTTCAATAATTAAATCATTGTGAAAGGGAACTGATTTTCTAACGCAGATGTTGCATCCAGGGACCTTATGGACACTAATATCCATGTAATTTGATGATCACAGTAAACTTTAAAAGTTAAACTAATATCTTTAAGATGATACCGTAAAGAAATAACAGTTCAACAAACATTCATGGGATCATTGATTTAATATCAATTATATACATAATCAGGGAATGACAGTAATATAAATTATTAATTAATATAATATTAAATCACTCTTTACACTGATTGCAAGAATACCATAAATATAAGACTAAACTTGTAAGCATCATTGCAGACAATAACACACTGGCTCAATACTTTGATATTGTCTTTGATATTATCTTATGCAGTTGAACCTCTGGTTGCGACCACTCTCCTAAGCAACCACATCTCCAAAGCGACCACTTTTCCAAAATAGCAAACGTTCAGTTTCCAAGACTATATACATAAATACAGTTCTTTAATTAACATAATTAAGACATACATTAATACAGTTCTTTAACTTAATTAAGACAGTTGCGATGCTATATGTAGTTGTGATATGCATGTGGTGCACATTGTAACATCATATTAGCATCTATGTGTCATTGTAACATATCTATCTATCTACCTATCTATCTGTCATGGTTGTTGTCTGCTCTAATGTCAGTATTCATCACAACTTCTCTGATGTATATTACGCATAAAGGGTGATAGTACTTATTCAAATAGCATGGACAGTATTCATCACAACATGTCTTACATATACCTATCACAAAAAGGTAATAGTATTCCAAAACGCATGGACAATATTCATCACAACTTCTCTTATGAATGCCTATCTATCATGTATAAAGGTGATACTATTATTATACTATTAGTATTATTATACTATTCAAATCGATTCAATTTTCACCTTTAGTTATTTAAGGAGATTTTGATATGGATTCATTTTTGTGGGGAGGGGATTTGACAGGGAGGAGAGGGGGACTTGACATTTGGACTGGGAGGGGAGGGGACTTGACGTTTGGACTGGGAGGGGAGGGGACTTGACTTTGGACTGGGAGAGGAGGGTAATTGACATTTGGACTGGGAGGGGAGGGGACTTGACGATTGGACTGGGAAGGGAGGGGACTTTGGACTGAGAGGAGAGGGGACTTGACGATTGGACTAGGAGGGGAGGGGACTTGACGATTGGACTGGGAGGGGAGGAGATTTGACGATTGGACTGGGAGGGGACTTGACGATTGGACTGGAGAGGGGAGGGGACTTGACGATTGCACTGGGAGGAGAGGGAACATGACGATTGGACTGGGAAGGGGAGGGGACTTTGGACTGGGAGGGGAGGGGACTTGTCATTTTTACTGGGAGGGGAGGAGAGGGGACTTGACGATTGGACTGGGAGAGTAGGGGACTTTACGATTGGACTGGGCGGGGAGGGGAGACCTATGGGCGGGGAGGGGAGACCTATGGGCGGGGAGGGGAGACCTATGGGCGGGGAGGGGAGACCTTTGGGCGGGGGAGGGGAGACCTTTGGGCGGGGAGGGGAGACCTTTGGGGCGGGGAGGGGAGACCTTTGGGCGGGGAGGGGAGACCTTTGGGCGGGGAGGGGAGACCTGTGGGCGGGGAGGGGAGACCTTTGGGCGGGGAGGGGGAGACCTTTGGGCGGGGAGGGGAGACCTTTGGGCGGGGAGGGGAGACCTATGGGCGGGGAGGGGAGACTTTTGGGCGGGGATGGGGGGAGACCTATGGGCGGGGAGGGGAGACCTGTGGGCGGGGAGGGGAGACCTGTGGGCGGGGAGGGGAGACCTATGGGCGGGGAGGGGAGACCTTTGGGCGGGGAGGGGAGACCTTTGGGCGGGGAGGGGAGACCTATGGGCGGGGAGGGGAGACCTGTGGGCGGGGTGGGGAGACCTGTGGGCGGGGAGGGGAGACCTGTGGGCGGGGAGGGGAGACCTATGGGCGGGGAGGGGAGACCTATGGGGCGGGGAGGGGAGACCTTTGGGCGGGGAGGGGAGACCTATGGGCGGGGAGGGGAGACCTATGGGGAGGAGAGGACCTATGGTTGGAGGGGAGGCCTATGGGCGGGAAGGGGAGACCTATGGGCGGGGAGGGGAGACCTATGGGCGGGGAGGGGAGACCTTTGGGCGGGGAGGGGAGACCTTTGGGCGGGGAGGGGAGACCTATGGGCGGGGAGGGGAGACCTATGGGAGGGGAGACCTATGGGCGGAGAGGCCTATGGGCGGGAAGGGGAGACCTATGGGCGGGGAGGGGAGACCTATGGGCGGGAGAGGGGAGACTATGGGCGAGTAGGGGAGACCTATGGGCGGGGAGGGGAGACCTTTGGGGCGGGGAGGGGAGACCTATGGGTGGGGAGGGGAGGACATAAGGGCGGGGAGGGGAGACCTATGGGCGGGGAGGGGAGACCTATGGGCGGGGAGGGGAGACCTATGGGCGGGGAGGGGAGACCTTTGGGGGCGGGGAGGGGAGACCTTTGGGCGGGGAGGGATCCTTTGGGCGGGGAGGGGAGACCTTTGGGCGGGGAGGGGAGACCTGTGGGCGGGGAGGGGAGACCTATGGGCGGGGAGGGGAGACCTTTGGGAGGGGAGGGGAGACCTATGGGCGGGGAGGGCAGACTGGGCGGGAGGGGAGGGGAGACCTCAATGGCGGGAGGGGAGACTATGGGCGGCGAGGGGAGACCTGTGGGCGGGGAGGGGAGACCTGTTGGGCGGGGAGGGGAGACCTTTGGGCGGGGAGGGGAGACCTTTGGGCGGGGAGGGGGAGACCTTTGGGGGGGGAGGATGAGACCTATGGGGGGGGAGGGGAGACTTTTGGGCGGGGAGGGGAGACCTATGGGCGGGGAGGGGAGACCTATGGGGGGGAGGGGAGACCTCTGGGCGGGGAGGGGAGACCTATGGGCGGGGAGGGGAGACCTATGGGCGGGGAGGGGAGACCTATGGGCGGGGAGGGGAGACCTATGGGCGGGGAGGGGGAGACCCTATGGGCGGGGAGGGGAGACCTATGGGCGGGGAGGGGAGACCCTGGGCGGGGGAGGAGAGACCTATGGCGGGGAGGGGAGCCTATGGGCGGGGAAGGGAGACCTATGGGCGGGGAGGGGAGACCTATGGGGCGGGAGGGGAGACCTTTGGGCGGGGAGGGGAGACCTTTGGGCGGGGGGAGGGGAGACCTATGGGCGGGGAGGGGAGACCTATGGGGGGGGAGAGACCTATGGGGGAGAGACCTATGGGCGGGGGAGGGGAGACCTATGGGCGGGGAGGGGAGACCTATGGGCGGGGAGGGGAGACTATGGGCGGGGAGGGGAGACCTATGGGCGGGGAGGGGAGACCTATGGGCGGGGAGGGGAGACCTATGGGCGGGGGGGGGAGACCTATGGGCGGGGAGGGGAGACCTATGGGCGGGGAGGGGAGACCTATGGGCGGGAGGGGAGACCTATGGGCGGGGAGGGGAGACCTATGGGCGGGGAGGGAGACCTATGGGCGGGGAGGGGAGACCTTATGGGCGGGGAGGGGAGACCTATGGGATACTAGGGGGCCTACGGGCGGGGAGGGGAGACCTATGGGCGGGGAGGGGAGACCTATGGGCGGGGAGGGGAGACCTATGGGGCGGGGGAGGGGAGCCCTTTGGGGCGGGGAGGGGAGACCTATGGGCGGGGAGGGGAGACCTATGGGCGGGGAGGGGAGACCTATGGGCGGGGAGGGGAGACCTATGGGCGGGGAGGGGAGACCTATGGGCGGGGGGGGGGAGACCTATGGGCGGGGAGGGGAGACCTTTGGGCGGGGAGGGGAGACCTATGGGCGGGATGGGGGAGACCTATGGGCGGGGAGGGGGAGACCTATGGGCGGGGAGGGGGAGACCTATGGGCGGGAGGGGAGACCTATGGGCGGGGAGGGGAGACCTATGGGCGGGGGAGGGGAGACCTATTGGGCGGGGAGGGGAGACCTATTGGGCGGGGAGGGGAGACCTATGGGCGGGGAGGGGAGACCTATGGGCGGGGAGGGGAGACTATGGGCGGGGAGGGGAGACCTATGGGCGGGGAGGGGAGACCTATGGGCGGGGAGGGGAGACCTATGGGCGGGGAGGGGAGACCTATGGGGCGGGGAGGGGAGACCTGTGGGGCGGGGAGGGGAGACCTTTGGGCGGGGAGGGGAGACCAAATGGGCGGGGAGGGGAGACCTATGGGCGGGGAGGGGAGAGACTATGGGCGGGGAGGGGAGACCTATGGGCGGGGAGGGGAGACCTATGGGGGCGGGGAGGGGAGACCTATGGGCGGGGAGGGGAGACCTATGGGCGGGGAGGGGAGACCTATGGGCGGGGAGGGGAGACCTTATGGGCGGGGAGGGGAGACCTATGGGCGGGGAGGGGAGACCTATGGGCGGGAGGGGAGGGGAGACCTATTGGGCGGGGAGGGGAGACCTATGGGCGGGGAGGGGAGACCTATGGGCGGGAGGGGAGACCTATGGGCGGGGGAGGGGAGACCTATGGGCGGGGAGGGGAGACCTATGGGCGGGGAGGGGAGACCTATGGGCGGGGAGGGGAGACCTATGGGGCGGGGAGGGGAGACCTTTGGGCGGGGAGGGGAGACCTATGGGCGGGGAGGGGAGACCTATGGGCGGGGAGGGGAGACCTATGGGCGGGGAGGGAGACCTATGGGCGGGGAGGGGGAGACCCTATGGGCGGGGAGTGGGAGACCTATGGGAGGGAGAGGGGGACCTTTGGGCGGGGAGGGGAGACCTATGGGCGGGGAGGGGAGACCTATGGGCGGGGAGGGGAGACCTATGGGCGGGGAGGGGAGACCTATGGGCGGGGAGGGGAGACCTATGGGCGGGGAGGGGAGACCTTATGGGCGGGGAGGGGAGACCTATGGGCGGGGAGGGGAGACCTATGGGCGGGGAGGGGGAGCGGGGAGGGGAGACCTATGGGGGCGGGGGGAGGGGAGACCTGGTGGGCGGGGAGGGGGAGACCTATGGGCGGGGAGGGGAGACCTATGGGGCGGGGAGGGGAGACCTATGGGCGGGGGAGGGGAGACCTATGGGCGGGGAGGGGAGACCTATGGGTCGGGGGAGGGAGACCTATGGGGCGGGGAGGGGAGACCTATGGGCGGAGGGGAGACCTATGGGCGGGGAGGGGAGACCTATGGGCGGGGAGGGGAGACCTATGGGCGGGGAGGGGAGACCTCATGGGCGGGAGGGGAGACCTATGGGCGGGGAGGGGAGACCTATGGGCGGGGAGGGGAGACCTATGGGCGGGGAGGGAGACCTATTGGGGGGGAGGGAGACCTATGGGCGGGGAGGGGAGACCTATGGGCGGGGAGGGGAGACCTATGGGCGGGGAGGGGAGACCTATGGGGGGCGGGGAGGGAGACCTATGGGCGGGGAGGGGAGACCTATGGGGCGGGGAGGGGAAGACCTATGGGCGGGGAGGGGAGACCTATGGGGTAGACCTATGGGCGGGGAGGGGAGACCTATGGGCGGGGAGGGGAGACCTATGGGGCGGGGAGGGGAGACCTATATGGGCGGGCGGGAGACCTACGGCGGGGGGACTTGACTGGGAGGGATAAATGGGCGGGGAGGGGAGACCTATGGGCGCGGGAGGGGAGACCTATGGGAGACCTGGTTATGGGCGGGGGGAGGGGAGACCTATGGTGGAGACCTATGGGCGGGGAGGCGGGGAAGACCTATGGGCGGGGAGGGGAGACCTATGGGCGGGGAGGGGAGACCTATGGGCGGGGAGGGGAGACCTATGGGGCGGGGAGGGGAGACCTATGGGCGGGGAGGGGGAGACCTATGTGGCGGGGAGGGGAGACCTATGGGCGGGGAGGGGAGACCTTATGGGCGGGAGGGGAGACCTATGGGCGGGGAGGGGAGACCTATGGGCGGGGAGGGGAGACCTATGAGGCGGGGAGGGGAGACCTATGGGCGGGGAGGGGAGACCTATGGGCGGGAGGGGAGACCTATGGGCGGGGAGTGGGGAGACCTATGGGCGGGGAGGGGAGACCTATGGCGGGGGGGAGACCGACGGGGGGAGGGGAGACCTAGTGGGCGGGGAGGGGAGACCTTGGGGCGGGGAGGGGAGGACCTATGGGCGGGGAGGGGAGACACCTATGGGCGGGGAGGGGGGAGACCTATGGGGCGGTGGAGGGGAGACCTATGGGCGGGGATGGGGAGACCTATGGGCGGGGATGGGAGACCTATGGGCGGGAGGGGAGACCTATGGGAGTGCGGGGAGGGGAGACCCTATGGGCGGGGAGGGGAGACTATTTATGGGAGGGGAGACCTATGGGCGGGGAGGGGAGGACCTATGGGCGGGGAGGGGAGACCTATGGGCGGGGAGGGGGAGACCTATGGGGCGGAGGGGAGACCTATTGGGCGGGGAGGGGAGACCTATGGGCGGGGGAGGGGAGACCTATGGGCGGGGACGGGGAGACCTATGGGCGGGGAGGGGAGACCTATGGGCGGGGAGGGGAGATCCTATGGGCGGGGAGGGGAGACCTATGGGCGGGGAGGGGGAGACCTATCGCGGAGAGGGGACCTATGGGAGGGGAGACTATGGGTCGGGCGAGGGGAGACCTATGGGGCGGAGGGGAGGGCGGGGAACCTATGGGCGGGGAGGGGAGACCTATGGGCGGGGAGGGAGACCTAGGCGGGGCGGGGCTAGGAGGGGAGACCTATGGGCGGGGAGGGGAGACCTAATGGGCGCGGGAGGGGGGACTCCCATGGCGGGGAGGGGGAGACCTATGGGCGGGGAGGGGAGACCCTATGGGCTTGGGAGGGGAGACATATTGGGCTGGAGGAGGGTAGACCTATGGGCGGGGAGGGGAGACCTATGGGCGGGATGGAGACTAGCTCGGGAGGGGAGAACCTATGGATGGGGCATATGTGGGAGGGGAGACCTATTAGCGGGGAGGGGAGACCTATGGGTCGGGGAGGGGGAGACCTATGGGCAGGGGAGGGGAGACCTATGGGCGGGGAGGGGTTGGATCCCTATGGGGCGGGGAGGGTCTAGGGAGTGGAGTGGCGAGGGGAAGACCTATGGGCCGGCGAGGGGAGACCTAATGGGCGGAAGGAGGGGAGACCTATGGGCGGGTGAGGGGAGACTATGGCGGGGAGGGGAGAGAAACCTTTGGTGGGCGGAGAGGCCTATGGGCGGGAAGGGGAATACCTCTGGGCGGGGAGGGGAGGCCTAACTTACCTATGGCCGGGGAGGGGAACTATGGGGCGAGTAGGGGAGACCTGATAATGGGACTGGGAGGGGAGACCTTTTTTTTATTTGGGCGGGGAGGGGAGTCCTACTTTTTTTGGGCGGGGAGGGGAGACTATAATCGGGGAGGGGGGCGTAGGGCGGGGAGGGGTAGACCTATGGGCGGTGAGGGGAGGCCTATGGAGCGGGGGAGGGAGAACCCAGCACTAAAT